>JAZKJV010005122.1:0-344078 GCA_037367405.1 Ottelia alismoides | reverse complement strand
CCTTGACTTGGGGTAACATATGAGGGTAGTACTTCTAGGCGGAACCTCTCTTCTTCTTTTAGTGAAGGAAGTGCGTCTCAACTTGGTCTGGTTGCCATGAGGTCTAACGACAGGAGTTGTGGGTTGCAATAAAGCTTCAAAAGAGGGATAGTCTACTGGCTCAAGAGGAAAAACTCCTTGTATATATGCTGCACATGTATATGTTGTACAGATGCACTTGAAAAAAAATGTGGAAAAAGAAAATAACTCCAAAAAAGTGGTGGGTCTGATAGAAAATGATAACCCCACCGGAGTATGTATATAGAGTGCAATAAGCAAAGCTTGGTTTCATGTTCCACCTGTTGTAGCTTGCAGCAGGGAGACTTGGCTACACTTGTCAAGCTCCCAAGGGTACTTGGCTACACTGGCCTTGACCCATTCTCTTCTTCCTCCTCTTCTTGAGCTGGTTGAACTTGAATTTAGAAGGGAATATCCCGCTCCTCGAGGAAAGAGTGGCCAGATTGAGGTCATAGAGTTACCTTGTTAGGGAGGGTTGCCAAGTTGCCATTTCTGAGGTGGAGAGCTTAGACCTCACATTCACAGGACAAGAAAAGATTCATGGTCTTCAGGGTTTGTGATTGATGACTTGTTCTGATCTGGAGCATTGAGGAGTCTTGATTATAGATTAGTGGAACTTAGAGGCTGTTGAGTTTTAGACTTAAGTCCAAATGAGGTTCCGACACACTAACAATCAAAAGATCTGATCGAGCTCCATACCCCAATTTAATGAAGGCAAGTTTAATAATCAACCTTGATCCATGTACATCCTCTTTTTCTTTTTCTTTCTTTCGTTTTCACTTCTTTTTCAAATAAGTGTTTGCTAAGGGACTAGCAAAGTTAAGTATAGGGGGGTGATGAATACTCATTCATCACTCTTTATTCTTATATTTTAGCTACAAAAACCTTTGCAAATGCATGTAGATATGTATAAATAGGAATAATTACCAAAAGCATGCATTGTGTAAAAACCTATAATTAGCATGTTTTTGTGCAAAAATAAAAGAATAAAGATTAAAAAGAAACAGAGGGAAATATTTAGAATAAATATTGAGCAACCTAACCCAAGGGAGGGCTCAGCATGGGCCTGACCGCATAAAAGCCAAAGTAGAGGGAGATAAGGGCTCATGTGTGTACATATTTATGTAAATAGATAAAATAAGAACAATCAAAACACAAACAAAATAAAAATAGCAAAATTAAAAATACAAAAATACATTGTACACATACCATGTATATAAATGTATATATGTATTTATTTTACCTATGTATATAAATAATAAAAATTAAATAAAAATATCTTGTTATTCCTTATTTTATAATATAAATAAATAAAATATAAAATAGGATAAAATTATACAAAAATAATAATTTAAAAATCAAAAATAAAAAAACCTAATAGTGTACATATACCTATATAGTACATACTATGTATATACCTTAGTTTTATTTCTAAAAATTAATTAAAAATCACTAAAAAATAGAAAAAAATAAAAGAAAAATATTTTGTGTTTTGAGTTTTTGCTAAATCGGCCCCTAGCTACCCTTAATTTTCACTCCAAGATCCAGCCACATGGCCGATTTCTATTGGGTCCTGGGGATGTTGACCGCCCGGTCAACTACCCCCCCCCCAGGACCACTTTGCACGGTTCTTAGCGGGTAAGCCCGCTTCTCGGATTTTTAGCGATTAAACCCGGATCCCATTCAACCAAACCCCGGGTCCGACTTCTTCGCGATTCACCCGACACCCTCGCTGGAGATGCACCCTCGGGATCCGCGCGCTTCCACGCCCTACCCGACCTCATCTTCCCGGACCCTCGCCCATATTTAGCTCGAGCTCCGCCACCTCGTTTCTCCATATTTGGTCACTTGTCTCCACCCCCAGTGAGCTCCAGCGAGTGCGCAAGAGTGACAGCTTGCGTCCGAGCCTGTCGAAGCGAGGAGAGGGAGCTTCGCCATCGATCCGGTGAGCTACACCGCCGTCGCTCCGCCATCAGCTAGAGCTTGAGCCTCGGAGGGAGACGCTCCTCGAGGCAACGACCAGGAGCTTCCCCAGCTCCTCCCCAGTCTCTCTGACCACCCAGGTAGTTCCGATAGCTTATCTTTTTCTCTGATTTCCATTTACCCCCAAATCGCGCCGCCGCCGTTCATCTTCGATTCGCATCGCTTCCGACCACCATCTGATCATCGGGCATCGCCATAGCCCTCGCCTTCATCCCACGCACCTTCTCCACGTTCCCATCCAACCCTGCTCGCACAGGAGCTGGGAGTCGAGCTTCACCGTCCTCCCTTCGCCGGAGCTCGTCCGCTGCGACCCACAGACCACCGTCACCTCGCCTAACCGGGTCGAGGCAGTTTGCCCTCGACCCGCGAGTCTTCTGGTTTGCTTTTCAGGTCAAACGACGACCATCTGAGGTCCTTCGTCTTCCAGCCAGGAGGCTCAGCTCCGCCGACCTCGTTCGA
Organism: Ottelia alismoides; assembly: GCA_037367405.1. Lineage (NCBI taxonomy): Eukaryota > Viridiplantae > Streptophyta > Magnoliopsida > Alismatales > Hydrocharitaceae > Ottelia > Ottelia alismoides. Next base: position 341,579 of record JAZKJV010005122.1, on the reverse strand, counting down.
GCTCCTCGGAGCTCGGCTGGGTCATCGGAGACCCCCACTCGACGCGGAGGCTCACGCCGGACCTTCTTAGATCCCCAGCGCCCCGCGAGGAGCTTGGAGGCGCTCGCACTGGGCCGGCGAAGTTCGCCGGCCACCTGTTCTTCCACGACCTCGAGACGCCGTTCGATCGCCCCTCCCGCTCCAGTTTCAATCCGAGCCGTCCATCTCCGGAGCAACCATCATCGTCCGATCTGAGGAGGCGACATCTGGAGCGCCCACCGTTAGCCACCATCCGATCCTCCACGTGGCGCGTATCCAGCAGTCCGAGTAATAAAGGGTAATTTACCCTTAGGCCCTCTTTCTTATTTTATTTCCCTCTAGTCCTGTAAATATTGAAGTTAGTTGTTTAGTTTTAGGGTTATTTGCATAGAGGACCCCGTACTTTATTTTCCTTGCATTTATACCCCTGTGCGTTGTATGCCACGTGCTTCGTCACGTGTTTGTCTGGTTTATTTGCAATAGATGCCCCTGTAGTTCTGGTTGTTCTTGAATGAATGAAAGTTTTTATCTATTTGCATTTATACCCCTGTGCATGATATATTTCAACATGTGCGTGATATGTTGGGTATTTTGCGAATAGTCCCCTAGACTTTTGGTACCTGTTACCAATAAGTCCTCGGGACTTATTTTCTTTGCATTTGGGTCCCTGAGTGCCCCAGGCACGCGCGTGGCGCGTGTTTTGCTGGGAAAATTGCACCAGACCCCCCAGACTCTTGGGTATTTGCACTTTGGTCCCTATGCACAGTGCCCCTTCTTTATTTTTGAATAAAATAGCAAATCGCCTCCAAATCCAACGAAAATTGGACACATGGCTCCTGCCATGGTGTAAAATTTTCGTGGATTTTTGAGGACATTTTTTTTTCATTTGTTATTTATAAAAATCAAAAAACTTTAATTTTGTCACTGTCTAACTTTAAAAACCCCCAAAAAATATTAAAACCCACTTAAAAATTCCACAAAAAATAGCTACTGTCTATTTTGCTTAGTTTGATTTTCTAGCCAATTTTGGCTATTTTTCATCACTCGAAACCCCTAAAAATTAAAAAATACTCAAAACCTTATAAAAATTCCAGTAAATAAATTAAAAATCCAAAAACAATAAAATTGGTGCCTAAATTTTCCTTATTTTATTTTCTTTACAGGAAAATTACCTCCCAGCCATTTTGGGGCTCTTAGATATTTTATCTAGGCCTTTTTGGCTCGGCTTGACAGTACCCACTGTTTGATTTACCATTTTATTTTTAGAAAATTAAATAAACATCAGAAAATTCTCAAAAATTCAACAAAAACACTAAAAATTATAAAAGACATAAAAATATTTTTGTTTAAATTTTTGGTTGATTTTTTCTGCTTTAAATAAATTGTTGAAGTGTGCTTTTCTTTGTTTTTCTTATTTTCTTAATCTATTAAAAATCCAAAAAAATATAAAATAATTTAAAAACCACTAAAAATATTTTCTTCTTTTATTTTATTCCTTTTTACTACTTCGTAGGCCGAGAGGCCAACCCGTGCTCCTTGAGTTCGTCCCTGGTCGCTATACCAGGTTAATCCAATAGCACGACCGCTATTTCGTGTGTTTGATTGATTTGATTGATATTAGTGGTTCATTTTTCTTGATTGATCGAGTTTGAGTGATTGAGGTCGCAACGACCATCTAGACACCTGATTGCCTTAGTCACTTGGGGATTTTTCGGTCATCAGAATGGCGCCGTTGCCGGGGAGCACGACTTAGTAGTTTTCCTTTTATTTTCGTTTTTATTTTCGCGGCTCTTTCAGAGCTCGCAGCTTTTTCGCGGCTTTTGTTTATATTTTATTTTTGTTTTATTTGTTTTATTTTCCTTTTCTTTTATTTTTATTTTTGTTTTATTTTGAGTGTTTATTTTATTTTATATTTTTGCATATATACCCTCATTCTCAGTTTCATTTATTGTCTTTTTATTTTATTTGACTCTCTTGGTCTGACCACTTGTCTCTGTCTCTTGCGAGGGCCCGAGGACCGTGGAGGCAACTTTCGAGGAGACGGTGCAACCGAGGAACTTGGAGGCGGCTTCCTTCTCTACGAAGCCGCAGGAGAGAGCGAGAGAGAGAGAGAGAGAGAGTTGAGTGGGTGAGGTTAGATTAGGTTTTATTTTGATTATTATTATTATAATAATACAGGAACTCTCAGACTGGACTTGGACACTGCTTGAACACTTAGCGGGTCTGTTTCGCCGAGCACCGGTGTGCTCGGGGGACCCTTAGGATTTTCGCGGCTTTTTACGCGGCTTTGTTTTCTTTTTATTTTTTTCTGCCTTTTCCGGTGTTTACGCGGTTTTCATCGAGCCCCTAGCTTTAGGAATTTCTCTTGCTTGTGCCGTAATTAGTAGGGTCCCCACACCTAATTGCTTGCTTGTTCCTATAGTGCGCTAATTGGACTCACTAATAATCAATTAATAAAAATAATTGACTCATCTCCTTCGTAGCCTACGTGCCGCAGCTCACCCTGTAAAGCGCTTTCTCCTACCCCCGATTTGTCGGGCAGAGGAGGGGTGGGCCAAGACCGGATCCTTTGGCTTGGAGGTCGGTGACCGATTAGACGGTTCTGCGATAGAAATTGCTCATCTAGGACTCGGTTTTTCCCGTTGCATCATTTAGGGTAGTTTATTTTCAGTCTTTAAATTCTACGCGGATCACTTGCATGTAGAGTGCTGGAGACAAGGTACGCATTTCTGACTCAGCATGCATCATTGATTTCATCGTGCATCGGCTTTTTCGATTTCTCCCCCTGTTTTGGACTAAATAACCAGGAGAACCGAAAAATTCGTTAGGCGTTTGTTTTCTTTTTGAAAAATATTAAAAAGAAAAATCATAAAATTGGGACTGGATAAAACTATTGACCCTAAAAGACATTCACCATAAAAAATTATCTTGGGGAGAGCAACCCCCTCATTGTTTGGTTTGGATGCGCGAGAGAGTAACCCGCACCCTAGGTAGAGCCCTCCGGTGCTAGTCCCGACTAATTACCGACTCTTCCGTGCGGGCCAGTCGGTTGGGGTAGCATCGGGTATCCTAACAGGTCACGTAAGCGCTCTGATATCTTGTGTGTTCACCTAATAAAAATTGACAAGATAATTTGACCGAACTTTCACGGTCTTCAGCTCGCGTTGTGTTGGTGAACCGGGGTTTTGCATTCTCATCATAGTTTCTCCAAATCTCATCCGCATTACTCACCAGATCAAGATGATGGGTAGACGCTCTCTTAGGCAGTCTCTGGCTGCACCGCTTTCGGGCACGTCTACCCAATCATCTAGGTTGGCCCGCGAGAGCCAAGACCAGCTCTCCGAGCCTGAGTACAACTCCGCCCTGTTCCCCCTCGACCCCCTTTCTTTCAGACCTGAGAGACATGAGCCCGAGGAGAGATTGATGGATTTGACAGCACCTGGGTTGGGCTCATTTGATTTTGCAGACGTTATGGCCGGCAGTTCTGAGGATCACTCCCGTCAGCCTGAGCACTTCGTACTGGATCAGGGAGCGATCAACTCCACCCTGATCGCCTCGTTAGAGACCGTCCAACAGCAGCTGAGGGATCATGGAGCTTTCATGATCGACATGAGGAGAGAGATGGAGCAGATGCGAGCAGAGAGAGCAGAGCGAGAGCAGAGGAGAGAGGGACCGAGGATCCCAGATGATGCGGATGCAGCAGCCGCAGCAGAATAGGGACTGGGTGTAAGTAAAATAGGAATCAAAATAGCAAACAGCCACAAAATTCTTCCACACTATTTTTCTAATAAAGATAATAAAATATAGCAGAAATAGGAACTGAGTTCATATTTTTCTAATTTTTCTTTGATTTTATATATTTTTTTGAAGTTTTTGTGCATTTTTGAATTTTTAAGGTTTTCCTTTTGAGATTTTTAGAGATTTTTGGACTGACACTAAAATAGGTCAAAATACACACTAGGGAATTTTTTTAGAATTTTTCAAGGTCGTTTATATTTTTTGGAGGTTTATAAGTTAGACAATAAATAAAAGGCATGTTTTTTATTTTTAATAAATGCAAAAATACAACAAAATTGAAATCCAAAAATATGGCGATTAAGGGTACACTAACAGGAGCTTATATCCATTTTTTCAGGATTTTTCAAATTAAAAAGAGGCACATAATAAATGGACAAAGCATTCAACAATATATGGCCTGTCAGGGGCATTTTTGCAATTAAAATATTTATCAGGGGCATCCATGCAAAAATTACAACAGAAATAAACATTTATTTTTATTTTCAGGGCCATTTTACAAATACTAAAACCCGACGGGGTTTAAGTGCAAAAATCACGCGCCTCATGTGGTTGTTGCACGTGAGGCGCGGAGGGACTAATATGCAAATATAACAACCCCAGGGGGCATACTGTAAATTATACAATTTATTTACAACGTAACTTTTTATTTTTGGTATTAAACTATAAATACAAAAAGCGAGGGGATATGTTTGAAATTTACCCCCTAAGGCACTTCATCCTGCGGTTGGTCTTCGCCCACTCATCCACGTGTCGCGCATCTGAAGGTGGATACCGGTTCGTCGATGAAGGGTTCGGATTAGAAGCTCCTCGCGGATCTGACGGTTGGCGCGTGTCTCCATCGGACGGCTCCTATGCGATCTGGGCCTCTCCTCCTGATCTGACGGCGCTGGAGGTGTCTGGAAGAACAGGGAAGAAGCTCGCCCCCGGCGAGCTTCGATCGAGAAGCTTGGGCTCCTCCGGGCACCTCCCTCGCATCTGAAGTGCTCTGGACGTGGTTGGAAGGCTTCCGCATCGTCTGGTGGTCCTCTCATGGCTCGTGGAGGTCCGAGGCGCTCGGACGAGGTCGGTGAAGAACGGGACCTCCAGGAACCTCTTCCTGACTTGAATCGAGCCCAGATGGGCCTCTTCCCTCGTTTGACCTGCATAGGAAGAACCGAGGGAGCGAGGACTACCTCCTCGACCCGGGGTTTTGAAGCTCTGCAGCGAAATGGAGTGAGGCGGAGGAGCTCCGACGAACGGCGGAGGTGGAGCTCCGATTCGCCAAGACCAGAGGTCCTGAGTTGAACGAAGATGGGCAATCGATGGAGAATACGATGGGGTCTGAAATGGGATGAACGTGGCGGTCGGACACAGGCAGGATCACGGTGAAGAAGTTGCCGGAGCGGAGCTCCGGCAAACTTCAAATTTTTGATTTTAAGCTACACCGATTAACTAAAGACTAAACTAACTACTGAAATTAAAAGCTGACATTAAAACCTAACTAAAAAGCGATAAAAGAGACAGCTCTTATACATGGGGGCCACCAGGGAGCAGGACGGACGCCAGAACTCCGCCGCGTCAAAGTTGCCCTTCCTCCGGCCCATTCGAGGCGCTGAAGCACTCCCCCTGTCACGAGGAACGTTCCAGGAACGAGATCAAGGCTTTTGGTTGGATTAAAATTGGCCAAATTTGCAGAAGGGAGCGGAGCTTCTTATTTATAGACATTGGCATGGTGCCTTGTTGACCGGCGATTATTGCATGATCCAATGAGTATCAAATTGATCCAAATTATCGGCGGGTATCAGTGATGATCAGAGATCAATTCTTGTGAAGGAAGCGTGGTCGATCGATTGACGGGATGGCCGTAAAAAAGGGAAGAAATCCGGGGAGTTGACAGTTCAGAGGCGCCGGGGCTTGCATGGGACAATTGACCAGGCGGTCAACAAGGGCTGGCGCCCCATTGGTCCACGTCGGCCGCAAGAAGACAAAATAAGAAACCCTACTCGAAATTGATTTATTTAACCTAGTAAATGATTTTATTATTATTTTCTTAAAAATAAAAAAAATGTGTATTATTTCATGTAGTATTTATTTATGATTTTTATTGAATTTTTTGATGTATTTTATTATGGTTTTATTTTAATAGTGTATATGTGTATGTATTTACATGTATTTTGTGTATTTTATTTTTAATTTGTTTATTTTATTTTATTATTTTATTATTTTATTTTATAAATTTATAATTTATTTTTGTGAGTGTGAGGGCATTTTTATTTAATTTTTATGAGTTTATTTTCATTTTTAAATAAATAGATATAGGTATATGTAGGTATACCTATAGTCTTTTACCTATGTATTTTGTGTTCTTAATTTATTTAATGTATTTTCTTGATTTTTATTTTGGATTTGCATTTTTAATAGGTTATATGTATTATTTACATTATTATAAAAATATAAAAGAATAGAAAAATTAAAGAGTGTTTTCCCCCTTTTATTTATATACATTCTTGGTCATAGGCATTTTGCCTACTAACTTGCATTAGCTTATTTTATTTTGTTAATCCTTTTTAGTTTTAGTCTAATTTTAGTATGTACATGTATTATATACATTATTCACAAAATTCTAAAAATAAAATTGGATACAAATAATGGACAATGAATATATTGAATATTTTAATCAGGCAGGCTGCCCGATGGGGGCCAAAAACCTAACTTTTGCAGATGGACTCCAAAAATTATGAAACCAGTTTTATTAAATAGTTCTTGGAAAGATATATACAATTAAAGGTGAGTTTGGGTGATTTGGAGTTTTATTTGCAAGATGTGGGTCTGTGAAGTTGAGATTTTGGCTTTTTATTCTGTGTATAAAATGTACCTGAGTATTATTTTTACACAAACTTAATTTTGTATTTTTATTTACATTATTATCTACAACTTTCATGAACAAAGTTTCTTTATTTGATGAATAAATAATTATGTACAAAATAGGTGTCAAAATTGCATAAATACATGCATGAATAAATGAGGTATTTATCGTACACTGGCCCTTATCTCCCCCTACTTTATTCTTTGTCGACCAATTCCATGCTGGCCTTGGTCTCGGGGTTTGGGTCATAAAATATCTTCAATATTTTATTCCTTTTTCTTTTCTTCTCTTTATTCTATAATTTTGGCATTAAACACCTTATTTAATGTGTAATTAATACAATGAATGATGAATGCTATTATGTACAATTTGATGCTATTTATATGCATTTGCTGGGGTTTTTGAGGCCAAAATGATAGAATAAAGGTGATGAAATGGAGATTCATCAGGATTTTGCGGATTGAATCTTGAAAACCTGGAAGACACCGGATTGACCACACGTCATGTACAACTGGAGTCCCTTCTACCTCCCTCTTCTAATAACCACTTTTCCTCCAAACCAGAGTCTATACATTCTCCTAGTCCTCCTTCACCCATCGAAAAGACCGGAAAAATTGAAAACGCTAAAAATACCATAAAAATTGTAAAAGGAAAAGATCTACAAAAAATAGATCCAGCAGTTAGGGAAGCATTGGATAGAAAGTTGATTTTTGAGCTTCCCTTAATAACGGCCATTGAACACTTTCCCGACCTTAAAAGATTTGCGAGAAGTAAATTGATTCCTAAAAGGATGAGCAATAAGAGAACAAGTATTGAGAGACATATAGTGTCTATGGCCACATCTTTGATGATAAGGAGAAAAACCAAGAGCCGTAGAGTAAAGCGGTTGCCTAGGTTTGATTGTGAAATCAAAGATACCACATCCACCCATGCAAGAATCGATGATGACTCACCGATTAATATCCTCTCGACCTCTGTGTTTGCCAAGCTCAAACTTGGATCCGCCAAGGAATCAAGTGAGATCATTCAGTTAGCTTATCGGTCCATTAAACGGTCGAGAGGAACCATTTCTGTCATCATTACTTTCCAAGGTGCTCTACTGGAGATAGACTTCACGTCATTGAAATTGAGCACCGAGGAGAGTTCACACAGTCTCCGATCATTCTCAGGAAGCCGTTCTTAGCTTTGGCTAAGGCAACTATAGATTGTGAGACTCGGGAGATCGATTTCTCTGCATTGGGAGCACTCCGACCTCACCCGATCTTTGAGGACACACGATATTCCAAGGTAACTCATAAAGTCACAGACAATCGTGACCTTCGAGAGACAGTTGAGTCTCGTCTCTCTACTACACCTGAGATACCAACTGTCCAGACGACCATTGGTTCAGAGACTCCCTACACCTCCACACCACCCGTTGCTTGCATCACCACCACCGCGACAGCTTCTAGAGAGGACTCACAACCAGAAGCTACCCCTGAGTCGGACACGATTATTTCTGATTTCCTTGATTATTTAGATGATCAGACGCATGAGCCAACCAATGTCAAGCCAACTGAGAACACTATGCCTTACCAGAGACGTATGCTGACCCTGCAGGAGTATTACAATGCATATGGTGACTCATCTAATGATGAACCTTCGGTCAGTATCTCACACACACCATATCCAGGACATACACCAAAAGAGACAACTGGGACCAAATTGACCAATCTTGATAAATCGGTTGCTCCATCCTCTAGTCGGTCATCTGGTAAGAAGAAGACGAGTATTGATTCCTTGAGGTGTTCCACCGAACTCCTCAAGACGTATCACTCTCCTCTTCCTTTTGATGCTTCAGGTTCAAGAAAATCGGCTAAGAAAGTTACCTTCGACATACTGGAGAAGGAACTTTCTGAGGAGTCCTCATCAGGTCCGGATGAGGTGATCTATATGAGTGAGCTCAGTTCGGTTGTTATGAAGTCATATTTAAGCAAGCAGCCATGTGTCGACCCTCGTTGGACGTTCCCCACACCTCACTATTATTCTTCTGAGGATGATTCTGACAGCGACACATGTGTATACTACCCACCCCCTCGCTCCCGCAAGAAGGTCCGTCACAAACCTTCTTGATCCGTGTACATCCTCACTCCTCCTTGTACAAATTTTCCTTCCTTTATTTCCCTCCCTCCCCCGTGATTCGCATCACTCGCCCCAGTTCCGTATCTTTTCATTTTGTGGCTATACTTAGGATGACTATATCCTAAGTATAGGGGGGTGAGTGACCCGATTTGCTCCATCTCTTCTTTTTATTTTCTTTTTGTATATTCTTTTCCATTCTCATCGGTCCCCCATTCTTGTGTTCTTTCCAATACTTAGGTTGACCAAAGCCTGAGTATAGGGGGGTCGATGCCCGTTGTGTATTCTTCCACACTCATATATTCTTTTTCACTTCTATTCTTTTCACCCACTTATATTTAGTACGAGTTATGGCTTTTTGTTACCTAGTGCCATGAGGACATAACACATGCTAAGTATAGGGGGTTAGTATATATTACATATATACTTTACCTATAGCTCGTACTTTGACTTGTTTGTAATTAAAATAAGGCGTTATGGGTAAAATATTGTAAATAAGAGGTATAACAAAAAAACAAAAAAACTATTTTTTTAAAAAATCAAAAAATATTTTCAAAAAAAATCTTTTTTTCCGTCTCTTTTCAAAAATTCAAAAAAATGTTTTTTCTCCCTCTTTATTTCAAAAAAAATTGTGTATCCTTTCTTATTTACCTTTCTTTTTTAAAAAAATCTTTTGAAAAAAAACACACAAAACCTTTTTCAAAGAAAAATGCTTCCCTTTTTTTTTCAAAAAAAAGGGTTGTCCAAAAAACATTTTTTCTTAAAAAAATTCTTCTTTAAAAAAACCTTTTCAAAAAAAATTCTTTCTTTCTTTTTAAATAAAAAACAACAACAACAAAAAACTAACTAATAAGTTGGTTTAACCCCTGACACTTACACTTTCACACAAGACCAGTGATGTTCAAGAACACTTGGTTTATGAGGTCCTGAGATTTTGAATTAACCAGCCTTAGTCATTAGGGTCTTGGACTTAATTATTCACATTTCCCTAGTTTGAAAGATTTGTGTGCTATATTGCATACTTAGTCTCTACCTTAAGAATATGACCAGCACCTCAAATACACGACTGTAGTTATGATGAGATGAGTTGAAATTTCACTTGAGGAACTGGGATGAGGGATTTGAGTTTGGACCCGATTTAAGGATGCTCGAGGATGGGATAAAATCAATGAAGGCTTCATGAAACCTGAGTGTCAGCACCTTTAGCCAGTATGGGAACCTAGTTCATGTACTGTTTCTTGATATTTACCTATGTGCCAGGGTATGATAAAATAAAAAATGTTGAGCAGTGTACGCCAACTCTTGATAAAAGCAGTGGAGCTAGCCAAAATACTACAAAGCAATGAAATGTTAAAGAAAAGCTCTCATTCCACAAATTTAAATATCAAAGAGCTTCCACCAAAGGTGAGCGCTCCCAACCATTTCAAAGTGTCCACTTGGACCACCGCTATTAGGACCAGGAGTCAGGCTTGCACCAAAAAAGGGCTCTGCATCGTAAATGCTACAAGTCTGGGTGTAGAAAGTACGATAGGTACTCAAAAAAGGCACACCCCGGTGTACTCCCAGGAAAATAAGTGCAGACGACTCCAACTTCTCTTGACGGACGCACTGATCAACACCAAAAAAATACGTTGAGTAATAAGGCACTAGAGAGAATCCTTGTTCCAATGAGAGGGAGAGAAGAAATGACACAATCCTATGCCCTCCATCATCTGGCCTTCCATCTACACTTTTAAGTGTGACAACTAAAGAGACGGTGGATTGGATGCAAGAAATGATTTATTCCCCAGTGTTGAGGATTGGGTTCTTAAGAGAGTCTCTTGGACCGGAACATTGGGCGACGTTGCAACTCTACTCTTGTAACTGCAGTCCACACTTAATGTCATATCCATTATATATATATATATGTGTGTGTGTGTGTAGAGAGAGAGTCTGATGATTAGGGAATTGGATACCTTTTGACTAGAGTTGGTTCAACTTAGAATTTTAGGATCTCTAAAACCAAGAGTTCTTGAACGGATCAAGTCTTGTGTTTACATGCACAGTCAGGGGTTATTCCAACGTATTCATTCTTTATTTGCTCGAGGACTAGCAAAGTTTAAGTATAGGGGGTGATGAATCCACGATTCACCATCTCAATATCTTGATCTTAGCAAAATCCCCAAGTAAAATCCCAAATAAATGTCTATAAAATCAAATTAACAAAATGACTCTTGTAAATAAAACACATTAATTATTGTATATTAAATTATACAAAATAAATTAATGATAAAAAGCCGCAAAAATAAATGAGTTTTTCACCTGTAAATAGCCCAAAATTTCATGTATTTTTAATAATTTTATTTCAACTCCTTTTTGGCTAATACTTTCTCTATCTTGTTTATAAAAATGTATATAAAAATACAAAAATATAAAATAAATTTCACATCAAATAAATGCTCCAAGATCCAAAAGATAAAAAGCCGTAAAGTCCAACTTCTCGGCCAAATTCCCGCTCCGTATGAACTCCAAATTCACCAAACTCATTTTAAAGTTCAAGTTAGAAAATTATCTATCCAACGGAAGTGGTTTCATTAAAATCGGAGCTCATTTGCAAAAGTTGGGTTTTGGGACCTAGATGTAAATTGTATATATTGTACATATTTTTTGTCTTCCCATTTTTTATTCACTCTTCTTAATTACTAAAATATCAAAAAAATCTTTTATATTCAATTTTATTTCTATTATTTTATTTTATTTTTAGTTTGTAAATATCTTTTATTGAAAATAAAAAAATTCAAATTAGAAAAGCAAACAAAAAAATGTACACATTGTTTGTCTTCTTTTGTAAATTCCCCACTCATTTTCTTCTCTTTTATTTTATTGTATTTAAAGTAGCTTACTTTATTTTGTTTTATTTTCCTTTTATTTTTCCCATTCTCTACAATAACCTCCCATTCCACTCCATCTCTTCCACCATTTTTTAATAACCTCCATTCAACTCCACTATCTTTTCAACATCTCATTCAACTCCACATTCATTTTCCCTCAACTTCCCATTCTTCTTCTTCTTTATATTCATCCCATTAACCTCACTTTGCCCTATCCGCCATTCTAATAGAAAAAGGAGAGAGCTTAGAGTGTTTTGTTGGCGACAGCGGCGAAGCGTCTTCCTCAAGCGACGACCTCCTTTAGGCGAGATCCGCGGAGCTCCGCTCCGTGTCACGAGTTCCCCATAGAGCTCGCACAGCTTCTCCGATTTTTATTTCGCCAATCGGATCGAGGCGGCGGCAGGAGTTCAGCGTAGCTGCTACGCAAATCCGGCGAAGAATCATGCAAGTATTCCTCCTCATTTCTCTTGTTATTTTATTTTATCTCATATTTTGTTTTCTTGTTGTTTTATATCACATTGTTCTCACCACCACTTTCATCATACTACCACCAACATCATTTTTTTTCTTCACTTTTGTTTCATTCCTTGTTTAAAAAAATTTTAAAAATTATAAAAATCTGAAAAAATTATCACAACAGTAAAAAATTTCAAAAAAAAAATAAAAAACCACGGGAGGGAGCAGCAACGCCCCCCCACCTTCCTTCTTCCATGGAAGCGGCGGCGGCGCCCCCTCCCTCCTCCGCGCGGTTGGCCATCACGCAACCACCATAGGTGGCCGCTCCTCCAGCGCGGTCGTCGCCACCCCTCCTGCGTACGACGCCCGTGTCCACCACCGACCTTCTCCCCTGCATCACTGGCTGACCCCCCCCCCCCTTCTCCACCACTGGCCACCTCCGAGCCACATCGCCGCCCAGCGCGACCGACTCCGCCCTCCACGCCGTCGAGCTGCGGCGACCCTCCTCTGCACCGCCGTCCGCCAAACCCACCATGCCCTAACCCACCATCAGGCATGGAGAGGAAGAAGAAGGTTAATTTCTCATTTCATGTAAAAATTACATCTTTTATATTTTAAGTTTCTGTACTTACAAAAAGGTCCCTGTACATGTTTGTGTTGTTTGATTTTGATTTCTGTTTTGCATTGATAACTCTCTGTTCATGTTTTAATTTGGATCTCATTGTGATATCTTTAATTTCAATGAAAAATAGCATGATATTGAGAAAAAATTGTCTACCATCTGAGTATTTATTTGTATTTTTTGTGAGTTGTGGGTAATTAATTAAAATTGTTTAATTGAAATTCTTCATATTTTACCCAATACAGACTCTTCAATTGATATCTAACTTACAGTTGTTCTAAATATTCTTGAAAAATTAAACATGATGCCTTGAAATGTGATTGAGATACTTTCCAAATTTCATCTAAAATAGAGTTGTCCTGTGCCTGAAATAAATTATAGAGTGATTTAGATATTTAGTTTTTAATTAAATCCACATACATCCTTTTCACAAAATTTCAAATCTTCTGCATTCCATATAAAAATATCTATTTGGGATAATTTGTTCTATGGCTAATTTGACATTGTGGATTTATTAGGAATTAATTACTTGCAATCACTCTACTTTCACTAAAAAATCCATAAAAATTTCATATTTTATCGGAAAATTCCAAAAAAATACTATAGTATCCCTGCATCATGTTTTCATTCCAGTAAAATTTAAATTGCATAAAAACCCATAAAAAGTATGTTTTTTTTAATTATTGCATTTTAACCCTGAAAATTCCAAAAAAATATATGTTGCATGCATCACTGCATTAAGATCCTAGAAAAAATGTAATTTAGCTGAATTAAACTGATTTGACATTAAAATTAAATTGGCCTAGTCGTGTGTTTTCTTATTGTCTTGATTCATCTACACCTGCACTTGTATTATTTTTGCACTAAAAAATCAAAAAAATACAGCGTGGATACCTAGACCTAAATTTCCAAATTAACCCAAAGTTGTTCACTTGCCTCCCTCTGTTCGACCCCAGACTTGCGTGGGATATATATTAAAGCTGAAACACTCTTCACGGAGATCTTCTCTCGATTCTGATTGATTCGCTAAGTACACGTACTACAACGAACGCATATTAGAACACGTATTTAGCGATCCATCAACGGGCAGAGGAGCGGTTGTCCAGGCGGTGGAGGCGTGGTCGATGCTGCCCCAAAAAAATTATTTTTTTTTATTTTAGAAAATGTGTAAGATAAAAAACTGTATATATTTATTTTTTAATTTCCTGCAAAACAAATGTTGGAGAAAAATATATGTGATTTTTTTTATTTTTTTTTCGAAATAAAAGAGGACTCAAGCATAATGCATCATTTTGCTTATTTAAATAAATAAAAAATTGAAAAAGATGTGAATGGGGATCCAACGAAATGGAAGAATCGAATCTGAGTCTCCAGCCACCGTACGTGACCGGAGTTGAGAGATAGTTGGAGGTAGAACATGAACGCCGATAGATTGAGATGTGGATGTGAAATCGGAATCGGGGCAGATCAAATCAGGATGGATATTTTTTGAATTAGGATCTAAAATGTAATCATGAAATCGAAGAACAAATTAAATCTAAAATTTTTCTAGAAGAATGATGGAAATTAAATTGGATCTCACCTTGGGGTCGAACATGCCATGATGGCCTCGGCGAGGACCGAATCGCTGTCACGAGACGGCTCGGAGGCTGGACACCCTTCTGTGACAAGAAGATCTTGGAGATTGGGCTCCTCTCGACCAAAGATTGATCAAAAGAAAAATGAAGGAGAGAAGACCCATTAAAAAGAAGAATAAATCCAAAAAAGGAAAGTATGTACAAAAAAGGAAGGTATTTAGTGGTTATTTAAATAAATAAAATCAATCAATTAATTGAAACAAAATTCATAATTAAATAAATTAATTAAAATAATTAATTTACAAAAATTATTTATCCACCTTAATGGTGGTTATTTAAGGTATAAAATCAAATATTATATATATGGTAGGTTTTCAAATTAAATAATTAATTAAATTAATTAAATTTTCATAAGTATATTACTTTAATTAATTAATGTTAGAAATTAATTTTTTGGTGGTTTTTAATATAAGGAAAGTAGTTGTATACATATAGTACATTATACACATGTACAAATAAGGAAATTGTTTTTTTAATTTTTTTTAATCTTAAATAATTATGAAAATATTTACAATTATTTACATTATGTATAAAAAAAGATGAATAAATATATATAATAAATAAATGGTAAAATTGCAAAAACCACCCTAAAAACCGACTTTTCAACCGTAGCTCCAAAAATTATGAAATCACTACCATTTTAATGATAATTTAATTTAGAGTACAATGGAATTGATTCAGTTTGAGTTCGTATGGAGCTAGAATTGATCTTTCAATTGTCACTTTACGGTTTTTTCTGAGTCTGGATACTTTTACTCTATACATGGTTTTACTTTACAATTATTTTTATTATTTACAAAATATTTTTATTTATAATTTGTATTTAGAAAAATATTTAATTTGGGTCAATTTATATTAAAATAAAATTGTGTAATTTTTGTACGAATATACAAGGAAAAATATTTACAAATGATTTTTTTAAATTTTTTAATTGAAGACCCTATCTCCCCCTACTTTATTCCTGGTCGATCAGGGCAAGTTTTGACCTTCTCTCGGGGTTCAGGTCAGTCTGCATTTATTTCATAAATGCATCCTTTATTTTTATTTTTTAATTTCTTTACTTTTTCTTTTATTCTTTATTATTTTATTTGAACTTAAAAAGTGTTAAAAATGCATATTTAACAAATGCATATACAATGGTAATTTCATTAAATTAGTGGGTATTTACAAGTATTTGACTAAGGAAATAAAGTTAAAATAAAAGAATAAAGGTGATGAATCATGGATTCATCATTCCCCTATACTTTACCTTTGCTAGTCCCTTGGCAAACACTTATTTGGAAAATAAGTGAAAAGAAAAATAAAGAAAAGAAAAAGGGAAGAACTTGGAGCGATGTTGATTTTTTAACTTATCTTCATAAAATTGGAGTATAGAGCTCGATCAGACCTTTGGATTATTAATTTGGCGGAACCTTACTGGGAAACGGGAAGACTTAACAGCCCTCAAGTTCCACTATTCTATGGTCAGATCGACTTAATTAGTCAGGTCAGAACAAGTCTACACACAAACTCTAGTGACTATGAATATGTACTTGTACTGTGTATGTGTATTTTGGCTCCCCACTTCAGAAATGACAAAGAAACAACCTCCTTCAACACGGCAACCTAATCCCCCGATCTAGCAACTCTTTCCTCGAGGAGGAGGGTATTCCCCTCTAAGTTCAAGTACAACCAGCTCAAGAAGAGGAGATGGAGAAAAGAATGGATGGTAACCAGTGTAGTTACCTATCCTTGGATGCATGACTAGTTTAGCCAAGTCATCCGCTGCAAGCTTACAAAAATTTGATTTTGAAGCTCTTATTCTCTCTCTCTCTCTCTCTTTATACTTGTATATACACTCCGGCATGCATTTTATTTTTCAACCAGGTCTGTCCACTTTTTGAGGTTTTGTATTTTTTTTTTCGTTTTTTATATACAAGGTGAAAAATGTACATAAGGAGTTTTTCCTCTTGAGCTAGTAGACTATCCCTCTTTTGAAGCATTATTGCAAACTCACATCATCCTGTCTTTAGACCTCAATGCTACTAGATAGGGATGAGTATCGGGCCGGGCTGGACCTTAGCCCGAACCCGAGTCCGTTAACATTATACGGTTTCAGGCCGGGCCTTGGCCCGTTAATTTTTGGATGGGCCAGCCCGAACCCGAACCCGACCCGATGTTAAACGGGCTAGGTTCGGGTCGGGCCGGCCCAGTAAAGGGGGCAAGGCTGGGCTGTTGCCTATGGGAGGTGGGAATGGGCAGTGCTGCTGTGTAGGGATGCAAACGGTCGGATACGGATACGGATATAGGTATAACCATATCCTTATCCGTTTTTTAATACGAATACGGATGCAGATATAGATATTGACAGATATTAAAACTATCTTACCATATCCTTAAAAAACGGATACGGATGTAAAACAGATATTGATCACACATGAGTAATGTTAGAAATACTCTACAGAATCGACTTAAATATATAAGAATTGGATGGAAAACACATGATATTAATTTACTAAATGTGTTTGTATCATAAAAATTATATAAATATGGTAAAAGGAGGTAGAGAATTATGTTATATATGGTTAAAAATAAATCTGCGACTATATTTATATATGAAAACGGATATACGGATACTGATATAGATGTTTGCGGATATCAAAATGATATCCATATCCGTATCCATTTTAAAACGGATACGGATACGGGTGTCAGAATCTGTATAAAACGGATACAGTGACGGATCGGATACGGATATATCCGTATCTGTTTGCATCCCTACTGCTATGGGTAGGGGCCAGGGCTGGGAGCCTGGAAGGGGTTCAGGGGCGGGGCGGCGTCGGGTGCCGGCGAAAAGAGGACAGGGGTCGGGGTGTGGACCGTGCGGCGGGAAGAGGGCAGGCATTAGAGGGGACGTGAGAGGGGGTGAACCGTGGAAGGGGCTAGAGGCCCAGAGCCGGAGGGGGTCGAGGAGGTTGGGCCGCCGGAGGGAGTGGGGATTTGCTGGGTGGGGGCCCTGGGGGGAGCGGCGGCTGGGATTCTGGGAAGTGGGTTAGGGTTTTGCGTTTAGGGGTTGGGGCATGGCTCCGCGTGGGGTGGGGGCCGTGGGGGTGTTCGGGTCGGGGACTCGGGTGCCGGGTCGGGCGGGATGGGGCTCGGGGGGGGGGGGGGGTGGGGGGGGGGGGGGGTTGGGGGTCGGGTTGGACCCGTTGGGGGGTCAGGCCGGGCTAGCGGGTCAGGCCTCGGCTGGGTTCTACAAAGCCCGAGCCCGGCCCGTTATAATAATGGGTGCATTTTTTAAGCCCGAGCCTGACCCGACATTAAACGGGTTCGGGTCGAATCGGGTTGGCACGGCCCAATGCTCATCCCTACTACTAGATCAGGTTGAGATGCACTACCCTCCCTAGAGGAAGACGAGAGGTTCCTCCTAGATGTACTACCCTCGTATGCTACTCGAAGTCAAGGTCAACTGCCTGTTCACCACCTCATCTGTGTTGAGCCACGTGTAAAGTCCGTGTGCAAGTCAAGCTATTGTCTGCGAGAGTCATGAGTGTGTTGTTAAGTGCTCTATTTAGACCGATCAAGATGATATGTGAACATAGCCCGGTGGACTTGAAGAATTAAGTCTCAAGACATGAAAATTCCTAAACTCAGATCCTATAAGGTTCTCTGACATTAAGTGAATTAAGGTCTTAACTAAACTCCGTTCTTCAATTTTATTCCAGACTAGTTTAAATGTCAACATTACTCTGAAAAATGCTCATGCAAATGTGAGATAATATGTACAATGCAAAGAGAAAAGAAGAAGAAAACTTTTTTGAAACAATTTTCTAATTTTGAACTTTTTTATGGATTTTTGAAAGAACAGAGAAAAATGATGTAAATGTACTTTTTTTAATGCAGATGTTTGTAAACCATTGATTTTTATATTTTAGGGATTTTCTATAAGGGTTAGGGTTAGTAGATAAGATACACATATTTACACAGGAGTGAGTCAATTATTTACAAGAATTACGTGAAAGGATTTACAACTTGAGTGTTAGTAATTTATACAAGTACATATATACAGTTGGTAAAGAATTTTATGGATGATGCATATTTTCCTCAAATTTATTTGAAAATAATTTTACAAATACTTTTGATAACTACAGTCCAAAATAATTTTTTCAAACAATTTTTCAAACATTTACAAACATTTGAAAACTATTTTGCAAACAATATATATATATATTTCAAAATAATTTTTTAACCATTTTCAAAACATTTGCAAATAGTTTTATAAAATAATTTTATTTCACACAAAGAAAAGAAAATTTTTACAAACCAAAATACTTTTACAATTGTTGAAAATTTTTTTTGAAATATTTTTCAAATAGTTTTCAAAAGATTCTTCAAATAGATTTCCAAACTACTTTCAAAATATTTTTCAAATTTTTTAACATGACTTATTAATCAGTACATACAAAAAGAAATTTGAGGAAATATCTGCATCTTTTTAGTTGATTTTACTGAATTTTACATGTATTTATACAGTAATTTGCCATATTAAAAATATGAAAGTACGAGTTATGGCTAAAGTATCTATACAATATATACGACACCCCCTTATACTTAGCTCGAACTATGCCCTCATAATGATCAGAGAGCGATAAAGGAAGACATAACTCATGCTAAGTATATAAAAGTGAAAAGAATACTATGCTACACGACGAATAAAAGAATAAAATCAATAGGAGTCGGTGATCCCCCTATACTCAGGATCGAGTAATCCTAAATATAGAAGACTGTACACAGGGGACTACCGAGTGATAGGATGTACAGATATTACCTCCCTATACTTAGGGTAAAATATTTTTTTCGATAAACGTTTCATAGTCATTCATCTCAAGCAATGGTAAAAGTTTAGAGTTTAATACAGGCCTACACATAAAAGGGGAATTACACAGTGTCCCCAGTTTCAACAAATTACATCCAGCATAGAGTTCGAGGAAATATAAAATTAGACAAAATATTGCGTTAATTATAAACAGACCGGGCAAAAAGAAACCATCCCTAGTCTGACGTCCTTTGGCATAGCGCATCGTTCAAGTCCTTTGGTCCCATGATGAGTTCCGCTAGGTGCGTTTGGAGGATCGGGTTCCAGGCGTCACAACAGAGCTATCCTTAGCTAAATGGTATCAAAATTAGGGGAAAGTTATACATAGTTAGTTCAAGAACCTATCAGGAGATGGTCTAAGCATCCAGTAGTAATAGTAGGGAAAAATTTAATTCTATTTTGTCCCAACGATGTTAGTCAGGACCAAATATCCCCTTCTTGCGTACCCATTCTTGTCTTGCAGATGATGAATGCTTCCAAGAGTAATTTATGTTTGTCGATCGGTAATTCTTTAAAGATGAGTCTGCATCAACTCTTCCAAAGTTGCCACCAGACCGTAATCTTAAAACAAAGAGTTCTACCCTTTTTATCCGTGAATTTCAAGGTCTGGTTCAAATACAACATGTTTAGTAATTCGTTGAAGTTTGGTTCCATGTCACATAAGAGAAATATATCTCTAATTGTTTGACATTCATCGAAAAGGTGTGTATAATTTTCCAGCCCATTGTTGCATAGATAGCACCAGTTGACCCATGGTATTTTCCATTTTTCGAAACAATCTTGTGTTGTAATCTTATTGTGCGCCAGCAACCATATAAAATAGTAGGCTCTTGGTTCCAGGGGCCATTTTCTAAATAATGAATACACTAATGATCTGCTACCTCCGTCTGCAAGGAGGTAATATAGTTGTTTTGTTGTTGAATTTCTTGTGTTAGATGACATGGTGAGAAATATTGTTTTGTCCGTTTCTTCGATGTGTAGATGGTGGAATATATTGGTCAGAGCCTCTTTTAATCTAACTCCCTCATTTGAGAGCGCTAAAGGTAGCTTATTTTGTAAAGATTTAAACCAGTTGAATCTTGCTAGCCACGAGTTTAGTCCACTCTTTACAGACATGAAGTGGTTCCTCATATATGACATGAGGAGTGGATAGGACTGTTCTAGTGAAGGGGTGCCTCCTAATTGGTCCTTCCACAATGAAGAGTGTGGACCATCTCCCAGTTGTTTGTGTAATACCGGTAAACGCGGTTTGAAGCCCTTAATATGTGATTTCCAAACCAATGAGTGCGAACGCTTAGGGGTAGAAGCAAGTATTATGGGACCTCCCTTGAAGTGCGAGGAGCTAATCACCGATGACACCCACGGTCTCACAAAATCAACAATGCGAATTGCCGATTTTGTTAAAAGTGCATTATTGAAGGATCGAAGGTTAATAATTCCCCAACCATCATTCAGCTTAGGCCTGGTTACCTTTGACCATGCCACTTTAGCCTTCTTTTTAAGATCTTCAGCGGCCCCCCAGAGAAAGTTTCGTCTAAGTCTGTCTATTTTTTTAACTATACCCTCCGGCATCTTCAGACATGACATCTCGTGTATGATGGTCGGTGTTAAGGCTGAGTTTAGCAAATTGATTCTTGCCGGTAGAGAAAGTATCTTGGACTTCCATCCCTGAAGTTTTGCCGCAAACTTATCAATGGTAGATGACCATTCGCTCATGAGTCTCCTATGTATCGTTATTTTGAAACCCAGATACTCCATAGGGAAAGATCCTTCAGACCATTTTAGTATATCCTTGACCTTAGCATTTTCATCACCCGACAAGTTTATCGGATAAAAGGAGCTTTTCTTTTCGCTAATGCGAAGACCTGACATTTTGCCAAAGATTTTTAGCGTGGTGATGACGTTTTTGAGGCTCTCCTCTTGGTATTCCTGGAAAATGAGAAGATCATCTGCATACTGTATATTAGTAATCTGGGTTTGCATTCTGTTTCTCACGAATCCCCTGAATTTCTCTCCTATTGCTAATTTGTGTAGCATCGCATCAAGGACTGACATTGAATGTATGAAAAGAAGAGGTGATAGTGGGTCTCCTTGTCTCACTCCACGCTTAGGATGAATGAAACCCGAGGAAGTTCCATTGATTTTGAATGAGACACCAGTTGTTTTCAGAAGTGCAGTGATCAACTTGATGAAAACGGGAGGATATTCTGCCACCCGCAAAGCTTCTAGTATAAAGGGCCATTTTAAAGTATCAAATGCTTTTCTGAAGTCTATCTTCAACACTAGCGCCTTAGTTTTCCGTCTACTCCAGTCATGGACAATTGAAGATGTAACAAGGAAGGCATCCGCTGCGGATTTGTTCTTTAAGAAGGCACATTGAGATGGTGGGATGTTGTTCGCAAGAAAGGATGCCCATCTATTTGCTATTACTTTGGATATTATGCGTATCGGTAGATTGATCAAGCTAATTGGTCTATAGTTTTCTTTGTTTTCCATTCCACCTTTCTTATAGATTAAGGAGATAATGGTGTTGTTTAAATGTCTGAAGTCCGAAGTCTTAAACCCCTCACTTTGTATATTTGATATCATGTTCATGAAATCATACTTCAGCAAATGCCAACATTTCTTTACAGACTCAATTGTGAGTCCATCAGGTCCGGGTGCTTTGTTGTTTCTGAATGTTCTAATGGTGTCTTGTACTTCCCTCAGAGATACTGGGTCTGTTAAAATTCGAGGGTCCTCTAATTTGATTACTAGATCCGTTGGTATTAGCACAACGCGGCCATTAGTCGTCCCAACTTCTTCATCATCAAATAATTTTGTATAAAAATCCACCACGACCCTTGTGATCTCTTCCCTACCCTGTACCATATCTCCCATTTCATTTTTCAAAGTCGTGATTAAATTTCTGGCCGATTTTTTGGATGCCATCATTTTCATGAACTTGATATTTTCATTACCTTTTTGTATGTAATTTATCTTTGCTCTCTGTTCCCAAATCAATCTCTCATCATTTCTGAGAGACTCCAATTTACTGTACAAGTGTTTAAGTTCTCCAGCTACTTCCTCGTCTCCCAATTTTATTACATTCTCCGTCATCCTTATGTCCTCCTCGATTCTTGCTATTTCTTTATTTATATCAGGGATTTGTTGCTGCTCCAATATTTGATGAATGCACGTAATCTTTTCACCTTAATTGTCCATCTGTGGAAAGGGTTGTCGGAGATAACCTCATTTGCCCAAGCATCGTTGACCATTGTCATAAAAGACTCTTTTTGTAGCCAGAAGTTTTCGATCCTAAAGATGCGATTGGTCAATCTAAATGATCTTCCTCTCAGTAACAAGGGGTTGTGATCAGAAAAAGTTTTTGGTAATCGTCTTGATTGGGCGCAAGGGAAAACTGCCTGAAAGTTTAAGTCCACCAGGATACGGTAAGAATGGCCCACGATTCACAATCTGAAGATCCCGACCATGTGAATGTTGTCCCTCTCTCTTTTTGTTCAATAAGGTTTGAGCGATTTACCCACATATCAAATCTTTTGTCAAACCTTTTTAGTGGTTTGTTCGATACGCGGTATGTTCTATTTCTAAGCAGGTTGAAGTCACCAACCAGAATCGATGGAATACCCACTAACGTTAGAGAGTCAAGTGAGTCAAGAAAATCATTCTTTCTGTCATCTCTCGGCGGTCCATAAATATTTATGAGTCGACAAATCAAGTTATTTTGTAACAATTTGAATTCAAACAAACTAAAGTAAGGATAGTCTACTTGGTTTACCACAGAGATCTTGTGGCAATCCCAACCGGTCATAATTCCGCAAATCTGTCCAAGGCCGTTTGCATGCCACTCAAATCTTTCCATGGGTGAGTTTATTGGAGCTCTTGGTGTGGAAGTTGTTTTCGTCTCTTGTAAGCAAATGACATGGATGATGTGTTTAGCCACTAGATTCTGTAACCTACCATATTTCCTTGGGCCCCCCAATCCCCTTATATTCCAAGTTAACACAGTGAATTCCATGTTTAGTGTATAGTATTTCAACGTGTTTAACTTCTTTTAGATGTTTCTCAGTTTAAAGGCTAGTATTCCCATTTAACTAATTAACTACTTCGTTGCATAATTCCGTAATAAATTTATTTTTTCCTTCTCGTTTTGAAACGCGAAATGAAAAAATCTAAGAGGTTTCTAATTCTACCAGACTCCAACACTGAATTTTGAGAAAATTCCAAAGCATTGTTTGATTAGAAAAATGAATTTTCCATACCTTTGCCTTTCGTAGCCATTTCTTCCGGTGTTGTCATTTGATTCTCCCTTTGCCTAGTGGTGAGATCCACTACTAGGTTTAGGCACTCTGCATATGTGTTTCCATTGTAAGATTTCCCGAGTCCTGGACCTCTGAGGTTGGTAGGTTTTTGATGTGCTCCCACATCAATGGATTGATTTGTTGTCCCTTGCGCTCCAGCCAATTTAGCGCACGTTCCAGATGTGCTCTTGTGGGCTCCTCCACATAGTTGGCATGCTTTTCAGTAGATGGATCCCTGTGTGTTGGGAAAGGGACGACATTTAAATTTATTCTCTCCCAATCATTTCCAGGGCAGAGATTGAACTTTTCATCCCTAAGTTCAACAATTGGGGCTGTTTGCAGATTTCTTATCGACCATTTGTTTGACTTTCTCTGCATATCTTCCTCCAGATTGAATGCTCCCAGGCCATTCTTAAGAGTTGGAGTCCACCAGAGGTGTATTGTAATGAATGAATTGAGCCGAACGAAACTGAGAAACCGGTGAGAAGGTTACCTCAAAAACTCCGTCCACCGTATTTACTTCGATTGCTCGCGGCACATTTGTAATATCCGGTATATCGATTAGAAGTTTGACTGCCATGGCATCCCTGCAGTCCAAAGAGAGGTTTGGGCATTCATAATCGAGGAGCCTTCCGAACTATTTGGCCATGTTTGCGAGGACATAAGGGTATCGGTGGTGTAGCGGCAAACCCAATGCGTCCACCCAATATGCAGCGACCTCCTCCACTCTTTTTGCTCCAAAGGATGGGGACCATTTGAAAAACCATAACCAGTTTCCATCGGAGCAGTGAATGGCTGAGTGAGCCAATGTCTCAAAGATGTTGGAGGAGTCGACCTCACCCACCAGCTGTCGGTCTGAGATTCTCCACAGGTGTCCAAAGGAAGCCTTCGAAACTTCCCTTGAAAGAATCTCTCGCGCAGTCGATGTAATCGAAGGAAGTCGAATATTCGATGATTAGGCATTTTTGAAACTCCGAGCGGAGTCGCTTCGCCTCCTCACAAATTTCTGATTTCCAAAACGGGAGAATAGTCTTACCAAGGATGTCTGCACACATTTTTGCCGCCCGCGTGATTGGTCTAGCCATTGACTCCCTCGGACGAGTGTCCACATTAGGGTTTGGGTGGATATCGAGGATGTGTGTTTGCATCTCCGGTGCAGTGTTGCTAGAGCTCCGTCCTTCAATATTCGGCGAAGACGAACACACCCTCTTCTGAGGACGATGGGGGCCATCGCTTTTGGAGCGGGAAGTTCTTGTATAACAAAACGGCAAGAGGCTGCAATATGACCTTGTCGAAAGCATAGAAAACAACGAGTCCTCTTTGTACAGAACCTAATGAGATGTCCCTTCTCGAGGCATCGGAAGCATCGAGTGTTGATTTGATTTGATTTGATTTCACAAGGCCCGGCGACGCAACCTTTGGTTTTCCTGAACATGTATTTGAAATTTTATTAGTTGCGAAGAGGGCGGTTTGGTTTTGTCTTTTAGCTCTGGAATGATTTTCTCTGTTGTTTGCGTCATCTTTTTCGTGACGTGGTTCGTGGTTTGTCAGATTTCGCAGAGCGCCAAATCTATTTTCATTAATGCATGGGCATGTCTTCTTGCTTGAGAGGCTCTGTTGCGTCTCCACATTTCTCCACTTATTCGTCTTATACCCCTTCTTTCTTCGTTTTTTCTGTTGAACTAAGCGCCAACCATGCGTCACGTCGCTTTGCATAGGTCTTTCCTTGTCATTTTCACGGATACGATCTCTTATTATTGGTTTCGAGATCATGTCGTAGTGACTCCTCGCATGTCCCATAGGCAATGGGCGCTTCGCATGTCCCATAGGCAATGGGCGCTTCGGGAAGGTGCCAAATTGGATAAAGTTGTTAAGATATTCTAATTTTCTATCCTGGAAATTCATAGCACCCAAGTTATGGTTGCCGTTGCTATTTTCAAACACAATTAAGTTAACTTTTCTTTCTTTCTTTTTTCGTTCTCGTCGTTTTTGATTTTGTGAAAGGTATCAATTTTGGAGGGTACCAGTTCAATACCTGACCAACCTTAGAGAAGTCAATTATCCATTTTGGCTTGATCGGTTTGATTGGATCCACACACCATCTTGGCTTGGTCGATCTGATTGGATCAAGATCACCTGTTTTGTGACATGGATAAATTTTCTCTATCAGATTGCACCTTCTTAGATTGGTATTATGAGACGTCAAGTTTGTGTCTCGGCGGAGTTCTGCTATTTGGTTGTAGTGGGGATCTGTTCTTTGCATCCCCGACTTCTGGATTTGATCCTTCTGTTTGGGGTCTTGAGGTTTCGCTTGGATCCAACATGAGACAACCTTTTTGTCTAACATTCTATATTGGATTTTCCACTGGAATTGCATTCGCTTATCCGATTCAGTACTCGTAAATGATGTGAAATTCATGGTCCATGCCTGTAGAGTCCCCACCTTCTTCGTATCATTTTTTTCCTTTTTAAAATCGATCACTTCCTCTCCATCATGGCAGGGCTGAATTTTATCAATTTTGTTAGAGCTAGAACTTTCGGTCTGCGTCGGTAGATTGACTCCCTTGGAGATGGAAACTCTATTATTCTCGCCTGAGGATAAGGGATTTTTCTTGCCCCCAGTTGTTACTAATTTTTTGACTTTCCTTCGGAAAGTTGCACTCATTCTGTCTTGTTCAAACTTGTGATTCTTTTGACAGAGATAGTATTCTCTTGTTTTTTTATTCCTTTTGTCGATGCTGATATTGCAGTCTTTGCTATAGGGACCCTGTTTTGGATCCCTGAGTTTCGATTGGATCGAAGGGACATTTTCTTTTTGAATCCCTTGCAACCCATATCTTGTTATCCAATGAGTTTAATGTTAATCCTGAGCCTTTCAGGTAGGTTGTGAAGGACTATCTCGTCCCTAGTTTCAGGACTTTGCTCTAAATAGTGAGGAGCTTTGATTTCAGAATACCTGAGGGAGCTAGATCTGGAAGAGTTGGAGCTTCAGTCTGTGCTTTGAAGCATAGAGACGTGCAGTCTTCAGCGGCTCTTTGATCCCGAGCTTTGATAAGGAGGCTGAGGTGGCCGAGCTAAAAGACAGAGGTGTTTTTAACCTCCAAGGGGCCGATCGGGCTTCGACCACCGAGGCGCTGCAGAGGTTTCGACCTCCGAGTAAGAGGCTCCGAGCGAAGGTTCCGTTAAGGAGGCTCCGAGCGAGAGAGACTCCGACCTCCGTGATGCTTCGATGAGGTGGCCGAGATGTCCGAGCGGGAGAGGGAGCGGGAGGGAGACGATGTCCGTGTAGATGCACACCTTGGAAAGAGAAGGTTATATCAAATGGATAAACAAATGGGTAAAATATACCTAAGTATAGGCAGCAAAACAGAGGTAATAGAATCAAATCGATAAACACAAGTTTGACACCCCCTATACTTAGGGTAAAGTACACCCTAAGTATATCATAATCATAAGATGGAGATGGGGTGTTAGACAAAAAGAATGTCTGATATAGACGAATGGATCTATATAAGGGGACAATTGAGGTGTCTCTCAACAAGTGCTAGAGTTTACACCCCTAACTGGGAGCAAAGGCTAGGATAACACAGTATCGAGGTTCAGGACGACATCTGTGAGGCGAATACCATACTGTCGTCGTAGTCTCGGTAGGGGAACAACGACAGGGTCAATAATGTAAACTATGACACTCAAGTAAACAATCGGGCGGGTGTTTGCTACCGGGTAAAGATCTGGGAGAGTGAAATCAGGCGCTGATAGCACAAAAGAATGTATCAGCTCATGATCAAAATGGAGTGGAAGGGCAGAGCCGAAGAAGTTGAACGTGGAGAAAGAAGGATCAGTCATGGAATCCTCCATATTAATCAAAGTCTCAAAATATGGAAGATCATGATCAAGAGACGCACTAAGAAAGCTGATATCTGATGCACATAATAGAGAAGAATCAGTAACATCATCGAATATCTCAAAGATCAGATCATCCTCACGAGGGTCGTCGAGGAGAGAAAACTCAGACTCAACAAGATCAGAAGTATCAGAAAACTCGATATTGTGATCTGACAGATCGGATACACCCCTAGAAAGTGAAACCGAGTACACACTCACATAGAAAGGTCTCCTCGGCTGAAGACAACCTCTGAACAATCTGGAAACATGAAATGGTAATGGTCAACAACGCGAAAGCTGTAGAAGTGTCTGATGAATACCCATTCATCACTCTTTATTCTTATATTTTAGCTACAAAAACCTTTGCAAATGCATGTAGATATGTGTAAATAGGAATAATTAGCAAAAGCATGCATTGTGTAAAAACCTATAATTAGCATGTTTTTGTGCAAAAATAAAAGAATAAAGATTAAAAAGAAAAAGAGGGAAATATTTAGAATAAATATTGAGCAACCTAGCCCAAGGGAGGGCTCAGCATGGGCCTGACCGCATAAAAGCCAAGTAGAGGGAGATAGGGGCTCATGTGTATATATTTATGTAAATAAAATAAAAATGTTTTCCTCACCTAAAAATATGCTTGTAAATACTTGTATATATTTATAAAAGATAAAAACAAAATAAAAAGTTAAAAATAAAAAAGATTAAAAGACCCCTTCATCATGTACATAAACCATGCTCCTATATTTAATTAACCTTGTAAATAAATAAAGTTATAGGTTATATATTGTAAATAAATAAAATAAAAAGAATCAAAACAAAAATCAAATAAAAAATCACAAAATTAAAATACAAAATACATTGTACATATACCATGTATATAGTTGTACATAACTATTTATTTTACCTATGTATATAAACAATAAAAAATAGAATAAAAACACCCTTTTATTCCTTATTTTATTCTATAAATAAATAAAATATAAAATAAGGATAAAATTGTACAAAAATAATAATTAAAAATCAAAAATTAAAAACCTACATATTGTATAAATACCTATATATAGCTATAGATTGTAAATACCTTATTTTTATTTCCAAAAATTAATTAAAAATCACTAAAAAATAGAAAAAATTAAAAGAAAAATATTTCATGTTTTGACTTTTCCCTAATTCGGCCATTTGTTATTTTTTATTGAATTTCTAAATCTTTTACACGTGGCCTTCACCCATTGGCCCTGGGGATTGTTGACCGCCAGGTCAACTGCCCCCCCAGGACCACTTCCCACGGGTTAGGCGCCCGACCCGACTTCCCCCTATTTTAGCGCCTAAACCCGATTCACCCTCGCCTAAACCCAGGGTCCGATTCCTTCTTGTTACATCCGAGACCCTCGCCGGAGCCTCCACCTCGAGATCCGCGCTCCAGGATGCCCTACCCGACCTCTTCTAGCCGGACCTGCACACATATATAGCTCGAGCTCCGCCACCTTCATTTCCATCTTTGGCTCATTCGCTCCATCCCCCGTGACCTCCAGTGCTCGAGCGTGAGTGACAGCTCGCTCCAGGTGTTGTCGCAGCAAGGAGAGGGGCCGGATACCACTTATCCGGCGAATAGCTCCGCCGTAGCTCCGCCACTGGTGCGAGCTCCGAGCCTCGGGCCCATACGTCCCTCGAGGCTACGACCGGGAGCTTCCCCAGCTCCAGCCCAGTCTATTCATCCATCCAGGTACCCCCTAAGCTCCACCCTTTCCTTTGATTTCAGCTTTCCCCCAATCTTCGCCGTCGTACTTTTTCATCGATTCACCCCGGTGCCGACCATCTCCCGACCATCGGACCCGACCATCACGTTCGCCCTTCCCACGCGCACCTTCTCCGCCCCTCCGTTCAACCCAGCTCGCATAAGAGCTGGGGCTCAGACCCCTTCGCCGTCGCATCGCCGGGGTTCGCCCGCACCGACGCACCGACCACCCCCACGTCGCCTAACTGGGTCGAGGTACTTTGCCCTCGACCCGCGAAGCTTCTGAACCGTTTTGCAGGACCAGTGGAGGCCATCTGAGGCCTCTCGACATTCAGACAGGAGCTTCAGCTCCGCCACCCTCGTCGGAGCTCATCCGAGCTCGGCTGGGGCATCGAAGGACGTCAGCAGCTGCGCATCTTCACGCCGGAGCTCCTCCGATCTTCAGGCGCAGCAGAGGAGGCCGGAGGTACCTTCACGAGGACGGCGAAGTTCGCCGGCCATCAGTTCATCCAGCACCCTCCAGAGCCGTCGGATTAGCCTCCCGCTCCAGGTGCCATCCTGACCGTTGGTGGCTGGAGCCTCCTTTGACGTCAGATCTGAGGCGAACGATCCAGGTCGTCAGATCCACACGTGTCCTGGCCTAGACCGTTGGATCGAGCAGAGCAGCAGCAACGTCACGAGCCGCCCCATCCTGGACCGTCCGATTGCCACGTGGCGGCCATCCATCAGCTCCGCTTAATATAGGGTAAATTAGCCTGAGGCCCTTATCTTTAGTTTATTTTGTATTAGTCCTGTAAATGTTTAAATACGTTGTGTAGTTTTAGGGTAAATTGCATAGAGGACCTCGAGCTTATTTTATTTGCACTTATACCCCTGTCTGTGTGAACCACGTGCTTCGTCACGTGTATTTTTGGGATATTTGCAGTATATGCCCTTGTTGTTCTGGCTGTTCTGAAATGAATGAAATCTTGTTAGTATTTGCATTTATGCCCCTGTGAATGGTTTTATTCCGCATGTGCGTTTATTTGTGGGTAAATTGCAACTGAGGTCCTCGGACTTTTGGTACGTGTTACCAATAGGTCCCCGGACCTTATTTTTATTACATATAGGTCCCTGAGTGCCCCAGGCACGCGCCTCGCGCGTGCTTTGCTGGGTTAATTGCACCTGGACCCCCAGAACTTTGGGTATTTGCATTCCAGTCCCCGTGCACTGTACCCTCTTGTCATTTTTGAATAAAATATCAAATCACCTCCAAATTCGACGAAAATTTGACACATGGCTCCTGCCATGGTGTAGGATTTTTGTGAATTTTTGAGGATATTTTTGATTTCGTTTGTTATTTTTAAAAATTCAAAAACCATCATTTTTGTTACTGTCTAGGTTTAAAAATCACAAAAAATATAAAAACCCCTCTAAAAATTCTACAAAAATTAGGTACTGTTTAGTTTAGTTTGTTTGATTTTCTAGCCAATTTTGGCTATTTTTCATTGCTTAAAAACCCTAAAAACTTAAAAACACCTAAAAACTCATAAAAATTCTATTAAATAATATAAAAACCTAAAAACAATAATTTTGGTACTCAAATTTTCCTTGTTTTACTTAGTTTACAAGAAAAATACCTCCAGGCCCTTTTGAGGTCCTTAGATATTTTATCTAGGACTTTTGGGCCTGGCTGGACAGTACCTTGCATTTTTGTTACTATTTGATTTTTAGAAAATAAAATATACATCAGAAAAATTCCAAAAATTCATCAAAAACATAAAAAAATATAAAACACATAAAAATATTTTTGTTTGAATTTTTGCTTGGTTTTTGTTGCATTAAATAAATTGTTAAGGTGTGCTTATTTGTGTTTCTTTTATTTTCTTCACATATTAAAAATTCAAAAAAATATAAAAAAATTAAAATCCACTAAAAATATTTTGTCTTTTATTTGATTTGTTTTTACTACTTTGTAGGCCTTCATCCAACCCGTGCTCCTTGAGTTCGACCCTGGGTGCTATACCAGGTTAAACATATAGCAGGACCACTTCCTTGCTTGATTGATTTTGATTTATTTAGTGGTCTGATATTTTTCTTGATACACATCCGAGTGATTGAGGTCGCAACGACCGTCTCAGTTACCTGATTGCCTTAGTTGCTCGGGATTTTGTGTCATCAGAATGGCGCCGTTGCCGGGGAGCACGACTTAGTAGTTTTTCTTATTTTCTTTTCGTTTTTATTTTCGCGGCTTTTCGCGGCTCTTCGGAGCTCGCGGCTTTTCGCTGCCTTTTGTTTATATTTTCTTCTTATTTCATTTTTATTTTGTTTTCTTTTGAGTGTTTGTTTTATTTTACATTTCTGCATATATACCCTCACTTTTATTTTCATTTCCTTTTCTTCATTATTTGATTATTTTTGCTGGTCTGACCACTCATATCTTTTTCTTGCGAGGGCCCGAGGACCGCGGAGGCGACTTTCGAGGAGCCGGTGCAACCGAGGAACTTGTAGGCGGCTTCCTTCTCTACGAAGCCGCGGGAGAGAGCGAGAGGGAGAGAGTTGAGTGGGTGAGGTTAGATTAGGTTTTTATTTTATTTTATTATTATTGTAATAATACAGGACTCAGGACTTGGACACTCTTAGACTTTTCTACCGTAGCGGGTCTGTTTCGCCGAGCACCGATGTGTGATGAATACCCATTCATCACTCTTTATTCTTATATTTTAGCTACAAAAACCTATGCAAATGCATGTAGATATGTGTAAATAGGAAAAATTAGCAAAAGCATGCATGTTTGTAAATACTTATAATTAGCATGTTTTTGTGCAAAAATAAAAGAATAAAGATGAAAAAGAAAAAGAGGGAAATATTTAGAATAAATATTGAGCAACCTAACCCAAGGGAGGGCTCAGCATGGGCCTGACCGCATAAAAGCCAAGTAGAGGGAGATAGGGGCTCTAGTGTAAATATTTGTAAATAAATAAATTATATATATTTTCCTCACCCAAAAACATGTTGTAAATATTTGTAAATATTTGTACATATTTTTAAAGTATAAAAACAAAATAAAAATTTAAAAATCAAAAAGACCCAAAAAAACACCCCTTCACCATGTATATAGATCACCCTTCTCTATTTATTTAACCTTATAAATAAATAAATTTATTTTTGAAACTTTTTGTAAATATTCTATGTTATATAGTGTAAATAAAATAACTAAAAAGAATCAAAACAAAAATCAAATAAAAATTACAAAATTAAAATACAAAAATATATTGTATATATACCTTGTATATAGTTGTATATAACTAATTATTTCCCCTATGTATATAAATAATAAAAATAAAATAAAAATAGCCTTTTATTCCTCATTTTATTCTATAAATAAATAAAATATAAAATAGGAATAAAAATGTATAAAAATAACTAATTAAAAATCAAAATTCAAAACCCTATATTGTATAAATACCTATGTATAGCTATACTATGTAAATACCTTATTTTAATTTCCAAAAATTAATTAAAAATCACAAAAAATAGAAAAAATTAAAACAAAAATATTTCATGTTTTAAGTTTTTGAAAATTCGGCCATTTAAAGGCCCAAAAAAATCAAATAAAAATTTCTGACATGGCTGATTTCTATTGGTCCACAGGGATTGTTGACCGCCCGGTCAACTCCCCCCTGTGGACCACCTTTCACGGGTCTGGTTCGCGGACCCAACTTCTCCCATTTATCTCTACCAGACCCGATCCCCATTTCGCCTAATCTAAGGTCCTAATTACTCTCCAGGTATCCGGGAATCTCGCCCGACATCGATCCTAGGGATCCGTGCTCAATCGAGCCGGACCCGAGCTCTTCTTCCCGGACCTGCACCCACATAAAAACCGAGCTCCGCCGCATTCATTCGCCATCTTTGGCTCGCCACTCTCATTCCTGTGACCTCCAGAGCAATCACCGAGGTGACAGCTTGCGTTTGCCCCTGTTGCAGTGAGGAGAGGGTGCCCCGACCATCGATCCGGCAGCTTCGCGCCGCCGTGCTCCGCCACTCAACCGGAGCTCGAGCCTCAGGCCTTGACGCCCTTCGAGGCGACGACTCGGAGCTAGCCAAGCTCCAGCACAGTCTTCCGCTCCACCCAGGTACTCTTTTAGCTCGCCCATTTAGTTTAATTTCCTGTTTCGCCCAAATCGCATCTCCGACGAGTTCCTTTGATTCCGGCCATATCGCGTACCTTCTCGATCATCGGAGCACACTATCACCTTCGCCATCCTCCGACGCACCTTCTACGCCCCTTCATTCAACCCAGCTCGCCCCGGAGCTGGGATTCGAGCTCCCCCATCCTCCGCTCGCCGGAGCTCATCCGCCCCGACGCATCGTTCACCCTCACGCCGCTTCATCGGGTCGAGGCACTTTGCCCTCGACCCGCGAAGCTTCTGGTGCATTTTGCAGGGCAAAAGGAGGGCATCTGATCCCCCCTCGCATCCAGGCCAGGAGCTCGCCGTCGCCGACCTCGCCGGAGCCCCTCCAGGGCTCGGCCGGGTCATCTGAAGCCACCACCAGCTGCGGGACCTCACCGCCGATCTTCTCCGATACTTGGAGGCAGCTGAGGAGGTCCTGGGCACGCACACGAGGCCGGCGAACCTCGCCGGCCACTTGTTCTTCGAGGAACCTCCTTCACCGTCCGATTAGCCCCTCCGCTCCAGTTCGCATCTCGATCGTCCATCCACGGAGGAGCAGATACCGTTGATCCTCTCGAGGGGCTGATCAGGACCGTCAGAGCAGAGGAGAGAGGTACCTGCACCGCCAGACGTCAGATCCCCCACGTGTCTCTCGCAGCACCGTCGATCAGGCTCAAGCGTAAAGGAGAGAAGCGCCAGCTCACCAGGACCGTTGGATCATCCACGTGGCGCGAATCCAGCCGTCGGCGCAATAAGGGGTAATTTACTTAGGCCCCCTCGTAGTTTGAGTCTTTAATTTCTAGTCCTGTAAATATTTTAGTCATTTTATTTACGTAGGGTAAATTGCACTGTGGACCTTGTGCTTGTTTTTATTTGCATTTATACCCCTGTGTATGTGAGCTCACGTGCTTCGCCACGTGCTTTGTTTGGGTTATTTGCATCTCTTATCCTGTAGTTCTGTTGGGTTATTGAATGAAAAGAAACTTTCTGGTATTTGCTTTTATACCCCTGTGAGCATTTTATTTATACATGTGCGTGTATTAGTGGGTTAATTGCGACCGAGCCCCTGGACTTTTTGGTACCAGTTACCAAAAGGTCCAAGGACTTATTTTTCTTACCAGAAGGTCCCTGAGTGCCCCAGGCACGCGCCACGCGCGTGACTTGCTGGGAAAATTGCACCTGGACCCCCAGAGTTTCGGGTATTTGCACTTAAGTCCCTGTGCACTATGCCCCCTTTTTAGTTTTGAATAAAATATCAAACCACCTCCAAATTCGATGAAAATTTGACACATGGCTCCTGCCATGTTGTAGAATTTTTGAGAATTTTTGAGGACATTTTTGATTTTATTTAGTATTTTTAAAAAATAAAAAACATCTATTTTAGCTACTGTCTAGGTTTAAAAATCCCAAAAAAATATAAAAACACCCCCAAAAATTCTAAAAAAATTAGTTACTGTTCTTTGTGTGCTGTTTGATTTTCTAGCCAATTTTGGCTATTTTTCATTGAGTAAAAACCCTAAAAATCTAAAAACACCTAAAAACTCATAAAAATTATAATAAATAATATAAAAATCCAAAAACAATAATTTTGGTGCTCAAATTTTCCTTATTTTATCTAGAATATAGGAAAATTACCTCCAGAACCTGTTGAGATCCTTAGATATTTTATTTAAGGGTTTTGGTTCTGGCTGGACAGTACCTAGTCCTTTTAGCACTGTTTGATTTTTAGAAAATAAAATAAACCTTATAAAAATCCCAAAAATTAACCAAAAACATTAAAAAACTTAAAAAACATAAAAACAATTTTTCTTGAATTTTTGCTTGATTTTTGGTGTGTTAAATAAATTGCTCAAGTGTGCTTGGTTTTGTTTTCTTTAATTTTCCTTACATATTAAAAATCCAAAAAAATATAAAAATTATTAAAAACCACTAAAAAACATTTTGTTTTTCTTTTATTTCATTTTTACTACTTCGTAGGCCTCTGGCCAACCCGTGCTCCTTGTGTTCGACCCTGGGAGCTATACCAGGTTAATCCCATAGCTAGACCGCTCTCGTTTTTGTTTTGATTGATTTGACCTATTTTGAGTGGTTGATTTTTCTTGATATTCTCCGTCTGAGTGATTGAGGTCGCAACGACCACTTCCAGACCTTTACCTTGGTCATTCGTTCGGGTTATCAGAATGGCGTCGTTGCCGGGGAGCACGGCTTAGTAGTGTTGTTTTTATTTTCGTTTTTTGTTTTCACGGCTTTTCGCGGCTCTTCGGAGCTCGCGGCTTTTCGCGGTTTTTGTATCTATTTTCTTTTTGATTTATTTTGTTTTATTTTGATTTTCTCTTATTTTTATTTTTGTTTTATTTTGTGTGATTATTTTATTTCCATTTTTGCACATATACCCTCACTTGTATTTTCTTTTATTTTTCTCTATTATTTGATTATTCTTTCTGGACTGACCACTCTTCTCTGTTTCTTGCGAGGGCCCGAGGACCGCAGAGGCGACTTTCGAGGAGCCGGTGCAGCTGCGGCACTTGGAGGCGGCTTCTTTCTCTACGAAGCCGCAGGAGAGAGCGAGAGGAGAGAGTTGAGTGGGTGAGGTATTAGGATAGTTTTATTTCATTTCATTCATTATTAATTGTAATAATACATGACACTCTTGGACTTTGTGGACTTGTGACCGTAGCGGGTCTGTTTCGCCGAGCACCGGTGTGCTCGGGGGACCCATTAGGACTTGCGGTTTTCGCGGCTTTTCTCGCGGATTTCTTTTTCTTTCTTACTGTCATTTGCCGGTTTTTCACAGTTTTTGTCGAGCCCCTAGATTTAGGACTTTCTGGTGATTGTGACGTAATTGAGTAGGATCCACACACTTAAGGCATATCTGTTCCTATAGAACCGTAATTGGACCTACTTAAAATAAATAATAAAAATAACCGACTTGCTAGCCTCCGTAGCCCACGTGCCGTAGCTCGTCCTGTAAAGCGCTTACTCCTACCCCCGATTTGTCGGGCAGGGGAGGGACGAGCCAAGACCGGACCCTTTGGCTTGGAGGTCGGTGACCGGTTAGACGGTTCTTCGCTAGAAGTTGCTCGTCTAGGACTCGGCTTTTTCCCGCTGCATCATTTAACTTAGTTTAATTTCTGTCTTTATTTTATGCGCGGATCATTTTGCATGTAGAGAGCTGGAGGCAGGTACGCATTTCTGACTTTGCATGCATCATTGATTTCTCGTGCATCGGCTTTTTCGACTTCTCCCCCCTGTTTTTGACTTAATAATCAGGAGAATCGAAAAATTCGTTAGGCGTTTTTATTTGCTTTGAAAAATACCTAAAAAGTGAAATCATAAAATTGGGACTGCTAAGATTATTGACCCTAAAACTCACTCACCCTAAAAATTCTGTCTTGGGGAGAGCAACCCCCTCATTGCTTGGTTTGTATGCGCGAGAGAGTGACCCGCACACTAGGTAGAGCCCCCCGCGGCTAAACCCGACTGATTACCGACTCTTCCGTGCGGGCCAGTCGGTTGGGGTTAGCAGCGGATATCCCAACAGGTCACGTAAGCGCTTTGATATCTTGAGTGTTCACCAAAATAAAATCGACAAGATAATTTGACCGAACTTTCACGGTCTTCAGCTCGCGTTGCGTTGGTGAACCGGGGGTTTGTTTTTCGATCATAATTTTTCCAGATCTCATCCGCCCTACTCGCCAGATCAAGATGATGGGTAGACGATCTCTTAGGCAGCCTCTGGCTGCACCGCTTTCGGGCGCGTCTACCTCATCATCTAGGTTGGCTCGCGAGAGCTCAGACCCGCTCTCCGAGCCCGAGTACGACTCCACCCTGTTCCCCCTCGATCCCCTTTCTGATCTTCCCGAGAGACATGAGCCCGAGGAGAGACTGATTCATTTGACGGCACCTGAGTTGGGCTCATTTGATTTTGCAGACGTCGAGATGGCCGGAGCAGGCAGTTCTGATGATCACTCCCGTAGACCAGAGCATATTGTACTAGACCAGGGAGCGATCAACTCCACCCTGATCGCATCACTTGATACAGTTCAGCAGCAGCTCCGCGATCAGGGAGCATTCATGATGGAGATGAGGAGAGAGTTGGAGAGGCTCAGAGCAGAGCGAGATGCACAGAGCGAGCCCGAGGAGATTCCGGATGCAGATGCACAGGCACGAGCCGCAGCAGCAGCCGCGGCCGCCGCCGCAGCGGCAGCAGCCGCAGGAGGAGCAGGACCACCTAGACCGATGCGGGAGTTGCACAACCCCGGATCTACTTTGATGCACCATTGGGTTGTGGTTCCAGCTATCGTGGGGGACTTCAAGTTCCCCCCGAACACCTTGCAGATGCTCCCTCGGTTCCATGGACTTGCTACAGAGGACCCCCACCTCCACCTCCAGGAGTTTTTGATGATATGCAGCACTGTCCACGACAGACATGTGGACCAGGACACGATCAGGATGATCGCATTCCCCTTTTCACTGGCAGATAGAGCAGCCACCTGGCTGAAGCATTTGGGGAGATTTGTCTATACCTGGGAGCAGCTCCGCACCGAGTACTTGAACAAGTACTATCCACTCGGGCGGACGAATGCAGCGAGGGCCCTGATTAGTAACTTCTCCATGTTCCCCAACGAGCAGTTCCACGAGGCTTGGGAGAGGTTCAGAGAGCTTTTGGACAGATGCCCGCATCATGACATCACGAAGCCGAACTTAGTTCAGAGCTTCTTCAGTGGGTTGTCACCAGAGCTACAGGGCCTGGTGAATGCTTCTTGTGGCGGGTCCTACTTCGCCAAGGACCACGACCAGGTCTGGGCTATTTTTGAGGAGATGGCAGAGAACTACATGGTGATGTCCCAGACCCGGCTCTACACTCAGAAGACCCAGCCACATCAGCCAGGACCCGTGCAGTACCAGAGGATAGCACGGGTGGATGCAGGTCCTTCCAGTTCGTCTGCAGTCGCAGCAGCACAGGCAGAGTCATCAGCTGCAGACATGGGTATCATCAGCGAGAAGTTGGACCGCATGGAGCTGATAGAGAAGAAGCAGTGCCAGAGCATAGCGCAGATGGATCAGATGGCACAGGTCTTGAGCGACATGAAGACACAACTCATGTGTCTCCAGGAGGCACAGACGGCTTCTCAGCCCCGTCTTCAGTCGCGAGGTGACGCCGGCAGCAGCAACAGCTCGTCCCAGCGCTCCAGCACCCCAGTGCAGCCTAGACAGGTTCACCTTGTACAGGCGGAGCCGTACCAGCAGCCGCAGCCCACCTACCAGCCTCCACCATCTCCAGAGATGCAGATGGTGGTCTACCAGCCGGACCAGCCTCTGGCAGTACTCCCGCCAGCCCCCTTTGATGCCGAGCCGTTGATGGATGTCAATGGGATCTGGTACGACCGTCCCCAGCCTGGGATCTGACGAGACCATCCCGGATTCAGGTGGGGGAGTGGTGGTGCCCAGCCCCAGCAGCAGCCGTCAGGACAGGGAGGGCAGTACTCCCATCAGAGAGACCAGCACCAGCCGCAGCAGCAGCCCCCAGCGTATCAGAAGCAATCATCCTACGGTCCGCGTCCCTATCAGCAGCAGGGACAACCTTGGAGACGTGAGCAGCAGGCTCACCAGGGATACCAGCAGCACCCTCCATCCTACCCCTCTTACCCATCACAGCAGTTCCAGCAGCCTCACCCACAGAGAGGCCACCCGTCGGGCTCCCACGAGAGCCCAGCTTTGGATGACATCGCCCGCCTCCTCACGGACCAGCAGGCTACATTCCGACGGGAGATGGACGAGTTCCGCCAGGAGATGCGGGACCTGGTGAGAGGGAAGGCCGCCATACCAGCCCAGATAGAGCCCAATCCGAACAGCCTCAAGAGGAAGTCTGAGCAGGTAGTACATACTGAGTCAGCCACTCCTAGTGACCCATTTGATGATACATCTTCGGATTTATTTGATGCTGATTTTGTCACACTTAGGAGCGGTAGGACCCCAGCAGGCGGCGGCGCCTCATCTGAGCACCATCCCGAAGCGCCACAGGAGGAGGAGGAGAGCGGTACTGAGGCCGCTCCAGACGATGACGGTGGTACTGAGGCCACCAAGGATGCTGATCCCACCGGCGGTACTGAGGCCGCCGCTTCACCAGCCCGTGGTGGTACTGATGCCACCCATGCAGCCGAGCCAGCCTGCGGTACTGATGCCGCACGACGTCTACCTTCAGCAGCAGCAGAGCAGCCAGCCCGTGGTGGTACTGAGGCCACCGGTGTTTGTAGAGACAGAGATGTTGTTTTTCCTCGTGTCCATGTATCTCAGAATTCTGCTATGAATAAAGGAAAAGGTTTACTTTCTTTTGGTCCCACTGTGGTGCATGATGTATGTGTGGATCCGGTCCTTAAACCGCTTAGACCTTTTCCTAGTCCTTCATCTGAGAAGGACCCAGTGATCCCCTTCCCTAGAGCTCTTCAGATGGGGAAGGGGAAGAAAAATGATCCAAAAAAGAGAGAGCTTGAGGAGTTCAGCCAGAGCATGATAGATCGGTTTCACATTCAGCTGACCCTCCAGGAGGCTTTGCAGCACATCCCCCTTCTCCAGAGATCTTTGAGAGAGAGGACTACAGTCAGGAGGAGGAGGAGGAACCACACTTCAGAGATACATGTGCTGACCAAAGCCACGTGCTTTGCGATCCAGAACCGACTGCCAGCCAAGAGGCCAGATTCAGGGGCCCCGTATGTCAGATGCCAGATTAGTGAGCAGTGGTTTGACCGTACTCTTCTAGATAGTGGATCGTCGATTAACCTTCTTCCGGCAGCCCTTCTCGACCGCTTCGAGTTGGGCACTCTTCGACAGAGCAGGACAGTCCTTCAGTTCGCTGATCGATCTGTCAAGAGGCCGAAGGGGTTATTACGAGACGTTATCGTCACTATTCAGGGCCTGCAATTCCCCGTGGACTTCGTAGTGTTGGACATGGAGATCCCTGAGTCAGTGACCGATACCCCCATCATCCTTGGTCGTCCGTTCTTGGCCACAGCCAAAGCGGTGACTGATCATGATAGCGGGAAGGTGTACTTTCACGTCCAGGGTGAGAGAATACAAATAGAGACGGTCGAGGACTATAGAGCCAGATTCAGATCCCGCTGAGATGCGAGTACCGATTCAGAGCAGCTGACAGACGCAGAGCCAGACATCCACCAGGACTGTGATTTTGTGATCACAGATGATGAGGCAGCTTGGGCAGACCTTGAGACACAGACTACCCTCTCACTTTCAGACACAGCTGAGGCAGAGATGATAGCAGAGGAGAGTCTGGAGAGCACAGACCTGGTTCAGGATACCATTGAGGCAGCAGAGCCGGTCCTCGATCGCAGCACGATGACTAGTGATGGTGGTGCTGAGGCCACCTTGTTTTTCGGTGGTACTGATGCCACCGTTTCTGATACAGATCCCTCGGATTCAGAGTCTGATTGGGCCGATTGCTATGATCAGATGCCAGACTTGAGTCCAGTTGAGCCTATTGATGAGGAGGAGGTAGATGCAGAGTGATAACAGGCCTGATCACTAGGGTATGAGGTACAAAAATCAGGTCGTTGTGACCAAAGCAATCAGACCATGTATATCAAGAAAAATCAACCACTCAAACAGATAAAAATAATCAAGCACGAAAGCGAGCGATCTAGCTATAGGATTAACCTGGTATAGCTCCCAGGGTCGAACACAAGGAGCACGGATTGGCCTAGGGCCTACGAAGTAGTAAAAATAAGGTAAAATAAAGGAAAAGTGTTTTTTAGTGGCTTTTAATAATTTTTATATTTTTTTGGATTTTTAAAAGATAAAGAAAATAAAAGGAAACAAATATCAACACACTTAGGCAAATTATTTAACACACCAAAAATAAAGCAAAAATTCAGGAAAAAG
This sequence comes from Ottelia alismoides, assembly GCA_037367405.1. Classification (NCBI taxonomy): domain Eukaryota; kingdom Viridiplantae; phylum Streptophyta; class Magnoliopsida; order Alismatales; family Hydrocharitaceae; genus Ottelia; species Ottelia alismoides. The sequence goes on along the minus strand of JAZKJV010005122.1, from coordinate 300,386 downwards.
TGTTTTTATGTTTTTTAAGTTTTTAAGTGTTTTTGGTGAATTTTTGATATTTTTCTAATGGGTAAATTATTTTCTAAAAATCAAACAGTGCTAAAAATCCTAGGTACTGTCCAGCAAGGCCTAAAACTCAAAAATAAAGTATTTAAGAGTCTCAACAGGCCTTGGAGGTAATTTTCCTGTAATCTAGAAAGGATAAGGAAAATTTAGGCACCCTAATTATTGTTTTTGGATTTTTAGATTAATTTTTATAATTTTTATGGGGTTTTAAGGGTTTTTTAATTTTTAGAGTTTTTAGGCAATGAAAAATAGCCAAAATTGGCTAGAAAATCAAACAACACAAGAAACAGTAACTAAAATTTTTAGAATTTTTGGAGGTGTTTTTATATTTTTTTGGTATTTTTAAACCTAGACAGTAGCTAAAAAGGAGGTTTTTGAATTTTTTAAAAATACTAAATAAAATAAAAAATGTCCTAAAAAATTCTCAAAAATCCAACACCATGGTAGGAACCATGTGTCAAATTTTCATCGAATTTAGAGGTGGTTTGATATTTATTCAAAAATCAAAGAGGGGGCACTATGCACAGGGACGTAAGTGCAAATACCCTAAAGTCTGGGGGCCAAGGTGCAAAAATCCCAGCAAGTCACGCGCGTGGCGCGTGGCTGGGGCACTCAGGGGCCTCTTGGTAATAAAAACCAAGTTTCTGGACTTTTTGGTAACTCGTACCAAAAGTCCAGGGGCTTGGATGCAATTTACCCACTAATACACGCACATGTAGAAATAAAAATGCTCACAGGGGCACAACTGCAAATACCAGAAAATATTTCTTCATTCAATAACAACCCAGAACTACAGGATCAAAGATGTAAAAAGCCCAACTCAGCACGTGGCGAAGCACGTGGTCTCATACACACGGGGGCATACATGCAAATAAAACTAAGCACAGGGTCCACAATGCAATTTGCCCTACGTAAATAAAAGTTCTAAAAATATTTACAGGACTAGAAATAAAAAGACAAACTAAGAGGGGGCCCTAAGTAATTTACCCCTTTATTCGTCGACGGCCGGATGCGCGCCACGTGGAGGATCGGTCGGCTCAGATTGGGTGGCGCGTCTCTTCTTCAGCTCTTGGGCCTAATCGACGGTGGAGGCGAGGACACGTGGAAGATCTGACGGGTATGGCCTCAGGTGTCTCTACCCTCAGCGCGAACGGTCCTGATCAGCCCCTCGATCTGATCAACGGCTGCTGCTCCTCGATAAGTGGACGGTGGCGATGTGAACTGGGAGCGGGGGCTGATCGGATGGTGCTGGAGGATGGTGGAAGAACACTCCACCGGCGAGCTTCGCCGGCCTCGTGCGTGAGCTGCAGTCCTCCTCAGCTGCTCCTGATGATCGGGGAAGATAGGCGACGGCGTCCCGCAGCTGCTGGTACTGTCCGATGGCCCACCCGAGCCCTGGAGGGGCTCCTGCGAGCTCGGCGGCGGTGGGCTCCTGGACCTGATGTGAGGGGGGCTCAGATGCCCTCCTTCTGACCTGCAAAACACGCCAGGAGCTTCGCGGGTCGAGGGCAAAGTGCCTCGACCCAAAGAAGCGGGGTGACGGTGGCTGGTGGGTCGGTGCGAATGAGCTCCGGCGAGCTGGGGATGGAGGAGCTCGACTCCCAGCTCCGGGGCGAGCTGGGTTGAGTGAAAGTGCGAAGAACGTGCGTCGGAGGATGGCGAAGGTGTGTGGGGGTTTCGATGATCGAGATAATACGCGAGATGGCCGGAATCAAGGGAACACGTCGGAGAGCCGATTTGGGCAAAACTACAAATTAAGCGAAAAGAAAGGACTAATCGGCTACCTGGATGATGCGGGAGACTGTGCTGGAGTGTGGCTAACTCCCGGTCGTCGCCTCGAAGGTCGTCACTGCCTGAGGCTCGAGCTCCAGCTAGGTGGCGGAGCACGGCGGCGCACGGCTGCCGGATCGATGGTCCAAGCACCTCCTCCTCGCTGCAACACGGCAGACGGAAGCTGTCACCTTGCTGAATGCAATGGAGGTCACGGGAGTAGAGGTGGAGAGCCAAAGATGGAATGGGGAGGCGGCTGAGCTCCGATTTTATATGGGTGCAGGTCCGGGAAGGATCGATCGGGTAGGGCGAGCTGAAGCGCGGATCCCAAGGAGGAATGTCGGGCGAGATTCCCGGATGCCTGGGGAACAATTAGGATCCTAGATTAGGTGAAATAGTGATCGGGTTTGGTGGGGATAATTGGGCGAAGTCGGGTCCGCGAACAGGTCCGCGACTCTGTGGTCCAGGGGGAGGTGTTGACCGGGGGTCAACAATCCCCCGTGGACCAATCAGAGCCCGCCAAGGCTTGAAATTTTATTTGATTTTTTTGGGCCTTTAAATGGCCGAATTTTCAAAAACTTAAAACACAAAATATTTTTGTTTTAATTTTTTCTATTTTTTTGTGATTTTTAATTAATTTTTGGAAATAAAAATAAGGTATTTACACTATAGCTATACATAGGTATATATACACTATATTGATTTTTAATTTTTGCTTTTTAATTAGTTATTTTTATACATTTTTATTCCTATTTTATATTTTATTTATTTATAGCATAAAATGAGGAATAAAAGGCTATTTTTATTTTATTTTTATTATTTTTATACATAGGTTAAATAATTATTTATGTGCAACTATATACATGGTATATATACAATATGTTTTTGTGTTTTTAATTTTGTAATTTTTATTTGATTTTTGTTTTGTTTCTTTTTATTCATTTTATGTACAATATATACCAGAGAATATTTACAAAAAGTTTTAGAAATAAATAAATTTATTTACAAGGTGAAATAACTAAGGGATGATGGTCTATATACAAGGTGTAGGGTTCTTTTTGAATTTTTGATTTTTATCTTTTTGTTTTGTTTTTATACTTAATAAATATGTACAAATATTTACAACATATTTTTGGTTGAGGAAAATATTTAATTTATTTATTTACAAATATGTACATATGTGAGCCCCTATCTCCCTCTACTTGGCTTTTATGCGGTCAGGCCCATGCTGAGCCCTCCCTTGGGTTAGGTTGCTCAATATTTATTCTAAATATTTCCCTCTTTTTCTTTTTCATCTTTATTCTTTTATTTTTGCACAAAAAACATGCTAATTATCTATATTTACACACATGCATGCTTTTGCTAACTTTTCCTATTTACACATATCTACATGCATTTGCATAGGTTTTTGTAGCTAAAATATAAGAATAAAGAGTGATGAATGTGTATTCATCACAGAGCCGAGCAGAGACAGTGCAGTAGAGCCGCCTTCTCCCGATCCAGTTTGCGAGAGTATGCTTTCACTTTCCCAGGCAGATTTGGCAGACCTTGCAGCTTTCACTCAGTTTCTTCCGCAGCCAGATTTGCCGGCACCCAGCATTCCAGAGCTGAAGCCGCTCCCTACTTCGCTGAAGTATCGATTCCTTGCGGGCGATCCAGAGATGTACCCAGTCATCATCTCCGCCGAGCTGACTGGAGAGCAGGAATCCCGTTTGATGGGGGTTCTTGAAAAGAACCGCAAGGCGATCAGATGGAGCGTAGCAGATCTCCATGGGATTAGTCCATCGGTGTGCTCCCACCATATCTATCTCGAGGATGGGGCGAAGCCGTCGCGTGAGTTCCAGCGGCGTCTGAACCCCAACCTGAGAGAGGTTGTCATGAAGGAAATATCAAAATGGTGGGGTGCAGGTTTTATTTATCCCATTTCTGACTCCAAGTGGGTTAGCCCCTTGCATGTGGTGCCCAAGAAGACGGGCATCACGACTGTGATCAGTGAGTCGGGAGAGGAGATTGCTACACGAGTACCCACCTCTTGGAGGGTTTGTGTTGACTACAGGAGACTCAACCAAGCCACCAAGAAGGACCATTTCCCCCTGCCTTTTATTGACCAGATCATTGAGAGACTGGCAGGGAAGAGCCATTATTGCTTCCTGGATGGGTACTCGGGCTACAACCAAGTGGCCATCGCTCCTGAGGATCAGGAGAAGACCACCTTTACCTATCCCTTCGGCACATACGCTTTTCGACGCATGCCATTTGGGCTATGCAACGCCCCTGCGACTTTTCAGAGGTGCATGCTGTCGATCTTCTCGGACATGGTAGGGGAGTGTTTAGAGGTCTTCATGGATGATTTCTCGGTCTACGGCGACGGATTCGACTCTTGTCTTGACTGCCTAGAACGAGTACTCCAGCGATGTATTGAGTATCACTTGGTGCTATCTTGGGAGAAGAGTCACTTCATGGTGACTCAAGGGATGGTGCTTGGCCACATCATCTCCAACAGGGGCATGGAGGTTGATCCGACCAAGGTTGATGTCATTAGAAAACTCACACCACCGTCCAATCTGAGGCAGTTACGGTCATTTCTGGGGCACGTTGGATTTTATAGGAGATTTATTCAGGATTTTAGCAGGATTGCCCGACCGTTGACCGACCTCTTGACGAAAGACACCGAGTTCCTTGTCGATGACAAGTGTCTTTCGTCGTTTGCTACTCTCCAGCAGTGTGTGATTGAGGCTCCTGTCCTCCAGCCGCCTGATTGGTCTCTCCCATTCGAGATCATGACGGACGCCTCCGATTTTTCCGTAGGGGCAGTGCTGGGACAGAGGAGGGATGGAGTACCATTTGCTATACACTATGCTAGCCGCACATTGGATTCCGCCCAGCAGAATTATACAGTCACAGAGAAGGAGATGCTAGCCGTAGTGTTTGCCCTGGATAAGTTTAGATCATATATCATTGGATCTAGAGTGACTTTGTTTACAGATCACACCGCCATCAGGTACCTCATGGCAAAGAAGGATGCCAAGGCCAGACTGACTAGATGGATCCTTCTACTCCAGGAGTTCGACATTGAGATCAAGGATAAGCCTGGAGTCAAGAATGTGGTGGCGGATCATCTCTCCCGATTAGAGCAGCCTGAGGAGACTGAGCAGATAGATCCTATCTGAGATACCTTCCCAGATGAGGCGATCCTTGCTATCGCCTCACTCCCATGGTTCGCCGATATTATGAACTTTCTCGTTGCTGGGAAAGTTCCACAAGATTGGCCCAGGCAGAGACTTGAGACCTTCCTAGCGAAGGCCAAGTCTTACCATTGGGAGGATCCCATCCTTTACCACGAAGGAGGGGATAGCGTCTGGCGTCGGTGTATTCCTCAGGAGGAACACCATAGCGTCCTCACTTACTGCCACAAGCTTGAGGCAGGAGGACATCATTCTGGGAGGAGAACGGCACAGAAAGTGCTCCAATCCGGCTTGTGGTGGCCTACCCTCTTCAAGGACTCAGATGAGTTCGTGAAGAGGTGTACTGACTGTCAGAGGATGGGCACTTGTGGACAGCGTGATATGATGCCGATGCAGCCCATTCACTTCTGTGAGGTTTTTGACGCATGGGGCATCGATTTCATGGGTCCATTCCCTAAGAGTCAGGGATTTGAGTACATTCTGTTGGCCGTAGACTATGTGAGTCGTTGGGTGGAGGCTATCCCCGCCCGAGCCGCTGATGCGAGGACAGTTTGCAGATTTTTGAGGAAGCATATCATCACGCGGTTCGGGGTTCCACGAGTTCTTATTTCTGATGGGGGATCTCACTTCATCAACGATCAGGTGAAGGCACTTGCTAGCGAGTTCGGCATAGATCATCGCGTTGCTACACCATACCATCCACAGACGAATGGTCTAGCCGAAGTGTCGAATAGGGAGATCAAGACTATTCTGCAGAAAGTCGTCCGCCCTGACCGAAAGGATTGGTCACAGCTTTTGGACTCGGTCTTGTGGGCATATAGGATGTCTTTCAAGACACCTTTGGGTACATCTCCCTTTTGCCTCGTATATGGCAAGCCATGCCATTTACCTGTTGAGCTGAGGCACAAGTCACTCTGGGCAGTTACAGACATTCTCATGGATCCAGATGGTATAGGAGACCAGAGGAGGGCAGAGCTAGCTGCCCTGGAGGATCTTAGAGATTCAGCTTTCTCAAGCAGCCTACATTATAAGGAGAGAGTCAAGGAGTGGCATGATTCTCATATCAGCCACAAGAATTTTGAGATTGGACAGAGAGTATGGCTGTTTGATGCGAGGCTTCGATTATTTCCAGGGAAGCTACAGAGCAAATGGAAAGGACCTTATCTGGTTCGGAAGGTACATGACAACGGTAGCATAGACATATCTGAGTTGTCTTCTGAGAGTACCTTCCGAGTGAACGGCCAGCGGCTCAAACCATTTCTAGATCATGAGTCGCGGGTCGTTGATATTGCCCCTATTCATTTTGCGTGAGATGTGGTCTTTGACTCACATCTAATGCATCTCACGCCTGAGCTTTACTGATCCTCCGCTGTACATAGATCCAGATGTCCATATCACCACATTCCTTAGTCCCACATCCCTTTCTTCATCTTGTGATTATGCTATACTTAGGGTGCACTTTACCCTAAGTATAGGGGGATGTGAGACCTTTCGGGTATTTCCTTTGTTTCTGTCTACCCCTGTTTTGCTGCCTATACTTAGGGATATCTTACCCTAAGTATAGGGGGGGTAGACCCTGTACATTCTCCACTCGGTTTTCTCTTCGTGTACAACCTGCTATACTTAGGATTACTTGATCCTAAGTATAGGGGAAGACCCGAGTCCTTCTTGACTTTTTCATTTCCTTTTGTATAGCCTTTCTTTTCACTTCCCTATACATAACACGAGTTATGTCTTCTTCATCGCTCTTGACTCCGAGGACATCGTTCGAGCTAAGTATAGGGGTGTGTGTATATATTTCATATATACTTTAGCCATAACTCGTACTTTGTGTGAGTGTGTTAATAAATAAAAATGGCTAAAAACCACAAAAATTAAAAATTTTCATGTACATAATCTTCTTTTATTTGCACATGCATAGCTAGTGTACAAACTATTTTTGTAAAAATGATTTCAAAAATCTTTTGTGTGTAAAGCTTGTGTAAATATTTTGGTATCAAAATTATGTATATAGTACAAAATTTTTCCAAAATGTTTTGAAAGTCAAAAGTTTGCAAAAATCTTGTGTAAATGTGTGTAAATATCTTTTTGCAAAACTTGCACTTCATGCATCATCATTCATGATTTCAAAACATTTTTCAAAAAATTTTGCATGATTGTAAAATAGTGTGTAAATAAGCATCTTTTTGTACATATGTATATAGTTTTTCTGGATGATAGTTGACATTTAAACTAAGCCTGGAATCAAATTGAGAAATGGAGCTTGATTAAGATCTTAATCCACCTAATTTCTAAGAGGAACCTTATAGGGCTTAGGTTTAAGGCTTTTCAGGTCTATGATGACTTAATTCTTTGAGTCCACTAGGCTATGATCACATGTCATCTCAATGAGCCTAAGTAGAGCACTTAACAACAACACATGACTCATATAGATTATGGCTTTACTTGGACAACCGCATTATGCACCGAGCTCTCTACGGATGAGGTGGTGAGGAGGCAGTCTTCCTTGGCTTGGGGTAGCATATGAGGGTAGTACTTCTAGGCGGAACCTCTCTTCTTCATTTAGTGAAGGAAGTGCGTCTCAACTTGGTCTGGTTGCCATGAGGTCTAACAACGGGAGTTGTGGGTTGCAATAAAGCTTCAAAAGAGGGATAGTCTACTGGCTCAAGAGGAAAAACTCCTTGTATATATGCTGCACATGTACATGTTGTATAGATGCACTCGAAAAAAAAAGCGAAAAAAAAAGAAAAGAACTCCAAAAAAGTGGTGGGTCTGAGAGAAAATGATAATCCCACCGGAGTATGTATATAAGTGCAATAAGCAAAGCTTGGTTTCATGATCCACCTGTTGTAGCTTGCAGCAGGGAGACTTGGCTACACTGGTCAAGCTCCCAAGGGTACTTGGCTACACTGGCCTTGACCCATTCTCTTCTTCCCCCTCTTCTTGAGCCGGTTGTACTTGAACTTAGAAGGGAATACCCCCGCTCCTCGAGGAAAGAGTGGCCAGATTGAGGTCATAGAGTTACCTTGTTGGGGAGGGTTGTCAAGTTGCCATTTCTGAGGTGGAGAGCTTAGACCTCACTTTCACAGGACAAGAAAAGATTCATGGTCTTCAGGGTTGTGATTGATGACTTGTTCTGATCTGGAGCATTGAGGAGTCTTGGTTATAGATTGGTGGAACTTAGAGGCTGTTAGGTTTTAAGCTTAAGTCTAAATAAGGTTCCGACGCATTAATAATCCAAAGATCTGATTGAGCTCCATACCTCAATTTAATGAAGGCAAGTTTAATAATCAACCTTGATCCACGTACATTCTCTGTTTCTTTTTCTTTTTCTTTCTTTTTCACTTCTTTTTCAAATAAGTGTTTGCTAAGGGACTAGCAAAGTATAGTATAGGGGGGTGATGAATACCCATTCATCACTCTTTATTCTTATATTTTAGCTACAAAAACCTATGCAAATGCATGTAGATATGTGTAAATAGGAAAAATTAGCAAAAGCATGCATGTTTGTAAATACTTATAATTAGCATGTTTTTGTGCAAAAATAAAAGAATAAAGATGAAAAAGAAAAAGAGGGAAATATTTAGAATAAATATTGAGCAACCTAACCCAAGGGAGGGCTCAGCATGGGCCTGACCGCATAAAAGCCAAGTAGAGGGAGATAGGGGCTCTAGTGTAAATATTTGTAAATAAATAAATTATATATATTTTCCTCACCCAAAAACATGTTGTAAATATTTGTAAATATTTGTACATATTTTTAAAGTATAAAAACAAAATAAAAATTTAAAAATAAAAAAGACCCAAAAAAACACCCCTTCACCATGTATATAGATCACCCTTCTCTATTTATTTAACCTTATAAATAAATAAATTTATTTTTGAAACTTTTTGTAAATATTCTATGTTATATAGTGTAAATAAAATAACTAAAAAGAATCAAAACAAAAATCAAATAAAAAATCACAAAATTAAAATACAAAATACATTGTACATATACCATGTATATAGTTGTACATAACTATTTATTTTACCTATGTATATAAACAATAAAAAATAGAATAAAAACACCCTTTTATTCCTTATTTTATTCTATAAATAAATAAAATATAAAATAAGGATAAAATTGTACAAAAATAATAATTAAAAATCAAAAATTAAAAACCTACATATTGTATAAATACCTATATATAGCTATAGATTGTAAATACCTTATTTTTATTTCCAAAAATTAATTAAAAATCACTAAAAAATAGAAAAAATTAAAAGAAAAATATTTCATGTTTTGACTTTTCCCTAATTCGGCCATTTGTTATTTTTTATTGAATTTCTAAATCTTTTACACGTGGCCTTCACCCATTGGCCCTGGGGATTGTTGACCGCCAGGTCAACTGCCCCCCCAGGACCACTTCCCACGGGTTAGGCGCCCGACCCGACTTCCCCCTATTTTAGCGCCTAAACCCGATTCACCCTCGCCTAAACCCAGGGTCCGATTCCTTCTTGTTACATCCGAGACCCTCGCCGGAGCCTCCACCTCGAGATCCGCGCTCCAGGATGCCCTACCCGACCTCTTCTAGCCGGACCTGCACACATATATAGCTCGAGCTCCGCCACCTTCATTTCCATCTTTGGCTCATTCGCTCCATCCCCCGTGACCTCCAGTGCTCGAGCGTGAGTGACAGCTCGCTCCAGGTGCTGTCGCAGCAAGGAGAGGGGCCGGATACCACTTATCCGGCGAATAGCTCCGCCGTAGCTCCGCCACTGGTGCGAGCTCCGAGCCTCGGGCCCATACGTCCCTCGAGGCTACGACCGGGAGCTTCCCCAGCTCCAGCCCAGTCTATTCATCCATCCAGGTACCCCCTAAGCTCCACCCTTTCCTTTGATTTCAGCTTTCCCCCAATCTTCGCCGTCGTACTTTTTCATCGATTCACCCCGGTGCCGACCATCTCCCGACCATCGGACCCGACCATCACGTTCGCCCTTCCCACGCGCACCTTCTCCGCCCCTCCGTTCAACCCAGCTCGCACAAGAGCTGGGGCTCGGTCCCCTTCGCCGTCGCATCGCCGGGGTTCGCCCGCACCGACGCACCGACCACCCCCACGTCGCCTAACTGGGTCGAGGTACTTTGCCCTCGACCCGCGAAGCTTCTGAACCGTTTTGCAGGACCAGTGGAGGCCATCTGAGGCCTCTCGACATTCAGACAGGAGCTTCAGCTCCGCCACCCTCGTCGGAGCTCATCCGAGCTCGGCTGGGGCATCGGAGGACGTCAGCAGCTGCGCATCTTCACGCCGGAGCTCCTCCGATCTTCAGGCGCAGCAGAGGAGGCCGGAGGTACCTTCACGAGGACGGCGAAGTTCGCCGGCCATCAGTTCATCCAGCACCCTCCAGAGCCGTCGGATTAGCCTCCCGCTCCAGGTGCCATCCTGACCGTTGGTGGCTGGAGCCTCCTTTGACGTCAGATCTGAGGCGAACGATCCAGGCCGTCAGATCCACACGTGTCCTGGCCTAGACCGTTGGATCGAGCAGAGCAGCAGCAACGTCACGAGCCGCCCCATCCTGGACCGTCCGATCGCCACGTGGCGGCCATCCATCAGCTCCGCTTAATATAGGGTAAATTACCCTGAGGCCCTTATCTTTAGTTTATTTCGTATTAGTCCTGTAAATGTTTAAATACGTTGTGTAGTTTTAGGGTAAATTGCATAGAGGACCTCGAGCTTATTTTATTTGCACTAATACCCCTGTCTGTGTGAGCCACATGCTTCGTCACGTGTATTTTTGGGATATTTGCAGTATATGCCCTTGTTGTTCTGGCTGTTCTGAAATGAATGAAATCTTGTTAGTATTTGCATTTATGCCCCTGTGAATGGTTTTATTCCGCATGTGCGTTTATTTGTGGGTAAATTGCAACTGAGGTCCTCGGACTTTTGGTACGTGTTACCAATAGGTCCCCGGACCTTATTTTTATTACATATAGGTCCCTGAGTGCCCCAGGCACGCGCCTCGCGCGTGCTTTGCTGGGTTAATTGCACCTGGACCCCCAGAACTTTGGGTATTTGCATTCCAGTCCCCGTGCACTGTACCCTCTTGTCATTTTTGAATAAAATATCAAATCACCTCCAAATTCGACGAAAATTTGACACATGGCTCCTGCCATGGTGTAGGATTTTTGTGAATTTTTGAGGATATTTTTGATTTCGTTTGTTATTTTTAAAAATTCAAAAACCATCATTTTTGTTACTGTCTAGGTTTAAAAATCACAAAAAATATAAAAACCCCTCTAAAAATTCTACAAAAATTAGGTACTGTTTAGTTTAGTTTGTTTGATTTTCTAGCCAATTTTGGTTATTTTTCATTGCTTAAAAACCCTAAAAACTTAAAAACACCTAAAAACTCATAAAAATTCTATTAAATAATATAAAAACCTAAAAACAATAATTTTGGTACTCAAATTTTCCTTGTTTTACTTAGTTTACAAGAAAAATACCTCCAGGCCCTTTTGAGGTCCTTAGATATTTTATCTAGGACTTTTGGGCCTGGCTGGACAGTACCTTGCATTTTTGTTACTATTTGATTTTTAGAAAATAAAATATACATCAGAAAAATTCCAAAAATTCATCAAAAACATAAAAAAATATAAAACACATAAAAATATTTTTGTTTGAATTTTTGCTTGGTTTTTGTTGCATTAAATAAATTGTTAAGGTGTGCTTATTTGTGTTTCTTTTATTTTCTTCACATATTAAAAATTCAAAAAAAATATAAAAAAAATTAAAATCCACTAAAAATATTTTGTCTTTTATTTGATTTGTTTTTACTACTTTGTAGGCCTTCATCCAACCCGTGCTCCTTGAGTTCGACCCTGGGTGCTATACCAGGTTAAACATATAGCAGGACCACTTCCTTGCTTGATTGATTTTGATTTATTTAGTGGTCTGATATTTTTCTTGATACACATCCGAGTGATTGAGGTCGCAACGACCGTCTCAGTTACCTGATTGCCTTAGTTGCTCGGGATTTTGTGTCATCAGAATGGCGCCGTTGCCGGGGAGCACGGCTTAGTAGTTTTTCTTATTTTCTTTTCGTTTTTATTTTCACGGCTTTTCGTGGCTCTTCGGAGCTCGCGGCTTTTCGCTGCCTTTTGTTTATATTTTCTTCTTATTTCATTTTTATTTTGTTTTCTTTTGAGTGTTTGTTTTATTTTACATTTCTGCATATATACCCTCAGTTTTATTTTCATTTCCTTTTCTTCATTATTTGATTATTTTTGCTGGTCTGACCACTCATATCTTTTTCTTGCGAGGGCCCGAGGACCGCGGAGGCGACTTTCGAGGAGCCGGTGCAACCGAGGAACTTGTAGGCGGCTTCCTTCTCTACGAAGCCGCGGGAGAGAGCGAGAGGGAGAGAGTTGAGTGGGTGAGGTTAGATTAGGTTTTTATTTTATTTTATTATTATTGTAATAATACAGGACTCAGGACTTGGACACTCTTAGACTTTTCTACCGTAGCGGGTCTGTTTCGCCGAGCACCGATGTGTGATGAATACCCATTCATCACTCTTTATTCTTATATTTTAGCTACAAAAACCTATGCAAATGCATGTAGATATGTGTAAATAGGAAAAATTAGCAAAAGCATGCATGTTTGTAAATACTTATAATTAGCATGTTTTTGTGCAAAAATAAAAGAATAAAGATGAAAAAGAAAAAGAGGGAAATATTTAGAATAAATATTGAGCAACCTAACCCAAGGGAGGGCTCAGCATGGGCCTGACCGCATAAAAGCCAAGTAGAGGGAGATAGGGGCTCTAGTGTAAATATTTGTAAATAAATAAATTATATATATTTTCCTCACCCAAAAACATGTTGTAAATATTTGTAAATATTTGTACATATTTTTAAAGTATAAAAACAAAATAAAAATTTAAAAATAAAAAAGACCCAAAAAAACACCCCTTCACCATGTATATAGATCACCCTTCTCTATTTATTTAACCTTATAAATAAATAAATTTATTTTTGAAACTTTTTGTAAATATTCTATGTTATATAGTGTAAATAAAATAACTAAAAAGAATCAAAACAAAAATCAAATAAAAATTACAAAATTAAAATACAAAAATATATTGTATATATACCTTGTATATAGTTGTATATAACTAATTATTTCCCCTATGTATATAAATAATAAAAATAAAATAAAAATAGCCTTTTATTCCTCATTTTATTCTATAAATAAATAAAATATAAAATAGGAATAAAAATGTATAAAAATAACTAATTAAAAATCAAAATTCAAAACCCTATATTGTATAAATACCTATGTATAGCTATACTATGTAAATACCTTATTTTAATTTCCAAAAATTAATTAAAAATCACAAAAAAATAGAAAAAATTAAAACAAAAATATTTCATGTTTTAAGTTTTTGAAAATTCGGCCATTTAAAGGCCCAAAAAAATCAAATAAAAATTTCTGACATGGCTGATTTCTATTGGTCCACAGGGATTGTTGACCGCCCGGTCAACTCCCCCCTGTGGACCACCTTTCACGGTTCTGGTTCGCGGACCCAACTTCTCCCATTTATCTCTACCAGACCCGATCCCCATTTCGCCTAATCTAAGGTCCTAATTACTCTCCAGGTATCCGGGAATCTCGCCCGACATCGATCCTAGGGATCCGTGCTCAATCGAGCCGGACCCGAGCTCTTCTTCCCGGACCTGCACCCACATAAAAACCGAGCTCCGCCGCATTCATTCGCCATCTTTGGCTCGCCACTCTCATTCCCGTGACCTCCAGAGCAATCACCGAGGTGACAGCTTGCGTTTGCCCCTGTTGCAGTGAGGAGAGGGTGCCCCGACCATCGATCCGGCAGCTTCGCGCCGCCGTGCTCCGCCACTCAACCGGAGCTCGAGCCTCAGGCCTTGACGCCCTTCGAGGCGACGACTCGGAGCTAGCCAAGCTCCAGCACAGTCTTCCGCTCCACCCAGGTACTCTTTTAGCTCGCCCATTTAGTTTAATTTCCTGTTTCGCCCAAATCGCATCTCCGACGAGTTCCTTTGATTCCGGCCATATCGCGTACCTTCTCGATCATCGGAGCACACTATCACCTTCGCCATCCTCCGACGCACCTTCTACGCCCCTTCATTCAACCCAGCTCGCCCCGGAGCTGGGATTCGAGCTCCCCCATCCTCCGCTCGCCGGAGCTCATCCGCCCCGACGCATCGTTCACCCTCACGCCGCTTCATCGGGTCGAGGCACTTTGCCCTCGACCCGCGAAGCTTCTGGTGCATTTTGTAGGGCAAAAGGAGGGCATCTGAGCCCCCCTCGCATCCAGTCCAGGAGCTCGCCATCGCCGACCTCGCCGGAGCCCCTCCAGGGCTCGGCCGGGTCATCTGAAGCCACCACCAGCTGCGGGACCTCACCGCCGATCTTCTCCGATACTTGGAGGCAGCTGAGGAGGTCCTGGGCACGCACACGAGGCCGGCGAACCTCGCCGGCCACTTGTTCTTCGAGGAACCTCCTTCACCGTCCGATTAGCCCCTCCGCTCCAGTTCGCATCTCGATCGTCCATCTACGGAGGAGCAGATACCGTTGATCCTCTCGAGGGGCTGATCAGGACCGTCAGAGCAGAGGAGAGAGGCACCTGCACCGCCAGACGTCAGATCCCCCACGTGTCTCTCCCTGCACCGTCGATCAGGCTCAAGCGCAAAGGAGAGAAGCGCCAGCTCACCAGGACCGTTGGATCATCCACGTGGCGCGAATCCAGCCGTCGGCGCAATAAGGGGTAATTTACTTAGGCCCCCTCGTAGTTTGAGTCTTTAATTTCTAGTCCTGTAAATATTTTAGTCATTTTATTTACGTAGGGTAAATTGCACTGTGGACCTTGTGCTTGTTTTTATTTGCATTTATACCCCTGTGTATGTGAGCTCACGTGCTTCGCCACGTGCTTTGTTTCGGTTATTTGCATCTCTTATCCTATAGTTCTGTTGGGTTATTGAATGAAAAGAAACTTTCTGGTATTTGCTTTTATACCCCTGTGAGCATTTTATTTATACATGTGCGTGTATTAGTGGGTTAATTGCGACCGAGCCCCTGGACTTTTTGGTACCAGTTACCAAAAGGTCCAAGGACTTATTTTTCTTACCAGAAGGTCCCTGAGTGCCCCAGGCACGCGCCACGCGCGTGACTTGCTGGGAAAATTGCACCTGGACCCCCAGAGTTTCGGGTATTTGCACTTAAGTCCCTGTGCACTGTGCCCCCTTTTTAGTTTTGAATAAAATATCAAACCACCTCCAAATTCGATGAAAATTTGACACATGGCTCCTGCCATGTTGTAAAATTTTTGAGAATTTTTTAGGACATTTTTGATTTTATTTAGTATTTTTAAAAAATCAAAAACATCTATTTTCGCTACTGTCTAGGTTTAAAAATCCCAAAAAAATATAAAAACACCCCCAAAAATTCTAAAAAAATTAGTTACTGTTCTTTGTGTGTTGTTTGATTTTCTAGCCAATTTTGGCTATTTTTCATTGAGTAAAAACCCTAAAAATCTAAAACACCTAAAAACTCATAAAATTATAATAAATAATCTAAAAATCCAAAAACAATAATTTTGGTGCTCAAATTTTCCTTATTTTATCTAGAATATAGGAAAATTACCTCCAGAACCTGTTGAGATCCTTAGATATTTTATTTAAGGGTTTTGGTTCTGGCTGGACAGTACCTAGTCTTTTTAGCACTGTTTGATTTTTAGAAAATAAAATACACCTTATAAAAATCCCAAAAATTAACCAAAAACATTAAAAAACTTAAAAAACATAAAAACAATTTTTCTTGAATTTTTGCTTGATTTTTGGTGTGTTAAATAAATTGCTCAAGTGTGCTTGGTTTTGTTTTCTTTAATTTTCCTTACATATTAAAAATCCAAAAAAATATAAAAATTATTAAAAACCACTAAAAACATTTTGTTTTTCTTTTATTTCATTTTTACTACTTCGTAGGCCTCTGGCCAACCCGTGCTCCTTGTGTTCGACCCTGGGAGCTATACCAGGTTAATCCCATAGCTAGACCGCTCTCGTTTTTGTTTTGATTGATTTGACCTATTTTGAGTGGTTGATTTTTCTTGATATTCTCCGTCTGAGTGATTGAGGTCGCAACGACCACTTCCAGACCTTTACCTTGGTCATTCGTTCGGGTTATCAGTGTGCTCGGGGGACCCTTAGGACTTGCCCGGTTTTTCGCGGCTTTTTCGCGGTTTTCTTTTTCTTTTATTTCTGTCTTTTCCGGTTTTACGCGGTTTTTGCTCGAGCCCCTAGACTTAGGAATTTCTGGTGACTGTGCCGTAATTAGTAGGATCCACACACCTAATTGCTTATCTGTTCCCATAGATCGATAATTGGACCTACTTAAAAATCATTAATAAAAATAACCGATTCATTTGCCTTCGTAGCCTACGTGCCGTAGCCCGTCCTGTAAAGAGCTTACTCCTACCCCCGATTTGTCGGACAAAGGAGGGACGGGCCAAGACCGGACTCTTTGGCTTGGAGGTCGGTGACCGGTTAGACGGTTCTTCGCTAGAAGTTGCTCATTTAGGACTCGGCTTTACCGCTGCATCATTTAGATTAGTTTCGTTTCAGTCTTTACTTTTATGCGCGGATCATATTGCATGTAGAGTGCTGGAGACAGGTATGCATTTCTTACTCAGCATGCATCATTGATTTATCGTGCATCGGTTTTTTTGTCTTCTCCCCCCCTGTTTTGGACTTAATAATCAGGAGAACCGAAAAATTCGTTAGTCGTTTCTTTTTATTAAAAAATATCTAAAAACAAAAACAATAAAATCGGGACTGCTAATCATACTTGACCTAAAAGACACTTCACGAAAAATCTGTCTTGGGGAGAGTAACCCCCTCCTTGTCTGGTTTGGATGAGCGAGAGAGTGATCCGTACATTAGGATAGAGCCTCCGATCTTTTCTTTACTGATTACCGGCTTTCAGTACGGGACAGTCGGTTGAGAAAGATCTGAATACCTATTGACCTCACGTAATCGCTCTGATAGACTGGATGATCACCTAAAATAAAATTGACAAGATAATTGACCGATCCCTTCGGTCTTCAGCTCTGCGTGCGTAGGTGAATTGGGGGTTTGCTTGTTCATCTTGTTTGATTGCCAGATCCCTTCGATCCTTTCTCATCTCCCTCCCTCACCTCCCTTCATTTCTTCTTCTTCTTCTTCTTTACCCCTGGATGATGGATCCCCCTCACTTCGAGCCGACTCTTACGGCTTCTTCTCCATCTTCTGACCATCACTCCAGTCCACCTTCTAGGGAGGTGAGATCTCCGACCAACCTCCCGCTCCCTCCCTCCCGTTCATCTTATCACTCTGGGCATGCTGTGCGAGACGTCCGAGGATACCCGTAGCGCAGATGCAAGACCCGGACGATGCCGTTGCTGAGTTGAGAGCGCACTCCGTTGGTGACCTGAGAGAGCAGTGGAGATCAGCAGACATATCCCTTTCCAGATTGAAGGAGGAGCAGATAGCCTATGGAGCTCAGTCAGCTTCTACACTAGGTCCATTCGTCTTGGATTTGGATTACATTCAGCGGCTGCCGACATTTTCAGGAGAGGCGCACGAGGAGCCTTATCTTCACCTATCAGCTTTCGAGGAGTTTTGTAGAGCACAGAGATATTCAGACATTACTGCAGAGGAGCTGATGAGCAGGACCTTCCCATTCACGCTTCACGATAGAGCCATGAGATGGCACCGACGATTGGGAAGGACATTCGAGACGTGGGGAGAGCTACGCCGAGAGTTTCTACAGAGATACTTCCCTCCACGTAGAGCAGAGTTTATGCGGTCTTTGATCATGGACTTTTCAGTTGACCCCCAGGAGCCATTGCATGAGGCATGGCCGAGGTTTCTTGACCTCTTGAGGAGATTCCCTGAGCACGGACTTCCACTTACAGACTTGATAGAGATCTCCATGCGGGGGATGACCGCAGAGCAGATAGCACCGGTGATTACCACATGTGGCGGTTCACACCGCAGTTCCGACATTCACTTCCTGGATACCATCTCGAGGTTACTTTCACAGAGATCTTCTTCGCGAGATACCATGGTCGGGACAACACATGTGGACGATGCTGTACCAGTACAGTATGTCACTTTACATGGTGATTCATCTTCTACACACCAGCCCAAGGATTTGGATGATGCCGCACCATTGACAGAGGAGATGACCGCGATAGCAGAGGTTCGGACCCAGAGTCTACTTGAGTTCCCGTTGGCCTTCCAGTCGAAGTTCGAGTCAGTTCCAGAGATCCCAGTCGACGAGTCTTGGATATCAGATCTTCTGATACTCCAGGAGCCGGAGGAGCCCCAGCTTTTGCAGCCATTGATTCAGATACTTCAGATTCCAGTCCCGGAAGAGTCAGTTCCCTTCCTGCAGAGACACTTCTTGGATGCAGACAGCTACCAGGACTCAGCCCAGCAGCCACAGCACGAGGAGGGACAGCACTTTGAGAATACAGACACAGAGAGTCCCGTCCTCGAGCATTTTGTCCTCCACTTTGTTAAGATAGATACATTTCCTGAGGACCAGTTGGCAGCCAGCATAGCCGCAGAGCGAGGATCAGCTGCAGACACTTTGCCAGCTTCCGCAGTGTTGACTAGTACCTTCTCCTGCTTCCAGATTGCCGAGACTGACACTTCCGATGATGATGCAACCTGGTGCACTGAGTGGATACTTGATAGCAGCGCAGATGCCCATCTATATCCTGATCCTCTTCTAGTCGCTTCTGATCTTGCATCTCTCCCCGAGGGTTATCTGCGGGAGGATGCCGCACTCGATGAGCACTCGGTTTCACCTACTGAGAGTGTTTCCGATCTGGCGGAACACGAAATCGAGTCTTTAGATCATTCTGATTCTGAGTCTTCTCACCTCGACGACCCTCGCGAGGATGAGCCCATTCTTGAGATATTCGATGATTTGCTTGATCTTCTTCTATCTCATGCATCGGATATCAGTTTGCTTAGAGAGTCTCCTGATCTTGATTGTCCATACCTGTTTGAGACACTGATTGACGTGGAGGATTCAATCACTGATCCATCCTTCTCCACGTTTGATTTCTTCGGCTCTATACTCTCACTCCAGTCTGAACCTGAGCCGATGATTTCTTTTGTGCTACCGGATCCCGATCATTTCTTCCCATATTTTTGGCCGGTAGCAGACACCCGCCTGATTGCATACCTGGGTGTCTTACTTTACACTGCTGAGTTCGTCGTTGTTCTCACACCGAGAGTGCGACGACAGTACGGCATTCGCCTTACCGATGTCGTCCTGAACCTTGATACTGCATTATCCTAGCCTTTGCGCCCAGCTAGGGGCGTAAAAACTAGCGCTTGTTGAGAGGCACCTCAACATTGTATTCTTTTGTATATATGTGTTTCGTCTTATTTTGATCCTTCTTTCTTCCGTTCTTATTTTCACCCCAGGTCTCGCTTAGGATTATCTTTGCTATACTTAGGATATTGCTCATCCTAAGTATAGGGGGGTGAAAACACCGGGTTGTTCTTCGTTCTGTTCCATCACTTCTGTTGTTGCCCATACTTAAGGTTATGCACCTTAAGTATAGGGGGAGTGATGATCCTACTTCTTGTATATATTCGTGATTTCTTTCGTGTCTGTCTACCCCTATTTTTGTTGCCTATACTTAGGGATATTTCACCCTAAGTATGGGGGGGTAGACCCTGTACATTCTACACTCAGGTTTTCCCTTAGTATACAGCCTGCTATACTTAGGATTACTTGATCCTAAGTATAGGGGGGAGACCTGGGTCCCTCTTGACTTTTCATTTCTTTTTGTATAGCCCTTCTTTTCACTTCCCTATACCTAGCACGAGTTATGTCTTCTTCATCGCTCTTGACTCTTAGGACATCGTTCGAGCTAAGTATAGGGGGGTGTGTATATATTTCATATATACTTTAGCCATAACTCGTACTTTGTGTGAGTGTGTTAATAAATAAAATGGCTAAAAACCACAAAAATTAAAAATTTTTCATGTACATAATCTTCTTTTATTTGCACATACATAGCTAGTGTACAAATTATTTTTGTAAAAATGATTTCAAAAATCTTTTGTGTAAAGCTTGTGTAAATATTTTTGTATCAAAATTATGTATATAGTACAAAATTTTTCCAAAATGTTTTGAAAATCAAGAAGTTTGCAAAAATCTTGTGTAAATGTGTGTAAATACCTTTTTGCAAAACTTGCACTTCATGCATCATCCATTCATGATTGCAAAGCATTTTTCAAAAATTTTGCATGATTGTAAAATTTGTGTAAATAAGCATCTTTTTGTACATATGTATATAGTTTTTCTGGATGATAGTTGACATTTAAACTAGCCTGGAATCAAATTGAGAAATGGAGCTTGATTAAGATCTTAATCCACCTAATTTCTAAGAGGAACCTTATAGGGCTTAGGGTTAAGGCTTTTCAGGTCCATGGTGACTTAATTCTTTGAGTCCACTAGGCTATGATCACATGTCATCTCAATGAGCCTAAGTAGAGCACTTAACAACAACACATGACTCATATAGACAATGGCTTTACTTGGACAACCGCACTATGCACCGAGCTCTCTACGGATGAGGTGGTGAGGAGGCAGTCTTCCTTGACTTGGGGTAGCATATGAGGGTAGTACTTCTAGGCGGAACCTCTCTTCTTCTTATAGTGAAGGAAGTGCGTCTCAACTTGGTCTGGTTGCCATGAGGTCTAACGACGGGAGTTGTGGGTTGCAATAAAGCTTCAAAAGAGGGATAGTCTACTGGCTCAAGAGGAAAAACTCCTTGTATATATGCTGCACATGTATATGTTGTACAGATGCACTTGAAAAAAAAAGAAAAAAAATGTACAAAAAGAAAAGAACTCCAAAAAAGTGGTGGGTCTGAGAGAAAATGATAATCCCACCGGAGTATGTATATTAGTGCAATAAGCAAAGCTTGGGTTCATGATCCACCTGTTGTAGCTTGCAGCAGGGAGACTTGGCTACACTGGTCAAGCTCCCAAGGGTACTTGGCTACACTAGCCTTGACCCATTCTCTTCTTCCCCCTCTTCTGGAGCCGGTTGTACTTGAACTTAGAAGGGAATACCCCGCTCCTCGAGGAAAGAGTGGCCAGATTGAGGTCATAGAGTTACCTTGTTGGGGAGGGTTGTCAAGTTGCCATTTCTGAGGTGGAGAGCTTAGACTTCACATTCACAGGACAAGAAAAGATTCATGGTCTTCAGGGTTTGTGATTGATGACTTGTTCTGATCTGGAGCATTGAGGAGTCTTGGTTATAGATTGGTGGAACTTAGAGGCTGTTAGGTTTTAAGCTTAAGTCTAAATAAGGTTCCGACACATTACTAATCCAAAGATCTGATCGAGCTCCAGACCCCAATTTAATGAAGGCTAGTTTAATAATCAACCTTGATTCATGTACATCCTCTTTTTCTTTTTCTTTCTTTCTTTTTCACTTCTTTTTCAAATAAGTGTTTGCTAAGGGACTAGCAAAGTTAAGTATAGGGGGGTGATGAATACCCATTCATCACTCTTTATTCTTATATTTTAGCTACAAAAACCTTTGCAAATGCATGTAGATATGTGTAAATAGGAATAATTAGCAAAAGCATGCATTGTGTAAAAACCTATAATTAGCATGCATTGTGTAAAAACCTTTCGGTCTGCGTCGGTAGATTGACTCCCTTGGAGATGGAAACTCTATTATTCTCGCCTGAGGATAAGGGATTTTTCTTGCCCCCAGTTGTTACTAATTTTTTGACTTTCCTTCGGAAAGTTGCACTCATTCTGTCTTGTTCAAACTTGTGATTCTTTTGACAGAGATAGTATTCTCTTGTTTTTTTATTCCTTTTGTCGACGATGATATTGCAGTCTTTGCTATAGGGACCCTGTTTTGGATCCCTGAGTTTTGATTGGATCGAAGGGACATTTTCTTTTTGAATCCCTTGCAACCCATATCTTGTTATCCAATGAGTTTAATGTTAATCCTGAGCCTTTCAGGTAGGTTGTGAAGGACTATCTCGTCCCTAGTTTCAGGACTTTGCTCTAAATAGTGAGGAGCTTTGATTTCAGAATACCTGAGGGAGCTAGATCTGGAAGAGTTGGAGCTTCAGTCTGTGCTTTGAAGCATAGAGACGTGCAGTCTTCAGCGGCTCTTTGATCCCGAGCTTTGATAAGGAGGCTGAGGTGGCCGAGCTAAAAGATAGAGGTGTTTTTAACCTCCAAGGGGCCGATCGGGCTTAGACCACCGAGGCGCTGCAGAGGTTTCGACCTCCGAGTAAGAGGCTCCGAGCGAAGGTTCCGTTAAGGAGGCTCCGAGCGAGAGAGACTCCGACCTCCGTGATGCTTCGATGAGGTGGCCGAGATGGCCGAGCGGGAGAGGGAGCGGGAGGGAGACGATGTCCGTGCAGATGCACACCTTGGAAAGAGAAGGTCATATCAAATGGATAAACAAATGGGTAAAATATACCTAAGTATAGGCAGCAAAACAGAGGTAATAGAATCAAATGGATAAACACAAGTTTGACACCCCCTATACTTAGGGTAAAGTACGCCCTAAGTATATCATAATCATAAGATGGAGATGGGGTGTTAGACAAAAAGAATGTCTGATATAGACGAATGGATCTATATAAGGGGACAATTGAGGTGTCTCTCAACAAGTGCTAGAGTTTACGCCCCTAACTGGGAGCAAAGGCTAGGATAACACAGTATCGAGGTTTAGGACGACATCTGTGAGGCGAATACCATACTGTCGTCGTAGTCTCGGTAGGGGAACAACGGCAGGGTCAATAATGTAAACTATGACACTCAAGTAAACAATCGGGCGGGTGTTTGCTACCGGGTAAAGATCTGGGAGAGTGAAATCAGGCGCCGATAGCACAAAAGAATGTATCAGCTCATGATCAAAATGGAGTGGAAGGGCAGAGCCGAAGAAGTTGAACGTGGAGAAAGAAGGATCAGTCATGGAATCCTCCATATCAATCAAAGTCTCAAAATATGGAAGATCATGATCAAGAGACGCACTAAGAAAGCTGATATCCGATGCACATAATAGAGAAGAATCAGTAACATCATCGAATATCTCAAAGATCAGATCATCCTCACGAGGGTCGTCGAGGAGAGAAAACTCAGACTCAACAAGATCAGAAGTATCAGAAAACTCGATATTGTGATCTGACAGATCGGATACACCCCTAGAAAGTGAAACCGAGTACACACTCACATAGAAAGGTCTCCTCGGCTAAAGACAACCTCTGAACAATCTGGAAACATGAAATGGTAATGGTCAACAACGCGAAAGCTGTAGAAGTGTCTGATGAATACCCATTCATCACTCTTTATTCTTATATTTTAGCTACAAAAACCTTTGCAAATGCATGTAGATATGTGTAAATAGGAATAATTAGCAAAAGCATGCATTGTGTAAAAACCTATAATTAGCATGTTTTTGTGCAAAAATAAAAGAATAAAGATTAAAAAGAAAAAGAGGGAAATATTTAGAATAAATATTGAGCAACCTAGCCCAAGGGAGGGCTCAGCATGGGCCTGACCGCATAAAAGCCAAGTAGAGGGAGATAGGGGCTCATGTGTATATATTTATGTAAATAAAATAAAAATGTTTTCCTCACCTAAAAATATGCTTGTAAATACTTGTATATATTTATAAAAGATAAAAACAAAATAAAAAGTTAAAAATAAAAAAGATTAAAAAGACCCCTTCATCATGTACATAAACCATGCTCCTATATTTAATTAACCTTGTAAATAAATAAAGTTATATGTTATATATTGTAAATAAATAAAATAAAAAGAATCAAAACAAAAATCAAATAAAAAATCACAAAATTAAAATACAAAATACATTGTACATATACCATGTATATAGTTGTACATAACTATTTATTTTACCTATGTATATAAACAATAAAAAATAGAATAAAAACACCCTTTTATTCCTTATTTTATTCTATAAATAAATAAAACATAAAATAAGGATATAATTGTACAAAAATAATAATTAAAAATCAAAAATTAAAAACCTACATATTGTATAAATACCTATATATAGCTATAGATTGTAAATACCTTATTTTTATTTCCAAAAATTAATTAAAAATCACTAAAAAATAGAAAAAATTAAAAGAAAAATATTTCATGTTTTGACTTTTCCCTAATTCGGCCATTTGTTATTTTTTATTGAATTTCTAAATCTTTTACACGTGGCCTTCACCCATTGGCCCTGGGGATTGTTGACCGCCAGGTCAACTGCCCCCCCAGGACCACTTCCCACGGGTTAGGCGCCCGACCCGACTTCCCCCTATTTTAGCGCCTAAACCCGATTCACCCTCGCCTAAACCCAGGGTCCGATTCCTTCTTGTTACATCCGAGACCCTCGCCGGAGCCTCCACCTCGAGATCCGCGCTCCAGGATGCCCTACCCGACCTCTTCTAGCCGGACCTGCACACATATATAGCTCGAGCTCCGCCACCTTCATTTCCATCTTTGGCTCATTCGCTCCATCCCCCGTGACCTCCAGTGCTCGAGCGTGAGTGACAGCTCGCTCCAGGTGCTGTCGCAGCGAGGAGAGGGGCCGGATACCACTTATCCGGCGAATAGCTCCGCCGTAGCTCCGCCACTAGTGCGAGCTCCGAGCCTCGGGCCCAGACGTCCCTCGAGGCTACGACCGGGAGCTTCCCCAGCTCCAGCCCAGTCTATTCATCCATCCAGGTACCCCCTAAGCTCCACCCTTTCCTTTGATTTCAGCTTTCCCCCAATCTTCGCCGTCGTACTTTTTCATCGATTCACCCCGGTTCCGACCATCTCCCGACCATCGGACCCGACCATCACGTTCGCCCTTCCCACGCGCACCTTCTCCGCCCCTCCGTTCAACCCAGCTCGCACAGGAGCTGGGGCTCGGACCCCTTCGCCGTCGCATCGCCGGGGTTCGCCCGCACCGACGCACCGACCACCCCCACGTCGCCTAACTGGGTCGAGGTACTTTGCCCTCGACTCGCGAAGCTTCTGAACCGTTTTGCAGGACCAGTGGAGGCCATCTGAGGCCTCTCGACATTCAGACAGGAGCTTTAGCTCCGCCACCCTCGTCGGAGCTCATCCGAGCTCGGCTGGGGCATCGGAGGACGTCAGCAGCTGCGCATCTTCACGCCGGAGCTCCTCCGATCTTCAGGCGCAGCAGAGGAGACCGGAGGTACCTTCACGAGGACGGCGAAGTTCGCCGGCCATCAGTTCATCCAGCACCCTCCAGAGCCGTCGGATTAGCCTCCCGCTCCAGGTGCCATCCTGACCGTTGGTGGCTGGAGCCTCCTTTGACGTTAGATCTGAGTCGAACGATCCAGGCCGTCAGATCCACACGTGTCCTGGCCTGGACCGTTGGATCGAGCAGAGCAGCAGCAGCATCACGAGCCGCCCCATCCTGGACCGTCCGATCGCCACGTGGCGGCCATCCATCAGCTCTGCTTAATATAGGGTAAATTACCCTGAGGCCCTTATCTTTAGTTTATTTCGTATTAGTTCTGTAAATGTTTAAATACGTTGTGTAGTTTTAGGGTAAATTGCATAGAGGACCTCGAGCTTATTTTATTTGCACTTATACCCCTGTCTGTGTGAGCCACGTGCTTCGTCACGTGTATTTTTGGGATATTTGCAGTATATGCCCTTGTTGTTCTGGCTGTTCTGAAATGAATGAAATCTTGTTAGTATTTGCATTTATGCCCTGTGAATGGTTTTATTCCGCATGTGCGTTTATTTGTGGGTAAATTGCAACTGAGGTCCTCGGACTTTTGGTACGTGTTACCAATAGGTCCCTGGACCTTATTTTTATTACATATAGGTCCCTGAGTGCCCCAGGCACGTGCCTCGCGCGTGCTTTGCTGGGTTAATTGCACCTGGACCCCCAGAACTTTGGGTATTTGCATTCCAGTCCCTGTGCACTGTACCCTCTTGTCATTTTTGAATAAAATATCAAATCACCTCCAAATTCGACGAAAATTTGATACATGGCTCCTGCCATGGTGTAGGATTTTTGTGAATTTTTGAGGACATTTTTGATTTCGTTTGTTATTTTTAAAAATTCAAAAACCATCATTTTTGTTACTGTCTAGGTTTAAAAATCACAAAAAAATATAAAAACCCCTCTAAAAATTCTACAAAAATTAGGTACTGTTTAGTTTAGTTTGTTTGATTTTCTAGCCAATTTTGGCTATTTTTCATTGCTTAAAACCCTAAAAACTTAAAAACACTTAAAAACTCATAAAAATTCTATTAAATAATCTAAAAATCCAAAAACAATAATTTTGGTACTCAAATTTTCCTTGTTTTACCTAGTTTACAAGAAAAATACCTCCAGGCCCTTTTGAGGTCCTTAGATATTTTATCTAGGACTTTTGGGCCTGGCTGGACAGTACCTTGCATTTTTGTTACTGTTTGATTTTTAGAAAATAAAATATACATCAGAAAAAATTTCAAAAATTCACCAAAAACATAGAAAAATATAAAACACATAAAAATGTTTTTGTTTGAATTTTTGCTTGGTTTTTGTTGCATTAAATAAATTGTTAAGGTGTGCTTATTTGTGTTTCTTTTATTTTCTTCACATATTAAAAATCCAAAAAAAATATAAAAAAATTAAAATCCACTAAAAATATTTTGTCTTTTATTTGATTTGTTTTTACTACTTCGTAGGCCTTCGGCCAACCTGTGCTCCTTGAGTTCAACCCTGGGTGCTATACCAGGTTAAACATATAGCAGGACCGCTTCCTTGCTTGATTGATTTTGATTTATTTAGTGGTCTGATATTTTTCTTGATACACATCCGAGTGATTGAGGTCGCAACGACCGTCTCAGTTACCTGATTGCCTTAGTTGCTCGGGATTTTGTGTCATCAGTGTCTGAAACCGATCCTCGAGCTGTGGTAGTGCTTGCTAACATCTGGTCCTCCCGAAATGTATCAACCTCATCAAACTGGAGGACATAAGGCTCAAATATGGGACTATCTGTATCTAGCATCTCAAAGTGGTGTCCCTCGTCGAGCTCTGGCTGCTTGGCTAGATCAAAACATCCATTTGAATCAGAGAAGTACCTCTAAAGAGTAGAAGCTGAATGAGCTGGGAATGGAAACTGAAGTGGCTGGACTGACGACTGAAGCAGCGTGTGCTCCTCCTCCCTATCTTGAAATATCAGAAGATCTGATATCCAAGACTCATGAACTGAAAAGTACAGGACTGACTCAAACTCTGGCTGGAAGACCAACGGGAACTCAATCAATCTCTGGGTCTGAAAACACACGGTGGCAGTCATCTCGTCCATCATATGTACTGTAGCAGAATCCATGTCCTCTAGCTGGTGTTTAGTGGATGAGTCCTCATGAAGTGTAGCACACCTAACTGACACTACAACACCCTCGTGTGCTGTCCCGACTAAAGCATCTCGTGAAGATGGGATGTCTGAGAGTACTCTAGAGAAGGTCTCAAGTAAATCTATGTCGGAATTTTGGTGTGGACCATCACACGAGGCAACTAACCAGTGCAACCTGCTCCACGGTCATCCCCCTCATGGCTATCTGTACAAGGTCAGTCGCCGAGATTCCATGATCTGGAAATCTCCTTAATAGGTCAACAAACCGAATCCACGAATCTCTCAATTGCTCCTGGGGTCTACTAAAAAAATCTTGAATGCAATATCGCGTCAAATCTGCTCTATGCTGGGGATAAAATCTCTGTAGAAACTGTGAATGTAAATCTCCCCGCGTAGCAAATTTCCTTCCCAATCGTCTGTGCCAACTCATGGCTCTGCTCTAAAGTGTAAATGGGAAGGTCATCATTATCAGCTCCTCGTAAGTGATATCTAGATAGGCACGAGTCATAGAAAATTCCTCAAACTCAGATATACGAAGATACGACTCCCCGTGCACTTCCACTGAAAACTTCGACTATAGATGAATGAACTCTAAATCTAGAATGAAGGGACTCAATGTAGAAACTGACTTAGCTCCTAAGTGTGGCTGCTCGTCTCCTAAATAATGTCCAACTATCCCCGAATCATGAGCATCTAAAACTCGCAACTGTTCAATGTGATCTCCTATGGAATGCACGGTCATCCCATCAAAGAAATCGCTTGGGTCTCACATTTGCTCAATTTGATCTTTGCAGGCGTCTAGCACAGCATCCCCAGTAGAAAGAGGGAATGGGGAAGGGACATAAAGAGGATGATACGCGAGGTCGATCAGGGTCCCGACCTCCCTGAAAGGTGGTCGAAGATGATGGGAATGGAGAGATGAAGGGTGAGAGGAAGGGATATAGAGTGACGGTGAGAAAGGAAACAGAATGTGAAGGCTAATGATCTAGAGATGATCGTAACCAACTCACACCAAAGACATCCAAACACAAAGCAAACCCTCGTTTCACCAACTCTATGCAATGTGAAGACCATGAGATCTGGTCTTTTATCTTTTCAATTTTAGAGTTAGGTGATCAAACAAAAGTTGTACAAACACTTAGGTTGGATTATATGATTGGGGCACTAATCTTAGTGTGTACGCGAGCAAGTAAAATGTGAATACAATGAGGGGGGTTGCTCTCTCAAAACAATGAAGTGTATCGGTTACATTTTCATTTTAATGGTCAAGTTCAATTAGCAGTCCCAATTTTTAATTTTTAATTTTCTCTTTTTTTTGGATATTTTTCAGTGAAACGATTAATGGGATATCCGATTTCCTTTATTCTTGTATCAACAAAACAGAGGGGAAAACGAAAAGCCAATGCATGAGAAAATATGGATGCAAAAGCTAGAGATAGGGGTGCGTACCTGACTCCAGTGCTCTACATAAAATATGATCCACGCAGAAAAATTAAACTACTTTATATGAACGTAATGCGAGAACCATCCTAAACAGGAACTTCTATTATCGTGAAGCACAGATTTATTTGTCTATGTCCAAGCGAGTTATATAGGAACATGTATTCTATTAGGGGCTATGGACCTAATGCTACATTGCTCAATCAAATAGAAAACTAAATCCAGGGGATCAAGCACAAAAAATTCGTGTGAAACAAATAAAAATAAAAGCGAGAAAACAAAATGCGGTGAGGTCCCCCAAGTGCACCGACACTTGGCGAAACATACCCCGAAATAGTCTAAGTGTCCAAATGAGTCCAAATGTCCAGAAATATCCAATTTATTACAATTATTCACAAAAATTAATTCTCTAAATAAAATAACTATCTTATGCTCCTCTGCTCCATGGCGGTCCTCGCAGAAAAAGCAGAACAGAGATGGTCAGATGGCAATTCTCCCCAGCAACGGAGCGATTCCGATGATCAAAAAAATGCGAACGACTAAGGTGGAATATAAATCACGAAGTCGTTGTTCCCAGTCAATCGAATTGGTCAACGAGAAAAATAAAACCACTCAATGAAATCAAGAAAATATAATGTAAGTGGTCTTCGTTATTTTTATTTACCTGGTATAGCGACCAGGGTCAAACGCAAGGAGCACGATTAAAGAACTATGTAGTCAAATTTCAGAGAAAATTTTTTTAGTGGTTTTTAAATTTTTCAAAATTTTAATTTTCAAATAAGGAATAATATGCACAAGGGAAGAAATGTACACACCACACTCTTTTTGTATTTCTCAAAATAGTCAGAAATGCTCACAAAATTGCAAAGAAAATATTTTTGGTTTTATAATTTTTAAAATGTATATGGCATTTTCCCAATTTTTCCTGATATTTTTGTGATTTCATAAAAATGAAACAGTGGCAAAAAAGGTAAATAGTGCACAACCTGGAGTAATTTACAACTTAAAAATATTTTAAGTGCCAAAAACTCCTGAAAATAAATTTTATGCTAAAATATAGACAAATGTCTACACAAAGGAACTGAAATCACTATTTTTGGATTTTCTATATTTTTTTTATGATTTTATAAGATTTTTGATATTTTACAATTTTTTTGGATTTTATAAATAATAATTGCATGAAAGTTGCATAGAAAATAAAATACACCAAATCTATTTTTTTGGAATTTTTCAAACAATATTTAATTTTAGTGAATTTTCAAATTTCAGACAGAGAAGAGGACACTATTTTTTATTTTTATAAATAACAAATAAAAACAAAATGCGATGGAAATTTTATACAATGAAAAGACATACAGTATGAATCTACACAAATTTTGTAAAATGTTTAGGGTTAGAATAATATTTATTTCAATGAAAAGAACTACAAAATAAATGTCTGGATATGAAGGACTGAAACGCGATTGTTTAACGCTTTTACAATAAAATGTAACAAAATTTAAATAAGGGAAAAAAAATAAAATTTACACAACGGGAGCGTGCTATGCACGTGATGAATCTAGACACAGGGCTTCTTTGTAATTGGTGAATTATCCGAGGGCGGTTCTGCAATTTTCCCAAAGTTTTTTATTTCCCTCCACGTAGGGTTTTTTTGTTCTTCACACATTTCTTCTCACGCAAAGGAGCAAAGGGGGAAGGTGTGACACTTCCTCCTTCGTTCTCTCCCAACGCCGGGGCGCCGAATTGCGGGGCGAGCGGTAGTTCGCGCGGAGGAGACGGCCGGTGGCGGTCGGTGGAGCAGCTGCAGTAACGCACGATTGAGGAGGTGGCGACAGTGGTCGCAGAGGTCCTAGGAGCGGGGGTGTTGCGTCGATGGAGAGAGACGGTGAGCTCGATGGTTAGCGTCCACGCGTTAGGGGCACGATGGAGGCGCTCTCACGCGGAGGAGCAGCCTGCGCAGGAGCTACTGCGGACGGGTCTCGTGGTCGACAGTGGTTAACTGGTGGGGAGTGGGTATCCGGTGGTGGATTGCATGGTGGACAGGGGGCGACACATGCCCCAGGTGGAGGCTCGTGGCGGCTGGTTGATGTCGGGGACGATGCGGTGGGGCGGAAGTGAAGGTCGCTATAGGCGACTGCGACTGTGGACGGGAGACGGAGCGGTTGTCCGGGAGGTGGAGGCGCGGTCGTTGCTGCCCAAATTTTTTTATTTTTTTATTAATATTTTTTATTTCTGGAAATATGTAAGATGAAAAACTGTATTTATTTATTTGTTTTATTTTTTATTTTATGCAAAACAAATGTTAGAGAATATATATTTTTTATTTTTATATATTTTTTGAAATAGAAGAGGACTCAAGTACGATACATCATCTTTGCTTATTTAAAAAAATAATAATAATAGAATTCAAAAAGGATGTGAATGGGGATCTGACAAAATGGAAGAATCAAATCCGAGTCTCCGGCCATCGTGTGTGGTCGGAGTTGAGAGATAGTGGGAGGTAGAACGTGAATGCAGATAGATTGAGATGTGGATGTGAAATCATAATCGGGGAAGATCAAATCAGGATGGATATTTTTGGAATTAGGAACTAAATTTTAATCATGAAATCGAAGCACGAATTAAATCTAAAATTTATCTAGAAGAATGACGGAAATTAAAGTGGATCTCACCTTGGGATCGGACATGACGTTATGGCCTCGACGAGGACCGACTCGCTGTCACTAGATGGCTCGAAGGCTGGACACCCTTCTACGACAAGAAGCGCTTGGAGATCAGGCTTCTCTCCACCAAAGATTGATCAAAAGAAAAATGAGGGAAAGGAGACTCATTAAAAAGAAGAACAAATCCAAAAAAGGAAGTTATTTTGTGGTTATTTAAATAAATAAAATTAATTAATTAATTAATATATTAAAAACAAAATTCATAATTAAATAAAATAATTAAAATAACTAATTTACAAAAATTAATTAGCCACCTAAACGGTGGTTATTTAGGGTATAAAATCAAATCTTATATACATGGTAGATTTTTAAATTAAATAATTAATTAAATTAATTAAATTTTCGTAATTATATTAATTTAATTAATTAATGTTAGGAATTGTTTTTTGGTGTTTTTTATATAAGGAAAATAGTTATATACATATAGTACAGTATACACATGTATAAATAAGGAAATTGTTATTTTTAAAATTTTTTGATTTTATATTAAATAATTATGAAAATATTTAAAATTATTTACATTTTGTATAAAAAATAAAGATGAATAAATATATACAATAAATGCATGGTAAAATTGCAAAAACCACCCTAAAAAGCTGACTTTTCAACCGTAACTCCAAAAATTATGAAACCACAACCATTTTAAAGATAATTTAATTTAGAGTACAATGGACATGAGTTTAATTCAATTTGAGTTCGTATGGAGCCAAAATTGATCTTTCAATTCACTTTACAACTTTTTCTAAGCGTGGATACTTATACTCTATACATGGTTTTTACTTTGCAATTATTTTTATTATTTACAAAACATTTTTATTTGCAATTTTTGTTTAGAAACTTATTCAGTTTGAGGTCAATTTATATACAAATAAAATCATGTAAGTTTTGTACAATACAAGGAAAAATATTTACAAATGATTTTTTTGAATTTTCTAATTGAAGACCCTATCCCCCCCTACTTTATTCCTGGTCGATCAGGTCAAGTTTTGACCTTCTCTCGGAGTTCATGTCAGCCTACATTTATTTCATAAATACACATTTTATTTTTATTATTTTTATTTTATTTCCTTTTTATTTTATTTTTTATTCTTGTATTTAAATATAAAAAGTGTTAAAAATGTATATTTAACAAATGCTTGTAAAATGGTAATTTCATGAAATTAATGGGTATTTGCAAGTATATGACTAAGGAAATAAATCTAAAATAAAAAAATAAAGGTGATGAATCATGGATTCATCAGTGGGGAATAGAGGTTAGAGCACCAACTTGTGCGAACTGCGAGTATAGAATTTTAAGCAATTCTGAACCAGATTGAACAAAACAAAAAATGGATCTACTTTAATGTTAATGCTAATAATAATAAAATATAAGATAAGAGAGCTC
The DNA here is from genome assembly GCA_037367405.1 of Ottelia alismoides. NCBI lineage: Eukaryota > Viridiplantae > Streptophyta > Magnoliopsida > Alismatales > Hydrocharitaceae > Ottelia > Ottelia alismoides. The sequence continues at coordinate 267,389 of JAZKJV010005122.1, read as the reverse complement.
ACGCACCGTAGGATGATCGAGAGCAAAAATCTCATGGAGGATCTCTGGTGAGGTATGGATCTTCTTCGATTGACCTTCTCCTCGTTGTGGATTGATGGCAAGCACCTCCCCATTACTAAGGGTCTAACTAGGGTTTGATTCAAGGGGCTAAAAGGTCTTCAAGTGGGATCAAAACTCGGATTGAATGTCTGGTGTACAATATATAGTAGCGGTGAAGAGGGTGAGTTACATTAGGATTTTTGGTCGAATGGAGGCTCCATCGATCGAAGATTCATATTGGCGTCAAAGAAGGATGAACAAGGAAAATATTCGCATAAGGAATCATCCCCAAAAAATGCAAAGTTTGAGCAGGGAAATCGAGGAAGATGGTCGGTCAACAGATCTGACCTGGCTAGAGATGTAGGAGGGTGAGTGACTGGTGGGTCAACTAAGGCTCGCATCTAATTGGTCCACGTCACCCGCTAAAGGATAAAATAGTGAGGAAAATAGAAAGAAAAGAGAAATAAAACAATAGATGATTTTTTTTAATTTTATATTAAGACATGAAAGCTGTTCCTTAATTTATGTATTATTTTTAGGTGATTTTTGTTTATTTTTATCAACCTATTTATTGCATGGTACAAATATGATTATATGTATAATTAACTGCATATGTGGCATTTTATTTTTATTTTGTATTTTAGATTTTATTATTTTATACACATATTTTCTATATATATAACTTATAGAAATGTACATTTATATATTTTTATTTGATTTTTCTATTTTTTTTAAATTATTTTCATAAATAATTAAGTATACATATTATATAGGTGTAGTTGATGAATCTCTATTTCACCGCCTTTATTCTTTCATTTTGGCCTTTAAAGCCTAGCTCAATGCATGTAAATAATATTATATTGCATAAATTAACATTCATTATTTACAGTGTAAAAAATGTATAAAATAGTGTATTTAAAACTAAAATAAAAGAATAAAAAAGAAAAGGAAAAAATGAAATACCATAGGTATTGAATGACCCTAAACCTCGAGACATATGCATCATGATGATTGGGTCAACAAGGAATAAAGCGGGGGGAGATAAGGGCCAACAATATCTCAAAACCATATTTTTAATTCATAAATAAGTCCAATTTGGGACCTATTTTTTTCTTTATTACTATACATCACATCAATAAAGTCTATAAAAAGTTGTAGATAAAAATACATAGAAAAATACAAAATTTATTTCACATAAAAATGCACAATGTTCCTTCTACAGTCAAAATAAAAACCCAAAATCTAAACTTCACGGACTTGTATCTTCTCCATACTAATTGACCAAAATTATCTTTAATTATATATGACATTCAATAATCTATTCGATGAAGGTGGTTTCATTTAATTTGGAGTTAAGATGCAAAAGTTAGATTTTAGACCCTTGTTGTACATTATACATGAATAAAATAATCATTTTATTTATTCTTTATATTTTCACTATTTCATAATTTTTATAATTTTGTAAATAATATATGAAATCCATATACTTTATTAAAATAAAAGAAAACAATTAAAAATACAATAAAATAAATAATTGAATTCACACATATAGATGAATTATATATATACCTATTTATTTAAGTGTACAAACAACTTCAGAAAAATACAATAAAAATACATTTATGTATATTTAAATATATTATAATTATATAAATTATGTGTATAAAATAATAAAAATCTACAATAACAACAAAGCCTTTTCCCACAATTAAGTAGGGCCGGCTACATGGATTCTTCGCCTCCATTCAGATCTATCTTGGGTCAATCCCGGGCTTATATCCACAAAACAAAGATCCCTTCGTATGATCTCTTTCCAACACTTCTTGGGCCGTCCCCGCCCTCTCTTAGCCGGCTCAACATCCCAACACTCGCATCTCCTAACTGGTGCATCAGCTAATCTTCTTTGCAAATGACAGAACCATCTTAAGCGGTTTTCTCGCATCTTATCCTCGATCGGGGCAACACCAACTTTCTTTCTGATTGCATCATTCCGAATCCGATCTTTACGTGTGTGTCCACACATCCACCTTAGCATTTTCATTTTCTGCTACAACCATTCTCTGCACATGTCTATGGTTCACAGGCCAACAAATAATAAAAATCTAAAATAAAAATAAAAATAAAATACATACTATATAAGTAAATATACCTATATTTATACTTGTAAAAACATACCATAAATTGACTTGTAAAAATAAAAAAATTACCATAAAATATTACATAAAATAATAAACATTTTCATGTTTTGACTAAAAATTAATAAAAATCATTTATTATTTCTAATTGAATTAATAAGGTATTTATTTTCGGGTTTGTCCTTTTGCGGTCACATGGCCCAATGGGAGTGGTTCCTCGGTTAACCTGCTGATTAACTGATCCCCCTGCAACCCCAAGCAATGTATCCCCACTGACCTCTTATTCCTTGATTTTTCCCACTCAAATTCACTGTTTCAACTTGACACTTTCTTGAATTATGTCCCTTGAACTTTGCTCCCCTACACACACATGAAACATCGATCGATGGACCATTGCCTCAGGCAGAATTCACGCTCGAACCTCGGACTGTACATATATCCCTCTCTTGAGCTCCTTCATTTTTTTGATCTCTCTTTTGCCATCCAAACCCTAACCCTATATCAGATCGAAGCTCCTGGTGACAACATGAGACTCTCCAGTGGTTCAACAAGCGAGGAAGGGCATAATTCGAGCCAGATCCAGCTCCACCGGCCATCTCCACCGCGAGCTCTGCTCCTAGCCACTTCAGGCAGGTGAGCTCTATTTTCTTTGCATTTTTCTATCCCTATGGTTAGTAGTAGAGTAGGGTAGATTTTATTTTCAGTTGATTTCACATTCTACTCTATAAAATCAAAAATTCAAAGTTCGCTAGTGCTAAGCTCCGGTGACCCTCTTCACCATGTCTCGACTGTTCTTAGAACCACTTGGCATCCTCGTATCGTTTCCCTTTGGTTTCTCTACATTCTTGATCACCTATCCACCTTCAAATCCCTCTGGATCGAAGACTCAAAGTCCTCCTCCACTGCCTCCATCGGACTTCATCACCTCGCTCCATTCCACTTCGATTTGCCTCAAATAATAGCAATGATCCTTCTCCTTCATCTTTCCACGCGTTCGTGCCTATTTGCAGGACCTCAAGACCCCATTTGAGGGGTGTTGACCTCAAAAATATGGCTCCAGACAGCAGTTCACTCCAGGCCCCCATCGATGGGACCCAAACCCTTTTGAGGGAGCTAGCAGTTGCGAACCATCCTCTTGAGTTTGTAGAGCACCGGAGACTCGAGAGGGGAGCTTGAAGGAGGAAGAACCATGCGATCGAAGCTGGGGGAGACAAGGTTCTTCCCTGTTCTTCGTCTAAAGCAACAGTCGTCCGATCGTGCCCCTACGTCAGATGGAGCAGTTGTCGTTGGATAAAGAAGCCATCAACCGCCAGATCCATCCGAGGGATCTAATCTCAGCCATCCAGCACGAACCAGTATCGAGAGATCTCAGCCGTCCATGTGTCCAAGTGAAGCGCGCCGCACCGTCGATCAGTGCCTTAGGGGGTAATTTTGTCATATACCCCTCCACCTTTTTGTATTTTCGTTTTAGTCCATAAAATATTGTCTGTAGCGTAACAACTTATGGTTATTTTGCAAGTAGACCCATGTACTTACTGTATTTGTACTTAGGTCCTTTACCACATCATCCATCGTGCCTACATGTGAGGAGGTGGGATTTTGCAAGGACTCCACTGGACTTTTGTGTTATTATTTAGTCCAGAAATTTTGTATTTCAATTCAAAACTTTTGGGGATATATACATGTATGCCTTGTCGTATTTTATAAAACGTATTTATACTCTTGCCAATGTGAAATGAATTAAATATTTATAGAATAATTATGTAGAGGTCCCTAGAGTTAATATTTTAACTACTGATTACTTTTTATTTATTTTTATTTGCATTCCAGACCTACTAGTATTGTATTTTTTATTCTTTGCATAAAAATACCATTTAACATTTAAAAATTATAAGAAATTTAATATAAGTGCCTTATATCATATTTCATCACATATATTTTCCATAGAGCGTTTAAAATTAATTCAATATATTTAAAAATCCAAAAATATTGCATTTATTCTCTTTTTGCATTTAAACCCCCCCAAAAATAGAAAAATATTTTGAAAAATTCCCCAAAATAGGGTTTATTTACTAATGTATTTTACACCTACTGATCGGTAATCATTAAAAAATTCACAAGAAAAATAAAAAACTACAAACCCTCTCTATCCCTAATTTTTTTAAAAAAATTAAAAATACAAAAATTGAGTTTCAAGTTCATGTATTTTTTCGTTATATATATTACCTATTAAAATTATTTTTGGATTTTTTTGTGTTATTTGGTATATGTACACTGTTTTGAATTTTTTATTCAATAAAAAATGTAGAAAATAACAAAACTTAGAGAAAATTACCAAAAACATAACAAAATATAAAAAACCTATCTCACTTCGTAATTTTTGAGTATTTATAACTATATCTACAAATATAAAAGTCCACATCTATTTATATATCTATATTTACTTAAAATATTATTATTATTATTATTATTATTTTTAAAAATACCAAAAATATATTTTAAAACTTTAAAAAAACAAAAAGGATTGTAACTTATGGTATTTCCCTAATTTTGACTTTATTCTGTATTTTATTAATTTTTATATCTATATTATATCTATATATTATATATACTTAATTTATATCTAAAAAATAAAATGAAGATTAAACATCAAAAAATATAAAAAAATATGAAAAATTAGGAATAAAAATACAAAAAACTATTGATTAAAATGTGCAAAATTTAATTATTAAAAACCCACTAAAAATAAAAAATCTTCCTAAAAACACCAAAAACATTTACTGTCTTTCTTGCCAATCTTTGTTTTCTATTCCTCTTGCTCCTTGTGCTCGACGTCTACATACTTGCACTATACACACATTTCGTAGAGTCATAATAAATTTTAACTCTACATTTATTTTGCATTTCTTGATCCATTTTGTGGGTTAATTGTTGATTATTTAGCTTACGTGAGCCGTCCTTAGACTTTATATTTTAATTCTTGAGTGCATTTTTTTATTTTTATTTGCATTTCAGTCCCTGCCAGTATTGTATTTTTTATTTTGTTTGTTCTTTGCATTTAAAATACCATCTTACAAATAAAAATTATAGGAAAATTAATATAAGTGCCTTATATAGTATTTCATCACATATATTTTTCATAGGGTGTTTAAAATTAGCTTACATAATTTAAAAATCCAAAAATAGTGCATTTATAACCTATTTACATTAAAATATCCTTAAAAATAGAAAAATATTTTGAAAATTCCAAAAATAGGGTTTTTTATTAGTGTATTTTACACTTATAGACTGAAGATCATTAAAAAATTCAAAAGAAAATTCAAAAAAATGCAAACCCTCTCGTAACCTAAAAATATTATAAAAATCATTAAAAAATCTATAAATTAAGTTTTCTATTTTTATATCTTATTTTTTATGTATATTACCTATTAAAATTAGTTTACGATATTTTTGAGCTATTTAGCTATTTTTGAAATCCAAAACAAGTAGTTATATATTACAAGTCACTATTTTGAATTTTTTATTTAATAAAAATACATAAAATAAAAAAACTTAAAATAAAAATAATAAAAAACATAAAAACTATAAAAAATAAAAATGTCCCACTTTGCGATTTTCAGTATTTATAACTATATCTACAAATATAAAATCCCACGTCTATTTATATAACTATATTTACTTAAATTATTATTATTCTAAAAAATACCAAACATATATTTTAAAACTTTAGAAAAATAAAAAGGACTGTAACTAGTGTATTTCCCTGATTTTGTCTGTATTCTTATTATTTCTATTATCTATATTATATCTATATATTATATATACTTACTTTATATCTAAAAAAGAAAAAGGAAATTAAAAATCATAAAAATATAAAAAAATATATAAAAATGATAAAATTTAAAATATAAAAAACTATGAATTAAAAATTGCAAAAAAATATATTAAAAAACCACTAAAAATAAAAATTCCTCCTTAAAACACCAAAAACACTTATTGTCTTTTTGCCAACCTTTATTGTCTATTCTCGTTGCTCATTGTGCTCGACCTCTACATATTTGCATTGTACAAACATTTTGTAGAGTGATAATAAATTTTAACTCCGCATTTATTTCGCATTTATTGATCTATTTTGTGGGTTTATTGTTGATTATTCAGCTTTCGTGAGCGGTCGTCTCAAAGACGGTGTAGGTCTCGCCTTGTGTAGACCACATTAGACCCTCATAAAAGTTGAGTCATTAGTAGTTCATCTATGTTTTGAAGTATGTTATTTATTTTATTTTATTTTTTATGGTCTTATTTTATTTTAATATGTGCATGTATTTCAATACTATTTACAATTATATACAATATAAGAAAGTGAAAAATATATAGTATAAATATAATGAATATTATATATATGTGTACTGCACAATGAGGGCCCAAAAGCCAACTTTTGCATCTTAACTCCAAATTGAACGAAACCACCTTCATTAAATAGATAATTTGATTTTATGAACAATAAAAATGAGTATGGTCAATTTTGAATCAGTATGGAGATGATGCAAGCCTGGGAAGCTTTCTTTGCGTCTTTTTATTCGGTGTGTCTCGGGCACATTGTGCATTATTTTTGAGTGAATAAATTTTGTATTTTTCTATGTATTTTTATGTATAATGTTTATGTTCAAAGTTTATTGATTTGAGTTTAAAAATAGGAAAATAAAATAGGACCCAAAAGGCAACATATTGATAAAAAGAATTAGGGCTTTAATCATACTTCATGTACAGTTTCTCTGCCCTTTCTCCCCCTACTTTATTCCTTGTCGAGCAGGTCATCATGATGACTGGGTCTCGGGGTTTAGGGTCGCTTAGGTCCGACACTTCCTTCGTTTTCTTTTCTTTTCTTTATTCTTTTATTTTGCTATTAAGTATAGTATTTTATACAGTATTTGTGAGTATATTATTGAGCGTTATTTTTCACAAATTGATGATATATACATACATTTTACTAAGGATTTAAAGCAAAAATGAGAGAATAAAGATAATGAAATGGAGATTCATCAGAGACATGAAGTAAAAAATGCAAGAAAGAGAAAATACATGAAAGATAACTATGGGGTTTGTCCCACGATGTGTTGGTTTTAATGCCCGCAATCAAGCTTTAGGGTTAGGAATGCCCTTTGTCTCGAGCATGTCTGACATCAATGTTTAGAAAACCACGATGATGTGCATAACGTGGCTCAATGGACAAGGTTGGAATGTGGTTACCTTTGTGAAGCTTGTAATTGATGGGTGAGACCAACAACATGAGGCTTAGGTGAACGATTGATGATTCGATTCTGTTGGTATGATAAATAACATAGTCGACTCAAGTGAAGATGTGAGTGAAAAGGGTGGAGTCAGTTTCTATAATAGTGTCTCTATTCGGTAGGTGGGTTCAAGATGGTCCAAAATTACAATGTTTGAGTTTATCACATAACATTGGTTATCAGTGAAATCTTTCTTCTTGAGTATAACAAATGATTCCCAGATATTTCCACCCATATTATCAACATTTTCTACCTCGATGGCCTCCTTAGTGTCACAAATGTCAAAGATCTGACCATGCCATTGAACTATTTATGTGAAATGAGTGTTAACTTGAAATTCCAAGGGTAGGAGGGCAGACTCGTGTATATTTTAATTTGACAATTGCTCGTGATCATTATCAGTATGTGGATCATCCATATCATTCAATGTAATTGTTTCTTCTCCTGGTATCTCAATTTCGATCGACCAAGATGATGGTTCCTGCATTGATAGAATCAATGTGGTTGTTGGCCGTTCATCCTCGATTTCTTGAGAAGCTCTTCATTGTCAACCCAAAAATTATCAAGAGATAAACGAGTCATCTTGATTGAAATTCGAGGTATATCGAGGGATGCACTTAGAGAGTGAAAGGCCAAACAATATTGGTCATCTTCACTGCAGGTCATGGGATTGGAGTAGAAAATTATGCAATCATCCCTGAAGGAGTCATCAAGGGAGGACTTTTGACACTTCATCGAGGTTGGAAGGTAGTTCAGTTTCAGTTTCCTATGAAGCTCAGATCTCTCAACATTGTCTTCAAGCTCAAGTTCAATTTCATTATTGTATCTATCTTTGTGTTCATCATCATCCTCATTGTGGATACTCAAATTTGAAATCATTCTCAAATTCAATATTGATAATCCAGTAGTACGCGGTGCCTATCATATGGTCTTGGAAGGTCTACAGTGTCTGACACGTCGGATCCAATAATCAAAGTATCGACTGCTCTCACGGCACTCGGTACTCACATAATCTGAATAAATAAATAATCAACCCACAATAATAATAAACCAATAAATAAGACGCGGGGTGAAATTTAATATACCCTACACATGATGTATAGTGACAATTGGTAGGGGTTGAACCACTGAGAGCTACGGGGATATGTATAATTATTATTGATTAATAAAAACTAACAATAATTATTTTTGTGCCTTTTTTATCATTTAATTTTTTGTGGGTTTTTTATTATATTTATTTTTTATGTATTTTAAATATTATATTTTTATCTTTTTTGAATTTTAATTTTCACTTTCTTTTTAATGTTGCAATTCTTTAGTTTCTTTTTATTTTTAAAGATATAATATATATCTATATATAGTAATAAAAGCAATATAGATAATATATAGGCTATATAATATATATATATATATAATAAATCAATATATATACATGAACAATCCTTTTTATTTTTTAAAGGTTTTAATATACATTAGGAATTTAGAAATAATTATAGAGAAATATGCTCGAAATTTATAAAATAAAACATTTTTTGTGTTTTTAGATTTTTTCTCTATTTTCGTAATTTTTTTGATAATTTTTGCTAATTTGTAGGTGTTTTTTAAGTCTGAATTATATCAAAATAGTAACTATAATAAATAGGTTTGTATTGTTTTGGGATTTTAAAATATATAATTTATCCAAAATTTCCCCCAACTATTTTTAATATACAATATATTAAAAAAATAGAAACAATTATTTTTTGATTTTCAAAGGAATTTTCCTAATTTTTATAGGTTTTTTTAGGGTTTTCCAATTTTAGTGTTTTCCTTTTATATTTTTTGTGATTTTTGGTCTGGAGTTATAATATATGGTAATATATACTATATTTTTTTTGGAATTTTTCAACATAGCTTTATGATTTTTTATTTATATCTATAAAGAGGGAATTAATAGCTCATAAATGATTTTTAAAATGTAAAAATGCTACAAAATGCTAATTAAAAATCATAACATGAATAAGCACCTGATTAAGCACCTGCAATAATTTTTCCTTATATTTTGCAGCACATGAGCTACTTAAGAGAAATAGAAATGCAAATAAATAATTACAAGCTTAGAAGAGATATATTTACAATAAAAATATAGTCTGATAATCTACTTGCAAATAACATGAGAGACAGTACAGGTTGTGGTAACTCAATCTCAATTTTCCTCTCTTGCTCAGAATTGACATCATGTTCATAATCAAGTTCTATTTCATTATCATATTCATCTTATGTTCATCGTCATTCTCATTTTCTTTCTCAGAATCAGAATTGTACTCAGATTTATTTTCAACCTCATCGTGAAATTCAACCAAATGTTCATTATCATCAAGTTCTGTCTCAGATTCATTTCGTCGTCATCCTTGGATTCATCATCATATCCAACTTCAGTTTCATTATCAAAATCATCCTCAGAGTCAGATTTAGTATCTTCTCTAAGATCAGAACATGAGCTCGAAATTAAAAAGCTGATGCTTGATTCAGACAACTCAATCATGGTATGACCCAATAGAGATCATGAGAGCAATGGGGTTTCACAAAAAATCACAAGATTCAATTTTTTTGTAACTTGATTCATCATTTATCTCATCTTCCATTTCATCCTCAAGGTTACCCTCATGATCACTAATTATTTCAGGCTGCTTAGGATCATCATCTAAACATTCATTAATGAAATTATTCTTCCGGATCAAAGGTTCGTGTTCGACATGTTATTTAATAGGAATCTCCAATAATACTGGATCCGAACATTGCGGTAAAGGTATCATCTTGGTTACATAAAAATCATTTGTATCAAGATCTTGTTGAGCTAGAGGCTAGAATAATTGATACCCATAACTATTCCTAAAAAAATGTCTATTAAAATCCTCAATTTGATGTGGTTCTCGAAAATTTTGTGTTTGTTCTATCTCATTACACTTTTCATCCAAAATCTCCTCATTTTGTCCTTGAATATTTTCCGCATACACAGATTGATATGTGATTGTGTTTTCTGGTTCATCCCAAGCTGAGTCAAGTTCGAGAATTCTCTGATAAAAAATCAGCTTGTTTTCGATCATTGTATCTGAAATCATGAGTGGGTTGGCAAATAAGTGTTTACGGATTTCAAGGAATTGGCGGACATTCTCTTTATGTTGTTTTTTCATATTCATTTCAAAGTTTTTCATTGAAAAAGCCCTCAAAGATTGTCTCATCAACTTGGTTGACACGAGATTGAAGTGGATAAGGGGTGCTATAAGTAAATGATGTAGATCCATACCAAGATTTGGAATGGTCATACATCTCTGAGTTGTAATATTCAGCACTTGGGTAGGAGAATGATTGGAATTGTGGAGGGGATTGATTTGTCGGTACTCGGATTGATCAGATTGACTTCCCAAAGAGGGGTTGTATGACATCCCGGAATTTGATTGTGAACCGACGTAGTTCGGGTAGAAATCTCCCTCATAAGATTATTGATACTATGAAGAGTAGTACGGATATTGCAATGCAACATGTAGGCATAAATTTGTTCACTAGGATTCATTTCTGGAGAGGAAAAAATAATACAAACACAAAGCAAGGTTAATTCACCAATATACACAAGTTGCCACAGAAGCGGTTATCTTTTCAAAAAATTTTAATTTATTATTCACAAAAATTCAAGCATATAAAAAGATTGATCTAAAATCTAGTTGTAGATTTGAGGACCATCCTGGATTTCTATGCTTAGTTGCATCCATTTTCAGTCAGTATGGGTAAAAGTATACAGACCGTAAAATGACTACCCGTATTTCTTGAGGATGATGCCAAATGCGGTGTCCTTTAATCACCCACTCTGCTAAGGTTTCCCTCACCAAAAAGAGGCAAAACATTTTAAATTAGTAATAAAAAACCTACTTTTAGATTTTAATAATATGGTTATTATTTACAAAATTAGAATAAAAATATTTTGAAAAATGGTTTCTAAATTATTTGTAAACTCTATTGTAAAATATTTTGTAAAATTTTTGTAAAATTATTCTAAAATTATTTTGTAGAAACATTGTAAAATTTTTGTAAATATTCTTTGTAAAAACCTTTCTAAATCATTCTTGTACAAATTATTATAAAATTGTTTGTAACTTACGTTGCACCCCCTACATTTCCTTTTATTTTGTTTTAGTTTTGCAGATTTTTTACCTGAAAGAAAAAAAACAAAAATTAATTTACAAAAATAGATAAAAAAGATCAAAATGGAAAAATAAAATTGCGTAAGTTGCTGAGTCCCCAACAATGGCATCAAAATGAAGATGCGGCTTTTCGGTGCACTAAAAGTGTATTTTGTGCGACGTTATGTGCACACACGAAAACCGAGATATTTAGGTAGAATTTATTCAACTACAAACCAACATATATTAAACTATGCATATGGAATGTAGAGGATCGATCCACAGGGACTCAGACATCTTACACGAATTTTTATTCTATTTACAAAGGTATTTTTGACGTAATTAATCCAAATTAAATCTTATTTTGTTGTTCATGGGACTTTAAAATGTATGTGATGTTGTCACTAGGTTCTAGACATCATAAGGATCACATATGAATTTTCTAAGAAATTTTTGATTTTTTTCTATTTTTAGTAAATTTTCGAATTACTTGGAGCATTTGTGTAATTTTCCAAGAAATCTAAGGGCGTGAATATAAATAAAATTGAAACTAAGTGTAAAATTTTAATTATTGAAAAGTAGTTGGACATAAGTGAAATTAATCAAATAAAATACTTGATGGGAAAATTGCAGGAAAAGAAGTAAATTTTGAAAAAGTTGCAAGGTCTTTGAAGGACTAAAATGTACTTAATAAAAATTGGAATAAAATAAATGCAAATGTCACTGAATATAATAATTAGAAAATAGAAAAATTGCATATTTTTATTAGATATTTAATAAAATGGTAAATAGGTACAAAAAAACGTAAACAAAAGCAGAAGTACAAAGGGGTGGACCTCTTCTTCTTTGTAGAGTTGTATGCACCTGTGATGGAGGCGAGGTGTAGAGCGCGGAGGACGACGTACAAAGGCAAGATGGCAGAGCGACGTCAGGGAGGAGGGGCAGCGGAGGTGCGCTCGTAGTGGCGATGGCGTGCGGCGGAGTGACGTGGAGGCGACGATGGCTTGGGGGTGGAATTTGGGTTCTTCTTCCCCTATTGTTTAGTGTTTTTGTCATTTAGTATTTTTTTTGCAAATGAAGATGGGAGAGTATGAGTGAGCCCTTGGAACTCTTCTAAACCAGTCCTGAAAAATAAGAAAAGGAAAATTGTTTGATACTTTCAACATGGGCCCATGTTCAAAATAAGGGCACAATTATTTTTTTATTTCTTTTGCAATGAAAATTATGTATTTTTTATATATTTTTAATGCAATGAACATACAAATTATGAAATGAAAATTACACATAAAATTAAGAAAAATGCATGGATTAAATACATATCCTTTTGCTGAAAAAGGTATAAAAATATGATAAATCACATATTCATCAATAATGGACAACATTATGGACACATGACTTCGAATTTGTCTAAAAGCTTCAATAATGTTATGAAAGGAGCTCGTGAATTACCGGTTATATCAACGATTTTGACAATTTTCCTATGAGTTAATGGTTATTTTAACGATTGTCAAGAGGAAGCGGAATTGATAACTACAAAGTTATCAAGAAATATCAAGACCTGCTTGAGTTTACTACACGAAAAGCAAGATCATGTCACGTTCACAGATTTACATTGATACAATTCCAAATGTAAGATCGCGATGATTATACGTATGAGGTTAACTTAAAGGGCATAGAAAGCGAATCCGCATGTAGATTTGTGCAAATAAAGCATTTTGTATGCCCTCTTGTCATAGCCGCAGTTTCACACACGCGAACACATCTTGATAATTTTGATCTTTTTTCACAACATCATTCAAGTGAATAGTGTCATCAAGCATATGTGTTCTATTTCCATCTGATCCCATATCAACGTTAATGGGGACGAGAGGATACACCCATTATGTCACCTCCCATCTTAGGGAAGAGGAAACATGGATGTCTCGTTCATGGAAGAATTTGAAATGAAATGGATAAAATGTGTTTGCGGCAAAAGTCATGTAAGATTTGTATATAGGCATGGTACAATCGAAAAAGTTGTCTATGTAGGGATCAATGATCATCCACTCATTTTTAAGTGTAAGCATTTTGTTATATTTGCCTTTTGATTCTAGTAAAGAGACAGGTTGTGATCAATGCAAGTGATTATTAAACGTACATGCCATACCTTGACCGATTACCCCATCCAGTTGATGCACCAGTGTTATATTTGCCGAGTGAGCCTCGTTCTTAATAGCCTACTAGATCGGTAAAAATTTTGCACACATTTTGTTTACGTACGTTATACATTTTGTTTCAATGATATCAACTTAAGTTTTTGTTTTTAAATTCGATTTTCTAGAGCATAAATGGAATTCATAGTGAAATTTTACAAAAAAGAAGTGCAGCAATAATTTTTTTAGAATTATCTGGATTTTCGTATGTTATGAATATGAGAAGGATATATATATATATATAGGATTTTTATCCAATGCGCACAGGGCTCATTAGCGTTTCAATGAGCACCCATTCTCGGCCATACACGTGTATTACTAATTAAGTTGTTCCCTATTTCGAAGGATGTTGTTTTTGGAAGGAGATTAATATGCAAAACGATTTAACAATAAGTGATATTCCAATTATATCGCGTCCTAAAAAATAGGAAGATCATTTTGGAAAGAAAATATTTGAATCGATGATTTCTTGCAGAAATTCGAGATCCAAATGCTCAGGTCAGTGATATATACACAATGAACAAGTAAGTGCTTGTTGTGAAGTCAGTAATATCCAAACAACGGTCAGTAATCTACATTCATTTTATTACATGGTGCAGATTTCAGTAATATATACACAATGGACAAGTAAGTGCTTGTTGTGAAGTCAGTAAAACCATATGAAATGATCAGTAATTTCCATATATTTTATTACTTTGAACAGAATTTAGTAATTTAGATATGATACTCAAGTAATATATATACAGTTATCAAGTAAATTATTGTTTGTGTTCAGTAATGTATATATCTATGTCTTATACCACATGTTCAGTAATATGTGTACGATTCTCAAGTAATAGCTACTATGAGATCAGTAATAACAAAGTAGTGGTCAGTAAGTCATAGGCATTGCTCAAGTAATAACAAAGTAATGGTCAGTAAGTCATGGGCATTGCTCAAGTAAGAAAGTAACCATTTGTCAATGCAATGCACATTACATAGACATTGGTATTACTAACCACATGTTCAGTAATATTTGTGTGATTCTCAAGTAATAGCTACTTTGAGATCAGTAATAACAAAGTAGTGGTCAGTAAGTCATGGGCATTGCTCAAGTAATAACAAAGTAATGGTCAGTAAGTCATGGGCATTGCTCAAGTAAGAAAGTAACCATTTGTTAATGCAATGCACATTACATAGACAATGGTATTACTAACCATTTTTTATGTTATTACTGATCTCACTACACGCATTTACTTGACCATTTTATACATATTACTGAATTCTGTATAATGTAACTATTTGTATGTAAATTACTGACCATTGTTCTTGATATTACTGATCTCACAATAAGCATTTACTTGACCCAATTATATTTATTACTATCATAGCATTCGGACCCTTAATCATCCGCGTGGAATCATTTATTTGAATCGTTTATTTCCAAAACCATCTTCCAATTTTTAAGGACGTTATATAATAGGAAATATACGATTTTTTTAAATACGTGGTATCCTATAATTAGAAATTAATACACGTGTATGGCCGAGAATGGGTGCTCATTGAAACGCTAATGAGCCCTGTGCGCAGTGGATAAGGCCTCTCTATATATATATATATATATATATATATATATATATATATATATATATGGGTCCTACATTTTGACAAGTTTGTTAGAGCGTTGGTGGCCATAAACACATACATTTGCCTTAATTTTGGTGAGACAACAATTACATTGCAAGATATGGGTATAATTAGTGGTCCGAAGGTCGATGGTTTCCTTGTTAGTGGCATAGATATTTCAAGTAGAGGATGGGAAGCACTTTATCAAAATTTGTTAGGTGTTCTACTTCGTTCGGTAAAGAGCGGTAAGTGAAGATAACATGGATATGGGAAACATTCTTTCACCGTGATGACCCTCTACTTAGGATTGATGATGAAAAAGAAGCACCGCATAAAGTTAGAGCACTCATTTTGTATCGTAGTGTTCTTGCAGATAACAATGGAGACTTAGTACCACTCAAGTAAGACCTCTTTTTCTTCTTACTTTCTCTGCATTGTTATTTTACAATTAATAAATAATTTATTTATTGCTATCAGAAGACTGTGCATAATAGACATGGTGTGTTGCTTCCTCAGCGCACATGTATTCTGAATTGGACAAGGGCACGAGATTGGAACATCACGAATTTATGATCTTTTCACAATGTTGCGTGTACATTTTTTATTCAATGGCATACTTAGAAGAATATTTATCTCGACAACATTCTCAAAATATTATTTTTTAGGCACGGAAACATGAGAGTGCATACATAGTACCTGGGTTTAAGGAGACTTTACAGACCGCGATGCTTGTCTATGAGATGGACAAGCGAAAAATTCATCATCTAATAGCCCTACTACTTACAAAATTTGTATTCCTATGGAAGGCTTACCTATGATACTATTCTCTTGGTTTTAGATGAATTGGATGCCCTACCAAGCAGAAGAATTGGTTGAATTGCACCCAATATGCATGAGTGGATAACCCATTGGATGAGCAAAGTTCCATTAATTTGTTAAAATTACTAAAAAATAAAAACACATAAAAATTTAAAATACATAACTAATTCACTAAAAATTAGAAAAATATGTATCGTAACTTGTTGGAAAGGTATTTTTACATACTATATAGTAAAAATAAAAATAAAATAGTTTTTGTTAGTACTTTTAAAATCCAAAAAATCCATGTTTTCCTTAAAAATATTGTTTTTCATTTTAAAAATACTTCAAAACCCATAAAAATTATATAAAAATCCCACAGAATAAATAAAAACCAGGAAGCCCTTGTACCTCATATACTATACCATTGACCTTAGTTTTCCACAGTTTGTCTCCCAATTCGACACTCTCGTACGTATTGTTATACACATTATTTTAAGAGTATAAATAAAAACAACAAACAAATGTTTCTAGTAGTTTCACCTAGTCGACACATCGATGATTGTCTCTCTTTTTTGACAACCAGATCGGGTGATATTTCACATATATTGAAAGTTATACCATATATTAGACAATATTGCATTTTTTAGGTATTGAAAATTTATGCCAAGCTTTGCATGGCGTCATTTTATTTCCAAACTAAGACATAATCCCGAAAACAGTGTAAATCGTTTAACTTTATCACGCCACGTGACTTTGCGGAGATGCCGAACACATAGGTCAAAAGTTCGGGTCTTTTTTAAATGGAACTAGTAGGGAGCCCGTGTATATATCTAGTAGATAAACCGGATGACCTTTTGCCTAAGCAACTATTATTAAAGTTAAAAGTGTATCATTTAAGATATATATCAACAAAATAGATAAGTAGCGATGATAGAATTACAACCGAAAAGTGCAGACGTAAATAATGTGCTATAATATTAGATGGACAATTATTAGTAAGCCGAACAACCACTTACAGTTATTACAATTCCAAGTTTTGTGCTACCAACATCTGTAACGATCATATTATTATTTAGCATACACACATCCTCTATCTTTTTCTTAAGGAAGTGACGGCGAAGCTGTGTTTACGTAAACTTAGATATGCAAATCAGAAATTATGATGGATGAAAATATGTTTATATTGAAACAAATCCAACTTTGCACATCCTTGTTTGTGATATATGTATCTTCATTCATGATGGATATGTAACTTTAATATTTTTCCAATATATAAATAGCACATATATATATAGATAGATTCAAGAAGATACAAATATAGATCTATGTATCCATATACACATATGCAAAGAAATAGAAATTCGTAGCATTGTTTTTCTATTATGCAACCTAGATAAAAAAAATCGTTCACATCCATTTAAAACTTATATGAATATGTTCATATACGATTGAATCTCTACGTATATGCTAATGTATTTTATATGCATATTAGTATATACAAAAAAGATCATCGTAAAAAAAGTTAAAGGTTGCATGCATTAGGAAAGAACAATAGGCCAAAATAGTGGATTATTTGATTTCTATGACACATCTGAAAAGTAAAATATAATCGATGGATGGTACATCGATTTGTGAGCTTTGTCTAGAATCTCCTGCCTCAGCTCAACAACGTTTGAAATCCATAATCTGTTTTGGTACCTTATAACTTCATCAACTCCAATTGTGAACTCAGCACCTTTTTTCTTAGATGTCTTTATCATTTTAAGAGGATCAACATCAATTTTCTGTGTTGTCGTAATCTTCCCAATTACCTCGGGTTGGAGACCAAGAAACATTCAGTACAAATATGTTAATGCAAATCATTTGGCATAGTTCATGAAAATATTCACCGCAATCAAATACAACGATCTAGGTCTCCCCTCGGTGTGTAAGAGCTACAGGTACTCCACTTTTATTCTTAAAAATATCAGTTAAACGCTTCGGTATCATTTCCTAGTAAACATTTACGTAATAAGTACAGGGGGGTTGGGGCTTGAGGAAGATCGCGTCGAGGTTCTTGTCGAAGAGCGCCTTCGGAATCTTGCCTATGAATCGATGAGTGGCGGAGTTAGGATTTTTAGTTTAAAAAACCTAAAAAACATAGCTTTTTTTCCTAAAAATAAATGTTAAAAGAACACAAAAAACATAATTTATAGTCTGAGAATCGAGGTATAGTATAGATCCTTTTCTGAGATTTTTCCAAAAATATATTCCCACAAGAAATTAATTACAAAACATAGTTTCCGGACATAACTTAAAATGCATCAATGGAAGAGTCGGATTTCCCATTTTAAATTGAAGGGAAAAAATAAAAGAAAAGAAATTCTGGCATGAGTACCTTTAAAATCATGTCCTATTGCAATTAACTCTGAAATCTTTGTAATTACACAGTGATCATATAATCTTAACATATAATGCTCCTCGCCTCCTCTCCCCTCATGGTATAAGATCTAGCAAGATTACATGGGTCGTGAATAACTTATTATATATCTGTTATTTTATTGAGATGGTCGTGTTATATATTTCATCACGATCTTTCTTAGTATAAAGCTCAGATTTAAAAAATCCACTAAAATATTTTTAGACGTATTTACAACAAACAAATAATGCACGAAATTCAAACGGAGAGGATGAGCAATCAAATGGAGAGGGTGTGAAACCTTGCCCTCCGATCGTAATCCAACGATGTGGAAGCATCTATGTGATCTCGATCGGACGGCAGGGACTGCATCAGAAGTTTTGATGGAAAAAACCTCAACCGTCTGTTTGTAATCTGACGACCAGATTTATACCGAATGTACCTTCGAAGTCATTGAAGCGGATGTCAAGGTAGCGGAGTTCGGGGAGGCGGAGGAGGACTTCTGGGAACTTCCCGACGAGCCGGTTGTTGCTGAGGTCGATTTCCGATAACCTTCGGAGCTTGTCGAAGGTCAAAGGGACGGTGCCACAGAAACGATTGGAATTGAGGTGGAGCACGGCGAGGTCTTCGAGGAGGGAGAGTTCAGGAGAGAGGGATCCGGCGAGATCGGCGTGGTTGAGGTCGAGGAAGGAGACGACGAGGATCGAGCGATCGGTGGGTGAAGGGGAGCAGAAGATGCCGTTGTAGGAGCAGACGTCAGGGCCGATCCAATCGGAGGTGATGTTGTAGGGATCGAAGAGGATGGCGAGCTTGAAGGATTGGAGGGCGATGTAGGCGGAGCGGAGGCGGGGGTTGGGGAAGCGGAGGGAGGGGTCGGGGCGGAAGCGGTCACAGGTGGGGTTGGGGAGGAGGTGGCGGAGGGGGCGGGGGAAGGCGATGGAGAGGTGGAGGAGGAGAAGGCGTCGGTGGCGGGGATTGCTCATGGTGGTGGCGGTGGTGTGGGAGTTGGAGGGGGTGAAGTGCCGGTATTCTAGGGCATCGCTAGAGGGGATGGAGAGGGTGGGACTCAGGAGAGGGTGGGGATAGCGTTGGGTAATATGTTTGGAGAAGAGGGCAAAAATGGAAAGAAAGAAAGCGGGTGGCGGTAGGGCAAAACGGGGATTTTTCGGCAGAAATTAATGTCTTGACGCCCTTTAATATATACTAGTAGGGAGCCCGTGCTTCTGCATGGGCAATTGTGTTCGGTGTGTCTTCATAGTATTGACTTTACTTTTCATTGTTGGAAATTAGCAATTCTTATGTCAGTGATCAACTTTATAGCAATTGAGACTGTTACAGGAAATTGGACAATTTCAATTCAGCATCTAACACCTGTAATTTCATCAATATATTAGATATGCGAACTCTTTGCACATTATCAAGTTTCTATCAATTCCAGAACCAATTCCCTCCTGGTAAATAGAATTTCTATCCTCAATACAAAATTCCTTTCAATTATAATAAAATCATAGAGTAAGTGCATATTAGATGTAACCAACAAATAGATTAATATCTCTTATTGCTAAACAGATTACCCACTCAATTCTAATTGTTTGAAATAATCAAACTTTCAGGACTATGCACTACATGGTTTGACGGTCATTCTGTTATAACATCCAAAAATTTGATGAATAATATACTGTAAAGAAAACATTCATATTCAACCTAAAACTTAAATCTGATTGATATTCTTCGCATATGTTATGTTGCTTCGACCGAGAGAGTGCAGGCGAGGAAGCAGCATGCCAAAAGGGAGGGACGATGACCTCAACAACCGAGCAGCAATATGCCATTGTTCCTTATTTCGATAGAGCACATTTGCTGTCAATTGCTGATTTGTCGTGCACAAATGGGTTTTGGTGAACTATGGGATGAAGCAGAACGACACTTTGGCAGATTGGAGGAAGTCAGACCACTTCAGCATGTCGAGTTTGACCTCGAAGGTGAGGTGTCTGGGTTGGCGGTTTGGTGCGAATTGATGCCAGGGGAACACCATGTTGTGGATGAAGTGTGTGCGCTGACTTACAATTCAATGTTGTTGTTGGCTGTAATTCTGTTGTTATTTCTTGAGGTTACAATCTCCCACTAATGAACTCCATTGATTCCACCTGCACATGTTGAACTGGATGCCTTCTGAAGGAGACTTTCCAAGAGTTGGATCTCGTAGAATCTGTCAACATCGAGATCGAAACTTGTGGATGCGTTGATGATATCGACCTGCAATCTAATTAACGTGTATGCATCAATTATATAAATACCCTTTTTTCTCCTTATTTGACTGAAATTGTACTCTACCTTTTTGTTTCCTGGTAAGTCTTGAAGTTGATAATTTTGTGCTTATCTTTATGTAGCATGTTATTTTTCCCACTTTACATTTTCAATTATGAAATAACACGCGTAATAGTCACGTAAATTAAATAAATGACATAAATAATGCTAGTAGAAAGAAAAACATTTTAAAGAAATTAAAAGTCATTACCGTTCAATGTGTATTTTCATAGGGATGAGTTTAAATTAATATAAGCAAAATGAAAGAGTGCTTTAAAATTTAAAATAAAGGATGTTGATTGAGATACCTCGTGTAGTCTTTCAAAAGGACTGAAATTTCTTTCGTAAATGCAAGCAACCTAAGCAACGCAATCTCCAGCGCGTCATGGGGTTGGTGCCACTGATGACATCCCCTAGAGGTGCACGTGGATCGGATTGGATCGGATTTTAGCTTAATCCATGTCCAATCCAATCTTAACGGATTTTAACTTTTTCCAATCCAATCCAATCCATCAAATATCTAAATCCAAACCAATCCAATCCATCGGATTACGGATTGGATCGAGTTGGTTCGGATTTTTTATACGTTTGTATTCCATCTCAATTGTTTGCCCTCTCGTGTTTGTGTTTTATCGCACATTAGCCCTCAACATCCAGATTATGGCTAAAAAATTGGTAATATAGATCGGATGTAAAGAAAAGGATATTTGAAGACCACTCAATCAAACTAAAGTTGAATAACTTCATTGATCTGTAATGAAAAAGTTGAAGACCATATACTCAACGTAAAGGATTATATTGGATTTAGAATATGAGATTCCTTCTATAAATGTTGCATTAGTTTTTTTTGCAAATGATTTCCATCTAATGATTCAAGTAAGAATAATACAAGTTACCAAATAATGATCCAAAGATAAAAGGTAAGTTACACAAACAAAAAAATGTGATCTTTACAGTCACATATTGATGAAATCCAAGGGAGATGAAACTAGGAGTGAAATATTGAGGTCAAGAGTGAAATGAAAGAGGATGAAACTAAGAGGGGAATAGTCAATTGGGATTATAACTTTACAAGGTATAATTGTATTTTATTATTTAGGAGTTTAAGGGTGATGACAAGAGGACTTGTATCCACTGTAGATATGAAAAAAAGAGAAGAATCACATTGGTTATGGTCTTATTGGAATGGGTGCACACGCACGTATGCGTGTATATGCATGTATGTATATGTATGTATGTATGTATATGTTAACGGATTAACGGATTGGATCGGATTGGATTTTCATGATAATCCGATACAATCCATACTTTAACAGATTTGAAAATTTTCAATCCAATCCGATCCATTAAAATGATAAAACCAAACCAATCCAATCCAATAACATCGGATTGGATCAGATTACGGATTTTATCCGATCCGTGTGCACCCCTATGTCATCCCCATCGTTAAGGCCTTTATGATGATGATGACTGACATCTTTTCTTGACGAAGGGAGGGGTTTCTCCTTCATTGGTCCTCTGTCGCCTCAAAGATCGTGGTCAACGTGGCTGTAAAGCCCATACGGTTGATGACTCTGTTAGCTTCACCATGACCTTCATCGACAATCAATGACAATAACACGGAGGAACATCCCTGTCACCGCCAAAGGTTTCAAAAGGTTTCTGCTCAGACCTGATCTAATTGCATTCAAATAGAGAAATGAAATAATTGTCTTCCTAAATATACTTACAAATGAAATCATTTAGTCAAATAAAGAAATGAAACAATTTTGCCTTCTAAATATATTTACAAATGAAATCTTCTTAAAAATACTAAACGATATCATGGTGGTTATGTATCATTGAATTCTCATGATTTTTTTAAGTTTTTTGCAAGTAGCTTTTTTCATATGCGACCATAGAAGCCTTTTCTGTACTAATATTTCGATGATGTGATTATAGTGGCAAAAATGTTATAATAAAATCATAAAAATAAAAAAATGAAGACTTGTCTCTCACAAGGACAAGAGCAATCAAGAATGTTAGTCAATTATATGATACGGAACAATCAAGAAGAAGCAAAGTCGATAGACGAACAACCACAACAGACAGAACCCGCCCATGTACCTTCGTTTTTGAGTTCGTCGACGATATTGTTAGGTCGAAGAGGCAATTTGGATGAGAAGTGGGCTCGAAGGAGGATCCGCCTCATCGCCTCGAAGGCCCCTGCCATCGACTCCAACTCGATGTACCGTGCGAGCGCGTCGCCGGTCGTGACGTGGGTCTTCAAATTGAGTGGGATCCCGGAGTCCCTGATCTCGTGCTCGAGCACGAGGGCCTTCCACCACATGCAGGTGAAGGCGGTGTCCGATTGGGAGATGAATCGGCTGCGCGGGGGTGTAGGCGAAGGTGGTGGTCGTGCAGCAAATGCATCAACCGTGCTTGTCGAAACGGGCGGTGGTGCCGAGGGTAGCGCACTGGGCACGGCGGTGGGGAAGCAAGGGATTCGGGGGTACTGTAGCAATGTTTGCCCTAAATGGGAGTAGGACGGGACACGTACAAAGTGAAAAGGCAAAAGCAGAAATATAAGTGGAGGGTAAGTGTAAAAATGGAATTAACGTGCGAAAAATTAATGTCAGCTGAAGCAGCTGACGCCTTTTAATATATGTTATAGATTAAGTTGTTAATATAAAACAACAAATACATTCAGATTTGAGCAAAATGTAATTCCAACAACTTTGCTGTAATTTTAATTAGGATCCAGTCCCTATTTTTGAACTTTTTATAAGGAGATGTGTAACGCCTCGCTTAGGACCCCGATTTGTTATTGAAGAAGAATGGCCTTGAAAATTTTATGGAGTTCGGCCTGAATGAACTCATTGATAATCATCCAAAATTCTTAAGCTCAAATTGTCACGTAGTAATTTCCCCACTTAAATCACTCTCAAACTTTGTGAGTCTCCGGTGAGGGGCTATTTTTGGGGTTGTTACAATCTCCCTCACTTATATTAGCAATATCTTCGTTGCGACATAACCGATCACTTATTTCTAGTGATATTGTCGGTTTCATGCTCTCGACTTAATTAAGTCCTTTCAGGTAGCTCTTTCCACCATCAGGGGGAACCTGCTCTGATACCACTTGTAACATCTTATGCTTAGATCCCAGTCCGTTATCAGAAAAAACTGGCCTTGACAACTTTGTGGGTTCGACCCGAATAGACCTATTGACAACTACCTAAAATGCTTGAGCTCAAATTGTCAGATAACAACCCTCACCACTCATAACTTACTATCACACTTTGTGAGTCTCCAGTGTGAAATTATTTTTGAGGTTGTTATATGTTCCTCTGTATATTTCCTCTGTGTAGAAATATAATGATATTTCTCATATATATTTTTTCATTATCATATTTCAGTTGAATATGGCCTTTCGGATGTTAGGCTAGATTACACATGATTATATATTCTAGTTTTTCAAACGTAAAAATACATACAAAACAATCTCGTGTTGTCTGCTTCGATGAACGTAAATATGTACTTAACGATAGGTTTCAAAGGTTTCAAAAGGTCATAATATATAAATATGAAATATTGCAGGGGCACAATCATAATTTAAACGTATCTGGAGGGACAAAAATGTGAAAAAACCTTCTAAAAAATGTCCTGTTTGTGAAATATTACACATATAATCTACTTCATATACATGTTTTTAAGCAACGGAATATAGCTGACGGAAGATTATTAAAGAGAGAAGAAGACAACGCCTTTGTTATCATACAGCAATAACATTTCCTGAACAAAACGTAGCAAAATGAAAACGATAAAATAACTTTACATAGACATTCTCCATGATTCAAGGTTCCAATATACACTGTCCCATTAGCCTTATGTTATCGTAACATATGACATTGCTCCAGTGATTCGATGATAGCAATATTGTTATATTAGACCTTCACTTATGAACCCAATCTCAATATGAGTTCCAATCTTTCAAATGTAATAAAATATCTTTCTATAAAAGATGCTGTTAGAAAAAAGAAAGAAATAGAC
This sequence comes from Ottelia alismoides, assembly GCA_037367405.1. Taxonomy (NCBI): domain Eukaryota; kingdom Viridiplantae; phylum Streptophyta; class Magnoliopsida; order Alismatales; family Hydrocharitaceae; genus Ottelia; species Ottelia alismoides. The sequence continues at coordinate 242,438 of JAZKJV010005122.1, read as the reverse complement.
TAAATTGTCCATTTTTGAGAATGGACACTTCCAAGAATATCACTTCTAAGAATGAACACTTTAGTTTATCTCACTCTTTTTTCTATAGAATAGATTAAATACCATTTTATTACATTTGAAAGATTGGAATCCATATTGAGATTGGACCCACAGAGAACCTAATATGTAATTTATCCTATTAAAAAAGACATATACTAATAAACAATGTATATAAAAAAGTACAATCTCGTCAGCTTTATTATTTTCCATAATATATATATATCATTAGGAAACGTTATTCAGACGAATTTAGCTCTCAGAATATTACATTTATTCTGTGAGAATATAACCTCCCATTCGAACGACTGAACAGGACGAGAAAAAGGCCATGGGGTTAATCTCTCGTTTTTTTATTTGTTTGAGTTAAAGAAGAGATAAATAATGCAGTAAAGAAATCATGAATGATGCGATAATAATAATCCAACCCCTAATTCTAAAATATTTTAATTTAAACTTTATCGCATCCGAACGTGATTTAATAAATTTTTTTTGAAATTTAATCTTCAGAATACCAAATAGACCGGTTGGGAGAAAGGGAGGACTCCTGAGTCCTGGACTCCACGTCACTAACAGAGTGGGAATAATACAAAATATCGCCCCTGCACTGGGAAGGCGCACCCAAAACAGCGCTGCCAAAACCGCCACGACGGACCCCCCCTTCGTAGCAGCAGAACTAGTCAAATGATGTTATATAAATATACGAACCGCGGAAAGGGCTCGATCCACTTCGAAATCCACATCAAACCCCCACCCCCACGGACCAAAAGCCCCACCAAAACCCCGAACGTAGCGAAGCAACTCGATACCAACGTACTCCTGCGGGTGAGCAAACCGCTACAGGTCTCGCCGTCAGGCTCCTCCCGTGCCGTACCATCAAAACTAATCCAAACCCCAACTCCCCCCCCTCTGACACCTGACGAGTCCGCCAATTTCAACTCCCCACCATCTACGTCCGTCACGTAACTGTGACCCCCCTTCCTCTAATGCCCGCACGAAATAGTCCTATCCATAATGCCAGTCCTGCTCGCTTTCCATCGATTCCCAACACCACCTTCCCGAATCTTATTCCCACCACCATCTCCCACCTCTCTTTAATCCTCCCACCCACTCTCCACCACCTTCCACAGCTCCAATGGCAATGCCACTCTCCCGAGCTCTAGTACCGCTGCTTCTGCTAAACCTTCTGTTCGTGCATGGCCGTGACGACGGTAACCTCGACCTCGACGTCCTCGTCAAGCTCAAGTCCGCCATGACCGGACCCGGAGGCTCCGGCCTCGACGACTGGGACCCATACGCTGGCGACCACTGCGGGTTCTCCGGTATCACGTGCAACGAAGGTGGTCGGGTCATCTCCCTCAACGTATCCTTCCAATCCCTGAAGGGGTCCCTCCCGCCGGAGATCGGCCTCCTCACGGAGCTCGTAAGCTTGACCATCGTCGGAGCTGATATCACCGGGAATCTGCCGCCGGAGATCGGAAACCTCACCAAGCTTCGCATCTTGAACATCTCCAATAACATCTTCATGGGTCCGTTTCCCTACGAGGTCGCCGGGGGGTTGCCGGAGCTCGAGGTGCTCGACGCATACAACAACAACTTCACGGGACCGCTCCCGCTGGGCCTCGTCGGGCTTCGTAAGCTCCGGCACCTGAGCCTCGGCGGGAGCTACTTCACCGGTGAGATACCTGAGGCATACGCGGAAATCACCAGTCTCGAGTACTTGGGCCTCAATGGGAATTCACTCTCCGGTAGAATTCCGGCGAGTCTCAGCCGACTTGTGAATCTACGCGAGCTCTACATAGGTTACTACAATTCGTACTCCGGCGGTATCCCGCCGGAGCTGGGATCGATGGTCTCGTTGCAACGGCTGAACTTGGGAGGGTGCAACCTCACCGGCGAGATCCCCGCGACACTCGGGAAGCTTCGGAATCTCGACTCGCTGTTCCTCCAGGTGAACAATCTCTCAGGGAGGATCCCGCCAGAGCTCGGGAATCTGAGCAAGTTGCTGTCACTGGACCTCTCCATCAACGAGCTCATCGGCGAGATACCGGAGACGTTCTCGCAGCTTCGGGAGCTCACGTTGCTGAACCTCTTCCGCAACCATCTCCACGGGCGCATCCCGCCGTTCATTGCAGAGCTGCCCAATCTCGAGGTGCTCTACCTTTGGGGCAATAACTTCACCTTCGAATTGCCGGAGCGACTCGGGATGAACGGGCGACTTGTCGGGATCGACATCACTGGGAACCGACTCACCGGGTTAATACCGAGTGGACTCTGCCACGGCGGGAGGCTGCAGATTTTGATACTAATGGAGAACGGTTTCTTCGGGCCGATTCCGGAGGAACTCGGGGAGTGCAAGACGCTGACTCGTGTGAGAATCGGGAAGAATTTCCTGAACGGGACGATCCCGCCCGGGATCTTCAACCTCCCGCGCAACGGCATGCTGGAGGTCAGTGACAACTACCTCTCCGGTGATCTCCCTGCGGAGATCAGTGGGGAAAACCTCGGGATGCTCATCCTCTCCAACAACTGGCTCTCCGGGAGGATCCCACCGTCGATTGGGAGGCTTTCTGCACTCCAGACGCTTGCGGTCGATTCGAATCGGATCGCGGGAACGATTCCCTTGGGGATTGGGGAGCTTCGAAATCTCTCTCAGCTCGATCTCAGCGGGAATGCCATCGCAGGGCCGATACCGGGGAGCATTCGTGGCTGCAGATCGTTGGTATCAATCGATCTCAGCCGTAACAATCTCACTGGCGAAATACCGGAGGAGTTGGCGGCGTTGCCGAATCTCAACACGCTCAATCTCTCCGGGAACGCGCTCAGCGGCGCGATTCCGGAGCAGATGCAGCACATGCAGAGCCTATCGCTGCTTGATCTCTCCCACAACAACCTCTCCGGGAAGATCCCCATCGGCGGGCAGCTCTTCGTTTTCAATGAAAGCTCGTACGCCGAGAATCCCAACCTCTGCGGCGGGCCCTTACGATCATCCCCCTGCAACTCTTCCAATTACGGCATCTCTCCTCCGGGGGGCACTAATTCGCACAGTTGGAATTCGAAGCTCGTGCTGGCGATCGTCGTCCCGGCAATCGCGATCCTGCTCCCGCTCATCCTGATCGGCGTGAAGCTGCGGCACGTGTTCCTACGCCGCAGCCGATCGGGGAAATGGCGGATGACGACGTTCCAACGCCTCGATTTCGGGATCGACGACGTGATGGAGTGCCTGATGGACGACAACGTGATCGGCAAGGGCGGCGCGGGGACGGTGTACCGCGGCGTGATGCCGAGCGGCGTGGAGGTGGCGATCAAGAGGCTAGTAGGGAGGGGCGGAGGGGGTGAGCACGACCGGGGGTTCACGGCGGAGATCCAGACGCTGGGGAAGATCCGGCACCGGAACATCGTGAGGCTGCTGGGGTTCGTGTCGAACCGCGAGGCGAACCTGCTGCTCTACGAGTACATGCCCAACGGGAGCCTCGGGGAGATGCTGCACGGGTCCAAAGGCGCGCACCTGGACTGGGGGGCGCGGTGCAGGATCGCGGTGGAGGCCGCGAGGGGGCTCTGCTATCTCCACCACGACTGCACCCCGCGGATCATACACCGCGACGTCAAGTCCAACAACATACTGCTCGACTCCGGGTTCGAGGCGCACGTCGCGGATTTCGGGCTCGCCCGGTTCATCCGCGAAGGGGGTGGCGGATCCGAGTGCATGTCGTCCATTGCCGGGTCCTACGGCTACATCGCCCCAGGTCCGTTTGCCCGAACAACCTTAAACGGGGATTTTACGCTAATGCTCCCTCTCAAAACTTATATTTGCAAGTACAAGTTCTATAACCTCTTAAATCATCTGCAGGTCCGTTTGTTGTGAATATATTGCCTGAAAATAAATACAAGTAAAATCTGACTAAATTTACCCTCAACTTTGCTCTTCTAACCCCGCCAACCCTTATTACATATTGTATGTAATGGAGCTATAAGGGAAATATAAAAATGACACCTTGGAGGATTATTAATTTTTTTATACAATAAGGCCCTGTTTGGTAGGAGAATAAGCCCTGGAATAAGGGTCAATTCTCCTCCCGATACGGTTCTCAGTGGTACGACTATTCCCCATTATTCCATCTTATTTCACTTTTATTTCTATCTTTATCACACCTTACCTACCTTTATTTCATCTTATTCTTCTTATTCCTATCCTCCAGACGAACAAAGAATAGACCATTATTCTCCTTATTCCCCATTCTTATTCCTGCTTATTTCTGAACCGAACGGGCCCTAATTGTTTAAAAAATTCTTGTGTTGATTATAAATTACGCAATTTTACTTTTTTATGCTAAAGTAGTATCATCATGCAGCCGTTGATAAGAAGAGCTTATTAAACAGGATAGAAAATAACAAAAAAGATTATAATGATAATATACACGTCACTGTTCCGAATGTCAAGATTCAAAATTGCAAATGCGTTATAATACTCGAGTTTTCCATTTTAAAAATCAAATGGAGACATTTTTTTAGAAAAATCTTAAAAAGCGCTTTAAAATGTGAGATTTTATCAATGACACATCTAGTGTCAATGCTTATTAATTACTATTTCTGTAAGGGGCTTCGCAACATTTTAAAAAGTTTTAAAATTTCAAATTAGATTTTGAAATGAAGTTTTTTTTCACTTCAAAATCTTGAGATTATACATTATATCTTATTATGACTTCATCGTTGGAGCAATATCTTTTTTACAGAGGTAAAAGTGCCAAAAAATTTATATAAAAAAGGACGCGAGTGCAAAACCTGTATAACTGGGTGATATGATTGCAAATTACTCTTTTAAAACCACGTTTGACCTGAGTTGCTGTCGACAGTGCTCTCTTTCTTTTAGATGCGGACGAAATGGGACTTTATTGCTGTTGGATTTTTCCTATAGTCTGCAATGTTCAGTGCAGTGCCTTGACTCACAGACATTAATAATGGTGGTGTTTCTTCTGACTCGACAGAGTACGCTTACACACTCAATGTGGACGAGAAGAGTGACGTGTACAGCTTCGGGGTGGTGCTGCTGGAGCTGGTAACCGGCAGGAGGCCGGTGGGTGGTTTCGGCGATGGCGTGGACATTGTGAGGTGGGTGAAGAAGACGACGGCGGAGGCCGAAGGAGCGGGAGGGAAGGGAGAAGCGGCATTCTTGGCGGTTGTCGATTGGAGGGTTGCGGGCTGCCCCGCGGAGAAGGTGGGAAATCTCTTCAAGGTTGCGATGCTCTGCGTAGAGGAGAGGAGCGAGGACCGGCCGACGATGAGGGAGGTGGTCCACATGCTGGCTAATGTCCCCTCGCCGACCCCCGCTCTCATTGTCATCTGAAGGAGCTAGCTAATTTGGAAGGGAGCCGGAGGCTTGTAAATAGTACTTAGCTTAAGTAAGCTGCTAATTATTATTATGGCTCTATATTTAGCGAATGTAATGGCCAGTGGAATCAAACGAACCGTGAGGTGAATATTGCATCGTGCTATCTTTTTTCTATTACTAATCTCCACCGCCTCGTCTTTCTATCTTCTTCACCTTCATTGTATCCTCCTCCCTCAGTCAAGCATGTTATTATATCAAAGGATATTTACATTCAGAATCTTAAGTAATTTCATAATTACAATCATAACCCTGTATATTCGTGAATTACACGAGAAACTTCAGATAGTCACTCCGTCTCATGTCCATAACCCTTCGTTAGTTTAATATGTTAACTCAACCATACAATCGAGTTAATCTAACTCATCTTCAATCTAACAGTTATAAATTAAACAAAAAAATGCCATCTCCCCTTTCAACCTTCAACACCCTCCACCTTCCTCCGCCCACACCCCCTCACCCTCCCTCCACCTCTCCCCTCTGACCACCTCCAACCTCCGACCTCCTCCTTGGTCTGCTCTCGCACCAGACGACAACTCTCAGCCTCCAGTCTGCAACCCTCTCTTCAACCTTTGACCACGTCTCTTCAACCTCTAGCCAAGGTTTTATAAATCGAACTGAACCGGCCGGTTCAATCGGTTAAACCAAGAATCGGAAGAAAAACGGTCCAACCACTCGGTTTTTTTTAGAAAATAAAAACCAGTCAAAACTCGGTTGGGCCGCTTAAACCCGGTTGAACCAATTGAATCAAACCACTGGTTCAACCATCCATCTTTTACAAAAAAAAAATATTTTTTTATAAATTAAGAAAACGTAAACTTTTAGAAACTATTTATAATCTACTCTCATTCTAACCCATAATATAGTACTCACTTATCTCTTCTCTTTCCACATGTGTCAATGACTCATTATCACCTCTCATGTCCTACCATACAAGCATTGCCTCTTTCTCACATATTACATGTGTTTGTCTACTTCCAACAACAACAAAGGAAGAATATGTTGTCATAGTTATACTACTAGAAGTACAACAACAACAAAGCCTTTTCCCACAATTAAGTAGGGTCGGCTACATAGATTAAGCCTTTATCTCTATAATTATACTACTAGAAGTAATAAATTAAAAACACTTGTTATTAATTAAAGTTCAAATATTTTTAAAATTGTTAATTTTACACGTCACACACATGAATTTCACAAAAATATGTTTATTATGTCCTTTTGAGTTTTTCTAATAACATCTATACCCCTAACATTTAGCAATGTCTTTTGTACTCCCATATTCTTAAAAAATCAACAATATTATCCTTGTGTTGGTATAATATAGGAGCACATGTGTACTAATAAAATGTCAATAATATCCCTTTTGTAAAAATATAGGGAGCGTACAATTGTAAAAAAATGGAGTATAAGTGTTATTGGAAAAACTTGGAAGGACACTAGTATATAGATCCTTTGAAGATATGATGTAGCATTTTTCATATTTATTTGTACGATACTACCGGTCTAACTCGGTTCGACCTAGTTAAATCATATGAACCAAACCAACAGTACAATGGTTTGGTCTTTTTCGATTTTTATGAACTGCTGACGTCATCACTGGTTCGACCGGTCAGTCCCATTGGTCCGACCATAAAAATAAAAAACCGATACTTGTCCGGTTTGATGTCCGGTTCGGTTTTTAAAACCTTGCCTCTAGCTATGCAGACCTCTCCTCATCCTCCCTCTCCTTTGTCGACCCCTCCTTCGAACCCATGTCCCCATCCAATCACCTCTGCCCCACCTTTCAGTTGCCACTCCATCACCCCAATCCAAACCCCTTTCCAAGCCCCTCCGCCCCCTCCTCTACACCTCCGCCCCCTCCAGCCCTCCTTCCAACCACCTCCTTTGCCCCACTTTTCAGTTGCCCCTCCATCGCCCCAATCCAACCTTCTTTCCAAGCCCATGCACCCCCCTTACATCCATCTCCTCTGCCCCACCTCTAGCGCCTTGTCCAACCCCCTCATATGTTCCCTTCCAGCCACCTCCTTTGCCCAACCTCCAACGCCATGTCCAACCCCTCTTTTTCCCTCCTTCCAGAGTCACTTCCTCCATCTACCCCTCCAACACCCTGTCCAACCCCCCCCCCCCCCAGCCCCTTCCTCCTTTACAGTCATCGTCTTTTGCTGAGATCAGGTGCCAGCCCTCTTCTTTGCCGTGTGGTGGGGCGAGGAGGAGGAGTTTCATGACTGTTCAACACGAGGAGGATTTGGTAGTAGCCATTAGTAAATATTGGCAATCTACAGGGCTTAAGTTGTAAATTTTTAATGTTTTCCATCAATATTAAAGTGGAAAATGGACGGAGATTAACACGGGGTTTCTCATGTAAGAGTTAAGCATTATCTGGGGTTTCTCATGTAACTCACGATTATGCGGAGTTATGATTGTAATTACGACATTAATCAAGGTAATGGGTGTAAATATCTTTTATATGAATGATGGGCATCTGGCTGAAAAATGCAAGGACAAGGAGGACGTAAAAAGCATCTTATATAGTTTATACGAAGGGAAATACATTACCACTTTCATCTTAACAGACAGGAGAGTATAGGTGTCCGGAGCATTTTATCAAGCACATGCAGTAGAACTGGAGGGGTATACTCCCCAAGACATGCAGTCCTAATTATCTATCAAATGCTATCACAATGATCATAGGAGATATATACGGGCACTAAAATAATCTACAGTTCTAGTCTGGAAGAAAGCTTAATTTCCACTGTATTAGAAAGATTCCGGACTGCACTAGTGTGGAAAGGAAACATGCACATCTTCTACGTCCTCCTTGAAAGCAACCACTAGCCACGAATGCTTGCTTCGTGCTTATCCCCCTCTCCCCCACTAGTGGGAATCTGAATCCATATATTTGGAGGTCAGACAGTGAAGATCTGTGCAATGGGAGGGCATGCAAACAAGGATTGGGGTCCCCTATCATTTGCTTTGCTTTTATGTATGCTCTTGCTTTGCTTTCACTGTCATCTTTTCTAGGGTTTGATGGAGACGCATATCCTCTTTTTGGTCCTGTTAAGGATGCTGAGTTGATCTAGCAGTGGAGTGGCCTTTTGAGCAAGTGCGTTCAAAGTTGAAACTGGAAAGGGATTGACAATTTGATAGGGCTTCGCGTGAGTTCTACTTAATTCCTGAAAAGGACAGGTCTGCTGCAACTGCAAGAGAATATGAGCTACATTGAAGATAAATATATCTGAAAAACAACTGATGAATATTATGTCATGTGTTGGCCTAATGTTTGACACTGATGGTTATGATCCCAGATTTCAGTGAGTTCCTAAAACCGCACCATACGACTTCCGAATACCTATACCCAGATAGCTACTTGTAATTTTCCTATTAATTTCAGATGGATCAGACAAAGTTTTAATATCGCATAACATGGTAAGAAAGCTTGCGATACAGCTAAAATTCCTTCAAGGATGTTAGCACATTTCTTCCACCAATAAACGTAGCAATGCAACAAAACTATAACAGAGAATCCTTGTTGCTTCGTAGTGTTCTCTTTACATTGTAAAAATAGGTTTAAACTCATGACAGTTTTGCATCAACAAGAGAAAACCTAGGCAGCATAATCTACTTACACAGCAAAAGGTTACCACTACTTGGTTTCTTCAAAGGTATTTTGTTTTTGTGACAAAGCAGTGGCCGTTCAAACGCTTAACAGAGATTGCATGGAAAGTTTGAAACCCTCACTGCAGAGGATCCGTTCCTCCCAGAGGTAATCTGAACCCAATTTTTGGAAGGTCAGAAATGAAGATTTATGCAATGGAATGGCATCCAAGAAAGGATAGTGTCCCTTTTTTTAATTATTTGCATGCTTTTACGTATGCTCTTGCTTTGCTTTCACCATCACCCTTTTTCAGGTTTGATGGAGACGCATATCTTCGTTTTGGTCCTGCTAATAATGATGAGTTTGATACAGAAGTGGAGTTCCAAATTTTGAACAAGTGAGGTTCAGTGTCGAGATGGGAGGGGGCATTGTTCAGGTCATTATTGCTGGAAATCTACGTAAATGGCAATCTCACTGGAGTGCAATAAGGAAGGGTTGTATACTGTAACACCCATACCCCCAAACATAGTACCACATCTAAAACTCACGAAGTGTGGGTGCGGTTTATAAGTGGTGGGGATTACTACTTGACAACTTGGGCTTAAGCATTTTGGGTGGTTGTCAACGGGCCTATTTGGGCTCGAACCCAACAAGTTGTCAGGGTCAGTTTTCCTCAATAATGGACCGGAACCTAAGCCCGGGACGTTATAAATGGTATCGGAGCTAATTTCCCTCTGATAGTGGAAAGGGATAGGAGGAAATGGCTACTCGGAGCATGCAACCACCACTGTCACTGGGAAAAGTGATGGGACATGTCGCAACGAGAACGTTGCGAATATAAGTGGGGGAGATTGTAACACCCATACCCCAAATATAGTGTAGGTGTGATTTATAAGTGGTGGGGATTACTACTTCACAACTTGGGTTTAAGCATTTTGGGTGGTTGTCAATAGGCCTATTTGGGTTCGAATCCAACAAGTTGTCAGAGTCAGTTTTCCTCGATAATGGACCGGGGACCTAAGCCCGTGACGTTATATATACAGATTCGATCTTCATTAACAACGGTTGCAATAATTCATGCGCAACCCTAACTGATGCTCTATGTATCTCTATGATTAGAGAAGAAAAAACATGTGCACCGAAAAGTCTACAGAAAACTTCCAAACACCGGAAGAAAGCTTTTTATTGCGTAGAAGGATTCCAGGCTGAAGCCCTTTTGATGGCAGCCTTTAGCCAGTAGCCACACATGCAGGCTTTCTTTTTATTCCCCATTTGATTCCTATCGCCACCTTCCCGAATCTTATTCCCATCACTACATCTTCTTCCACCACTCTTTAATCCTTTGTCCTCATCTTTACCACCTTCAATATCGGCAATGGAACTCTTTCAAGTTAGTACATGGAGATGATGGTAGTCGGCCTTGACGACTGGGTTGTCATGGATTTTGACATTCTGATAAAATGGCCATCAATATATCTATATGAATGTTGTAGAAATATATGCCGTGAAGGCAGTTATTATAGATGCAGTGGACGACTGTGGGGGTGGACAGGTCATAGAAAGCCTTATATAGAAATATTGGACAAAAAGCTATTCTATAATGGAAAAATGGGGCTGCCTTTTTGGGGAGCTAATTTGGCTCTCCGCTACATTTTCTCCATTATTTTATTTCTTTTAAAAAAATAAATCCGTGGATTCTCATCATCATATCCCTATATTATGTCATTCAAATTTCGTGCAAACAAAGACTCCTACAATCTCCATCCAGACAGTCATTTTTTAACGATCGAAGAATTGTTGAAATCGACATTGTCTAGATGGAGGTTGTAGGAGTCTATGTTTCGCATGAATCTTGAATGACATAACATAGGGACGTAGTTATGAAAATCTACGAAAATATTTTAAAAAAAACAAAAAAAATGGGAGGGGGAGCCAAGTTAGTTCCCCACGGGCAACCCCTTTTTACCCACTATAATGATCATGTAACCATTGGGTTGAAAAATTATTTCAAACGAAAACTTTGTACGAGGTGGTGATTATCATGATTTGATGCATTTTAATATAATCCTTATGCTAGTTATCAATGTATGAGCCTTGACATATCATGATGTAACTAGGATATCAAGGAATTTAGAAACCATTCAATTGATTAAAATGGACATAAAATCTAAAATGTTTGGAGCAAGAGCATTGCCCGGTAAGTATTATTTGACTGATAATAATGATTAAGAAGCTCTTCTCTTTACAAGATCAAAAGAACTATAGAAATTTGTGAAATGTTAAGTATGAGTACGCATAAAAATAAAGAATACTTCATAACTTGTGTTGATGGCTCTCCACGTACACCTACATCCATCTCTTTCGAAGAAATATAGAAACCTTTGAAATGTTTTAAAAGATAACAAATAGAAGTGGCGAAGATACTGAGAAAACCAACTAAATGTAGAGGTGGTAGATCCAACTTAACGCGTCAAAGATTACTGCATTCAAGCAAGGATTACAAAGTAAAATATGATACCTTACACATGATAACAAAACAACGTGGTTTTACACCAAGGCCACAATCTCCGATGCTAACTATTAGAGGTGCACATGTTTCGGATTGGATTAGATTTTAATTTAATCCTTATAGAATCCAACACTAACATTATAGTATTTTTTGCACTCCAGTCCAATATATTAAACAATGCAATCCAGTCCAAATTGATCTACCAGATTACATAATGGATCAGAATTTGTTGCTCTTATATTCCTCCCTAATAGTCCAAGGAGATTATGAATAGAATAAAAAGAAGAGTTATCAATTTTGCTAATCTCATGATATTCAACTAAGAAGATCATGGATGGCATAAAAGAAGAGCTATCAATTTTAACAATGTGTCTTATTCTCAATTTTTTAAAGCAAATTTAATATGTAATGATGAATGCGAATAAATTGAACGGCACACCATGTTTAAGAAGAAGTCATTGTATTTATATACTATACCTACATATACTGAACCCTTGTCATTCTCGCAGTCGCCCACATTAGTGGTTGATTGTTCAGAGAGGATCACATTCGTAGTCGCCCACATTAGTGGTTGATTGTTCAGAGAGGATCACATTCGTACCATGCACGACGAGTAGATGTTTTGAGCAGAATCAGTGATATTCAAAGGATGGCAACTTAAATCTGAACTTCTGAAGCTCCGGGTGATTGGCATCAGCAACTGAAGCACATCGAGCTGAAAGAATATCTGCGAACTTCTCGTAGTGTGAATACAAGAACCAAAACTTTTTAGGAATAGATGAGTATCTGATGTTTAAACCGTGCCTTCAATTCCAAAAATTGTGCAATGATCCCATTTGCACCAGCATAAACAACCGAGGTAAGTGCGCATTCAGGCTTCATGTAGATAGCGCTCATGGACATCCTGACTCCCAACACATGAACCTGAGTCTCCATATATCTGCAACTCTGAGTTCCTGAAACCCAATGGAAGAATAGTCTACTTTTTGTATTCTTGAATGTTCTTAAGTGCATATTTCTCAGTAGCCTGAAGGACCCTGTAAAAGTGCTACCTCACTCTAATTCCTGAAATTTGAAAAACGATGTTAGTATTAAAAAAAGTCATCACTTGTTGATTTCAATAACTATAAAATAAAAGGCTCAAAACTGAGATGCAGGTTCGAGATGAACTGCAGTCCACCACTGAATGGTCTGTTATCTGATCAGAATATATCACTTTTTAAAAGAGAATGTCATATTGCAGACCAGAACCATCAACATTTACTAAAAAAGAATCACTTTTTAAAAGAGCATGTCAACACCATCAGTGCTTTGCTTTAGGCAGATTTGATCGCAACCATGATCTGTTCCTTAACACAACCCACTGTTTAAAATCTGAGTAAAGAAAAGATAATCAAGCAGTCTAATTTGATATAGTTTAATACAAGACAGTTACAGAAGCATCGAACATCAAAAGACAAAAGTAGGTGAATGTGCAGTGGAATAGAATGACCTTGAAGAAAGAACCATAAAATTGGTGATATATTACGATTCATGATAAAAATTAGGACAGTACACTCAAAATATGCTAATCATCGAATACAAGACTCTGCGTGGATACCAACTGTTGGTGTGCCTTGAATCCCGACTATATCTTCTGTTGAATCTGGTTGAAGAACCATCATTACCCCCCCCCCAACCACCACCACCACACCCGGGCGCGATTGGTGGTGGTGTTTGGGGGTGAGGGGGGAGAGGGGAGCAGGTGCGCCCGCCATGCGGGAGTTGCAGAATCAGCAGCACCATTCCTGAAGCAAAATTTTTATTTGGGTATTCGGATTCGTTGCACTGGAAGTAATATGTAAACTCTCTAGGGTTAGGGTTATGTATTCTTTGTATTTTCTTCTTCACAAATAGTGAAATGATCACCACCGCTCAAGAACGTATTCCAGTTCCGACCGAACCTTATAAATCCGTGTGTTTGTGTTTGTTTGATTGTTGATATTTGTGTGTGTTTGCTTCTGCAACTTACAACACCAACAAAGTTAGACATTCATGCAATTATAGCGTTATTGTAATGAGGTTTCTACAATTATTCACACGAACAAATGACATGGACAATTGTTAATGTTTAAGTTCATTCATATAGTTCATTTATAAATTGTGACCCCATTGCAAAAGTACTTGAAAAAAATTGCAATAAATCATCCTCATGCTTCCGATATACAGATAATAATATCCTCTATTTAGGTGGCCAGTCACTGATTAAATACAGTACATAGACATAAACACTATATATTTTCATGCATCCACACTATCTAGCATTTGAAATCACAAAGAACTATAATTCACATTTTAATATACATTCCCAAGCCATTATCGAGGAAAACTGACCTTAAAACTTGTTGAACTCGGATGCAATCGGACTCGTTGACAAGCACCCTAAATGCATAAGCCAAATTGTCAAATAGTAATCTCCATCGAACATAATACACTCCCACACTTTGTGAGTATTAGATCAGGGACTATGTTAGGCTGTTACAACCTCCCCCTCTTACAATCACAACGTCCTCATTGCAATATCGTCCATCACTTATTCGTAGTAATAGTGGAAGTTGCTCCCTTCGATAGCTTTTTCCTCCCATCCCTTTGTAGAGGCAGTTCCACCTCTTAGGTAGCCATTTCCATGAAGAAAGGAAACACACTCTGACACCATTTGTAATGTCCCAGCCTTCGATCTCCGAATCATTGTCGAGGAAAAACTAATCCTAACAACTTATTGGACTCATGTCCAATCAGAATCGTTGACGACCACTCAAAATGCTTAAACAAAGTTGTCAAGTAGTAATCCCCACCATGTATAACATCCTCTCACACTTTATGAGTATTAGATGTTGGACCATTTTGGGGTGTCAGGCACCTACAAGTGGTACATCTACCATGACTATCCCAAACAACCGTCAATAAAAAACCCACAAGGTTTGTCCTTCTTTTATCTCCTCCCCTAAGGGACGAACTCCAGTTCTATCAATAGTGACTTTGGGAAGAAGATTGGTCGTAAAAACTAACAAAGTTTCCTCGTCAACTTCTAAAAAAACAGGGTTTCATCATATCATCAATCCTCTTGCCCGTGCTTTAACCACAAGAGCCATTGATGAAACATTCTCGGTCATCTCAGGTTCCATCTCCAAATAGATGCTGCTGACGAATCCCTACATGTACACTCAGAATTCCGAACGCTGCAGACTTGGGCAGGTCACTGCAGAAAGATGATCTCCAGCAACCATCCTTTGACTTTATAAATGAATCAAAAAATTACCTGGCTCGAGTCCTTTCGAGAGAATCGACATTCTGTGCATTCATCTACTCCATCTTTCTTTGGGTGCAAAAAATTGATAAAGTTCTTGGACTTCCCCTGGATACCAAGAACGAATTTCTGCCGTGAAGATACAACCCTTCTTGAAAGTACAGTAGCATTTTCTTAAACTATCCTGACATAAACCAAAAAACTTCTTTAAACAAGGATTCCAGATAAGCGCAATTTATCATAATATAAACAAATTGATGTAAAAATTCAAAGACGTAGGACAATTTTTTATCATGGCTTATTCTGATAAAAGAATTTCGTATAAGAGACCATAAAAAAAACATTATATTAAGAGTGACAATTCTTCAAGGTAAATGCAAATATTCCATGTTAGTAATCATAACGGTGGACTAATTGAATGCTTCAAATTTCAAGAAAGCCTAATTTATATTCCTCATTATGGCTTTTGGCCACAAGGCTGATTTCTGCAATCATCAAAATAAATGGAACAGGAGCCTGAGCTGCATCCTTAAACCAAGAACAAATGAACCAAGTCTTCAAACTGTATATCATTATTAAATACTAAAGAAACAAACGTCCCAATAGCCACCCCAAGGTTACAAAAATCAGATATTCATTTGGTTCACCAGGGAAATGGGATAAAAAATGGTATTGGAGAAACTAGACGGTTTCATCTTTCATTTGAAAAAAAACTTATTAATACATGTTTTATTAAAACAAGATCAACACATATAACACTAATATAATTAACAAATTTACTAAAAACGGTTTCAACTTTGACACTTCAAACTATAAACTAAAATTCATTACCATCAAAAATAAAGGAATTGATCAATAAAAAAGGGTAAATTACTAAAAAGGGCACCAACTATACATTGATTCCCAACTAGGGGCCTCATTTTTCAATTGTAACAAATAGGGGGTCTGAACTGTCAACTTAAGGGTTTAACATCGACATATAAGGGTCGTTGAAGCTTATAGAGGCCTCTATTTGAGACAAAAACATAAGATCAAACCCTTTTGTTACAATTGAAAACTAAGTCCCTAATGGGAATTGAGGCATAGTTGACGCTTTTTTTTGTAATTTACCCTAAAAAATAACTGAAGTAAAAAAATCACAATTTAAAGTTCATATGTACGCAAGTATGTGCCAGCCAGCTTGCCTGACTAGTCGATTTGGCAGACTAATGACCAACTAGCTAATATTAAGTTGATGGTCCAACCAAACTGCATAATTGGACCAACTAGTATTTGTGTCACACCATCTGTTGTGGACCGAGGGGGTATGTCATCTCCCCTGATGGTCCTCTATCTGGAAGGGCATTCTGAAGATTCTCCCGCGATTCAGTGAACTTTTTCGGCCAGTGCTGGGTGGGGGGGTGCTCCTTCACTTTTTGGCAGGATGATTGGACGGGTGGAGGCTCTCTTAGTACTTGTTTTCCTCACTTGTACGCCTTGGTTGTTGAACGCGAGGCTAAGGTCGTCGAGTGTTGGTGTGACGGTAACTGGATGCCGGGGTTTAGTGCCAATTTCTCGGATCAACGCCTTGAGGAGTTTCTGCTCTTGCTGGATTCGCTGCCGGCTTTGGTCGACCCGACGGGTGGCCGTGACCATTGGGTGTGGAAGGATACCTCTTTTTCTATCAGGAAGGCATATGGGGCGATATGTAGGCCGCCACCTGGGCGCACGGATGGTCTTGTTAGGGACTGTTGTTTTATTTGGGGGCTTCTTCTCCCTGAGAGGATCGGTTTTTTCCTTTGGTTGTTCAGTCGGAAAAGGCTGATGACGAGAGATTGGTGTGCAAGAATGGTTGGGCTTGGTACTGACAGATGCCCCCTTTGCAAAATTGATATAGAATCGGTGGAACATCTCTTCTTCCTTTGTTCGGTTACGAGGACTTTATGGGGGGAACCTGGTATGGATTGGGTTAATGCGAAGAGTTTCGACGCTTTTTGGGGATCTTTGTGGTTAGCGCGTCTGCGGCCGCAGCAGGAGGTTCTTCGCCCATTGGCTATCTTACGGTGCACCTGGCTGGCTAGAAATGCCTTCATTTTTTCGGGTCAACGTTTTTATCGCGAAAACGTCTGTTTACAGTCTGCGAGACTTGTTAAGGACCGATTGTAGCTGTAACCGAGTCCTTTTTCTTATAATATTTTATAACTTAATAATTTAACCTTGGGGTGGACACCACTGCGTGCTCCCTCCTTTTTTTGGCTTAAAAAAAAATTGGACCAACTAGTCAAGCTAGTCAACGGACTATTGCAACCTTAGGGACATTCTCTCCTATCATTGGCACAAAAGTGTTGCATTTTAAAGATAAACAACATGGGAAATGAAGCCCGTATTAGCATGTCAATTTATTTAGGTTTTTCCTATGAGTGTATGAAAACTATTTTGAAACAATTAGATGAAGACAAATAATTGGAAACCCTTCCCAACGAAGATGAAAAACCACAAGAGCAAGGAGGACCTCACCTCCAACTGTTAGAAAGGGGGAGGTGCTACAGATTTATAGGAGCATGGGTAAATGGATCCACCTTCAAGACCAATATACCCGTATCCAGTTATGTCACACATGTTCAATAGCCCCACTTAAAGTTAGACACATATATAGGGCATGCTCGACTTGCCAAGATATTCCTTAGATGATGATACTTTTGCCCCTTCTACGAGGATATCTCATTAGCCCTGCATGCTCCATCTAATTGCAAAGAGCAAGGTTGCTTGAAAGCTTTATGGTCGATTTATTATTGTAGTAGAGCATCACAAGTAACTTAATCAGGAGACAACTGTTAGAGGGGAGAATTACAACTTGCAACATCTCAATAGCACCCAAGGCAACAACTCGATCTTTGTCTTCAACAGATGACCTCGTGAAAATATGTTATTTCTTATTCCACCAAATAATCAATACTTCCCTCAATATAAACACAACATTTATAGCATCTGTCATGACAAGAATCAACTTATTTAAATCTGTGTATGCTTCGAAAGTCTGCTTGTATCCTTTACTTTAGAGTAGACCTCTTCACGGACTTCATTTAAGATAAGGAGCTTGTTAGTAATGTATTTTACGGTTCTTATTTTCTCATCGTAACCCCTCTGGGGGTACTTAAGCACTCTAGGGTTCCGTCCCATATAAGGACCCCTAGACCTCTTGAATAAAGTACGCAATTTCATCCTCTCATCGTTTTTTCCACATGATATCAGAGCAGCAGCCCTAGACCAATGTTCTAACCTAAATCCCACCGTCGCCACCAGCCCTAAGCCACCGCTGCCACCGCATCTCAGCACCACCCACGTGAGGGGCCTCCTCCGTGCCTCCAGGCCCCTTGCTCTCTTAGCACCGCCGTCAGGTGTTCTAGCGGCTTCTCCAAGCATATGCGGCCTCTGGCCCCGATCAGGCCTCTCCGCCTTCTCGGTGCAACTACGCCTTATAGGGTTTTGCCGGTAGGCTTTACGGTGCTTCAGCATTGCCGCTTGCATACCTAAGGTTCCGCTAAGAAGAGCAACGCCCCTCCAAGGTGCTCCAGCATCGTTGCCTGCTCACCTAGAGCTTCGCCAGGAAGGGCAGCGGCCCCCGTACAGTGATCCAACACCGCCACCTGCCTTCCAAGGTGCACCAGCACTGCCGCTTCAGCCTTCTAGCTTCGACGAACACCGGTCACTGAGATTTTCTTCTGCTAGAAGCCCTAAAGGCCTCTTTGGTCCATCAGGGGCCCTAGCTCTGCCAATAGGAGTCTAGGACTATTGCCGAGGGTCCTAGCTTCACCGTAAGAACCCCATCTCACTGCCAGGAGTGCTCTAGCCTCAATCTATTGCTGAAGAGACCCTATAAGGATATGAAATCGTGATTTCGGTCACATCTATGCTTGATTAAGACAACAAGAATTCTCTAGGTCACTTTTTCTTGACTTGCACGATCATCATGACATCTGCCGAGATCAAACCCATGTACCTGACTTCTTCTGTGATGGTACAAGACATTCCTATCAAATTAAAAGGCTCCGATAACTATTTATTATGGTCTCTATCCTTTAGAGTATTCATTGGCGATCAGCGCAAGAATTATGTTCTCACCAAGGATCCGCCCAATGAGACAGACAAGGACTATGATACATGGTATGTTGACAACTGTCAGGTCATTACTTGGATGACTAATGGTGTCGATCCAAATATTGCATTAAATCTTCTCTACAAGGAAACTACAAAGGCAATGTGGGAGAGTCTTGAGAACACATACTCCCAGAAGACTACAAAATCTCGCCTCACGGACATACACTCGGATCTGGTCTGTTACACAGGGTGATACCGGTCTTGTTGAGTACTACAGGATCCTCACGAGCATGTTTGAGGAGCTCCTCATTTTTCAACATATTTGTTGTGATAAACAAATAGGGGAACATGTCGAATGGTAGGCCTATCGATTTCTGTCGGGGTTGCATCCACGATACAAGCCCGTGAAGGACCAGTTTTTGACAGTTGATGTATTACCCACCATTGAGACCATCTTTGGTCATCTACAGGAACTTGATTCCCCTACTGAGCATCCTTCCACTACTCCATCTGCGGAGACCATTGCTCATTATGTATCTGCCTAGGAGGATGAGACCGTGATTTTGGTCGTGGTCGTGGTTGCGAGTTTGGATGAGGTCGTGATTTTTGGTTGCGGTCGTGGACGAGATCCTACTATTGCTTGATATCTAACATGCATACAACGTGGACGTTGGAATCATCCTTCTGAGCATTACTAGGAAAAATTTGGCATGCAGCCGAATGCAAACAGTGCTTATGAGACCGCTTCGTATGAAGCATCTCATGATACTTCTAAGGTCTCCTACGATCTGTTGTTTGGTGATGCACAGACACCATTTACAACATATGAGTATGCACGTCTGAGGTAACTTTTGTAGAACTCTTCCGCTAGTGACAGTCCCACTTTTGCTCCTACTGCTAGTTTGGCTACTACATCAGTTACAATTGCCAACTCTGTCTCTGCATCTAGCTTAGTGATTTCAGGAGCTTCTACACATCTGATGGGCGAAGGTAGTCTACTCACCTTCTCACTGTCGTCGTCCTATGTGAAGAATGTTCAGGTTGCTAATGGGGCTCTCATGTTACTATTGTGGGTACCGTGGAGTTTTCTTCCAAACTCCGACTAATTGGAGTTCGTTGTACTCCCGCTTTTTCTTAGTCTTTTATCTGTACAATGGCTATGCAGTATGCACTGAGCTTAACTGCATAGTTATCTTTGATGAGTTTTGTTGCTATTTTCAGGACATCCAGACGAGACAGGTTTTTGGTAAAGGACATGAGAAGAACGACATCTATTACCTCAATATCCCATCTGATTCTAGTTTTGACAGTGTTGCTTCCATCTCCAAAGATAATCTTCTCTGGCACCTCCATCTGGGTCATACGTCTGCCAAAGCCATCTCTTTGGCGTTCCCTGAACTTTCTACGCTCAAACCTTTTGAGTGCGAGGTGTGTCAGTTCGAGAAACATCATCGAGCATCTTTTCCTACTTGGACTGAGCCTCGTCGTGAAGTACCTTTTTCTTTAGTCCATTGTGATATTTGGGGGCCATGTCCAGTCCGTACACTGAGTGGACACAAGTATTTTGTCATCTTTATTCATGATTACAATCGATCCTCTTGGGTCTATTTGTTAAAAGAGCGCTCGGAGATTAATAATATTGTCAAGAACTTCTTTCATTATATCAATAATATTTTCTCCACTGATGTTCAAGTTTTTCGTTCTGATAATGCCTTGGAATTCACCCAACATGATATAACAACCTTTTTTGCATCCCAGGTCACCATCCATCAATACTCATATCTGTATACCTTCCAGCAAAAAAGGATAGCGGAAAGAAAACTCAGACATCTACTAGACAGTTCGCTCCCTTCTCACCTAGATGAAAGTTCCTAAAACATGTTGGGGCGATGTTCTTGTTGCCGTTCATCTTATCAACAGAGCCCCCTCTATTTTCCTACATGGCTCCACACCATTTTCTTTATTATATCCAACTGAGTCACCCTTTCCTCTACCTCTGAGAATCTTTGGATGCGTGGCTTTTGTTCATAATTTTCACACCATCGACAAACTATCTCCGCATGCAATTAAATGTGTTTTCCGTGGTTACTCTCGTACTAAAAAAGGCTACATGTGCTATGATCCTACTGGATATCGTTATTATGCCTTTATAGATGTAACCTTTTTTAGCAAACCAGCTTCTTCACTCATGTTGTTACAGATATTCCTCTAGATCTACCTCCTCCACCCATTGTGTATAAGCACAAGCATATGTCTACACCACATTTGTTCCTTTACATGTCCCTTTGTTACAGGATGATATGTCTTCTTCAAGTGCCCCCTCCATTGTTGTCCTGGATGCTCCTCAAGAGCTTCTGATCACTATATGCAGAACTAAGAGGCAAAATACTTTTCATCTCATGTCTCATTTCACTTCTGCTAATTTGTCATCCACTGACATAAGATACGCGGATGCTCTCATGACTATTTATATTTCGAGAGACCACCATAGTGCATTGCCAGATTCTGGATGGCGACATGCCATGAATGAGGAAATGGATGCTCTTACTTTCATAGGGACATGGGATCTTGTACATTGTCACATGGGGACTAGACCTGTGGCACAGTGGCATGCAAATGGATCTTCACAACTAAGCATTCGCCAGACAGGTCCATTGATAGATTGAAAGCTTGTCTTGTGGTTAAAGGTTTTACACATACACATGGAATTGATTACTTCGAGACATTCTCTCATGTTGCACGGATGTGTTATATAAAGATTATTCTCTCGATAGCAGCAAACAAGGCCTGGCCTATCAATCAGGTCGATGTTAAAAATGCATTCCTACATAGAGATCTTGAGGAGGAGGTGTACATGATGCAACCTCCTGGTTATGAAGTAGAGGGGGAGTGTGTGTGTCGACTTCGCAAGGCAATCTATGATCTGAAGCAGAGCCCAAGGGCATGGTTCGACAGACTTACCACAGAAATCACACTCTTGGCTTCCAAAGAAAAATCTCTGACTACTCTGCATTTGTCAGAAGACGACTAGTTGGTATTGTCATACTTGATGTTTATGTGAATAACATGGTTGTTACAGGTGATGATGATAAAGGTGTACTAGGGACTAAGGCCTTTCTTCAGAAGGTCTTCATAACCAAGGACCTTGGTCCATTGTGTTATTTCTTGGGCATAGAAGTACTACGCACTACATAGGGACTTCACCTCTAACAGAGGAAGTATTATCGAGACATCCTTACTGAAGCCGTATTACTTGGATGCAAGCCCTCTGGTATCCCTACAGATCCGAATAAACACTCCACATCCTCTGATCCTATCTTTAAAAATACTATGCAGTACAGAAGCCTGGTTGGCACACTCTTGTACCTCATTGTCACCAGACCAGATATTTCCTACGCCGTGAGTAGAGCTAGCCAACACATTGAGCAATCTTGCTACAATCACTGGCAGGATGTCTTCCAGATCTTATGATGTTAGAAAATAGAATGTTGAAGTGTATCAAAGAAATAAAATAAAGAACTTAAGAACACAAGATTTAACATGGGACCCTACTCCCTAAGAAGCGGGATGAAACCACGGGAGAACGCCTCAATGGGCTGTTGTATGCACTGCACTTTCTCACTGGATACAATGGGTGTAGGGGTCTAATATAACCCCCAATGAGTAAGTGATGTATGCGTCACTTATGAGGGAGATGGGTAAATGGACCCCTCCAGGATCCATTTACCCCATCCAAGAGTTTAGTCCCACATAGGGACGCAAACGAATGCGGTAATATTCGTATTCGTTCGTATTTGTGTTCGTTTTTAAGAGGATATGGTTCTTGTTTTTTAAAACAGATGAATACGAATACGAATATTCTAAACGATTTTTTTACGGATATGAACCCGAATACGAATCTCGAGTTAACGAATGCGAATACGAATACGAATACGAATACGAAAACAAAACGAATACGATTGCGAATACAAATATTCGTATTATATATTTATTTTTTAAAAATAAAATTAGGTTAATATCACCCCCAAATCATCTCCCCCCACCCCCAACGCCCGATTTCTTCCCTCACCAGGCCGCCACCCCGCCTCCCCGTGGCCTCCTCCTCCCGTTGGCTGTCGGCTGTCGCGGCGTCGCCCCCTGCCTTCCCTGTTGGACATGCGAGCCTACGATGAGCCATTATGCAATAAATGTTATTGCACATATCATTCCCTGATCTGAAATGAAGAATAAATAATTTGCATAATATGTCCCTCTGTACAATTAGGGTTATGTACCATGGCCATCTTGATGATCATATAGCTGTTGATTCATTAAATGAATCATAGAGGCTGGTGTTTGGATGAATATCTAAAGAGTTAGATTGAGGACTCATCAAGCACCATCAAATGATTATTAAGAGATGATCTCCAGCCTGAGTAGGAGATGGCAATCCTTTCTCACATAGGCTAATATCTGACTGACCTCTTGATGCAAGTCCTCTGCATGGGAATAGTGATTCGGAGGTGTTAGATTAGTTAGGTCAAAGGGTTGACTTAACAAGATCGAGATAACCTAAGTCCTATGTTGAATACTGTCACGGCATAGGCACACATCCTCTGACCAGAGACAGATGTGTTACTATATGTCTAAGTATATACATTTGGCAGACCAATAGGTTGATGACCTAACCAAGGTCTATACACCGGAGCGCTGGTGTGCATGTAAGGACATATGAGTAATGTGATCTCTCAAAGGGATCATACAGGTTCACTTATGAACCGAAAGACAAGAGCTCACTTATGAGGTATTGGGACCGATCAAATTCCATGCATGGTCGTTGTGCTTTGGAAGCTGTTAGCAATGTGAGCCCAAGGCGAACCATTCCTGTAATAAATGTTATTGTAATAAATGATTTATCAATAAAAGTTATTGATTATGTTTCACTCCCTTTCTGAAATTGATTGAATGAATGCACTATAAGGTCCCTCTGTATAATATGGGTTATGTATCATGGCCAACTTGATAATCATACGGCTGTTGATTCATTGATTGAATCATAGAGGTTGATGCTTGGATGAATATCTAAGGAGTTAGATAGAGGACTCATCAAGCATCATCAATGATTGACAAGTAGTGATCTCCAGCCTGAGAAGGAGATGGCAATCCTTTCTCATTTAGGCTGATATCTGATCGACTTCTTGATGCAGGTCCTCTGCATGGGAATAGTGATTCGAAGGTATCAGATTAGTTGAGTCAACGGGTTGACTTAACGAGATCGAGATAACCAAAGACCTATGATGAATACTGTCACATCACAGGCAAACATCCTCTGACCAAAGACAGATGTATTGCTATATGTCTGAGTGTGTACATTTGGCAGACCAATAGGTTGATGACCTAACCAAGGTATATACATCGGCGAGCTGGTGTGCGTGTAAGGGCATATGAGTAATACGATCTCTCAAAGGGATCATACAGGTTCACTTGTGAACCGGGAGACATGAGCTCACTCATGAGGTATTGGGATTGATCAAATTCCATGCATGGTCGTCATGCTTTAGAAGCATGACATGAATTTGAAGGTAAGATATATGCTTTGTGAAAGCATATGATCTGTACCATATCCCAAGGACCAAGATTGAGAAACTTAGTGATCAAACCCTGAAGATGACAGTGTAAAAGTGATCTATATCTTCAGGATGATCATGAGTCTTCCAGTATGCAGGATGTACAGGTATTGGGAATACCTGATGGTGATTTGATCATAAACGATTGTATAACCATGACGCTTCCATTCCGAGAGAGTGATGAAACAGGTCTGGATTTTAGTGACTCCTCTCATTAGAGAAGTGACCTAATCTTAGTACATGTACTGGACATTGATCTGAATGAGATTCAAATACAATGAGAAGATTAGGTTTACGGTCTTGATTTAATCAAGCATCTATGAGAGGTCCATGGGATTTGGATTTGAGATGTGATCTCAATATCCAAGTCACTATACGTGGAACAATACAATCGCCCTGTCCTTATCTCCAAGTATCTGAAGAGAAATAGCATTGTTCTTGAATGGTTCAAGAATAATTCCATAAGATCTAAGCATTGAGAAATTGATAATTTAATGTAATATAATTATCATGATGTATGAGGAATTATCCAATATAATTAAATGTGATTTAATTATCATGGATAAGAATAATGTGGATAGAAATATCCAAATTATTCATAATATATTATAAATGTGATTTATAATGTATTAAAGAGAGAGAAATATAATTTATATTTGTTGATTAATTATTAATGTGTATTGGATACACGTTGTCTAATTAATTGAAAATATAAATTATATTTTGTTTTGGGTTGTGAATGTGATTCACAATTTTCCAATGTCAAGATTGCAATATTCCCAAAATTAATTGTGAATTATTTTTGGTGAATAAATCCCAACAAAAGTTGTTGGATTAAATAATGGAGAATTTCAAGGAGATATGCAATCTCATAGAAATCCATGAGATTGTCCCCACTTGGAATGTGGTGGGCGGCTACCAAGTCCTATACGGAATTGGTGGCCGTCCACCCTATTTCTTGGGGAGGCATGATCTCCATTGAAATCATCTCTTTATTTGATTGGTTTAATTTTAGGATTATTGTATATTTGATTTATCAAATATATTTGATCTAAATTAAATCATAAGTTGATGGTTTTTACCAACAACAATCTTGACCATTAGATTGACATAAATCAATCTCATCCATTGATTTTATATGTCCCATGGATTGAGATCCACGGATCCTAAAACCCTATAAATAGAGAGGCATACCATGCTCTCTTGTACATGCTTTTGGAAGCATTTCTCTCTCTCTCTCTCTTTTTCTCCTCACACGCCAACCCTCTCCCTCTCTCTCTTGGTGGCCGACCACCAAAACCCTGGGGGAGGACTTCGTCGTCGCCTACGCCACCGCGCCGCCGCTTCGACACTCTGCGGTTATCCGTCTTCTTGGAGTGCTACGCTCACGAAGGAGACGTTCGATCTCGTACGACGAGATCAGGAGTTCACCGTGCTTGGATCAACTCGTTGGATTGCGAGGACAACGCGACTCATCCCCGCACTCGCAAGCCGCTTCTCCGACGATCGGACTTGAGACAGGAGGTCTCTTTTCGTAGAGACTCGATCAACCACGCTTCAAGAGGTATTGCATTATACTTGTTGTGGTGATAGATAAAACGATCCGAGAATCGTTCTTGGATCATGTGGTTTCATCGCATGAAAAATTTTAAATTCCGCTGCACCGAACAACTAGTACGACTAGCCGTTCTCCGTCGTATCCGATACGACGCTCACGTTTCCGTGATGCGCTTGAGGATTTTCCCATATCCTTCAGAAGCATGACAAGAATTTGAAGGTATGATATATACTTTGGGAAAGCATATGATCGATACCAATTCCCAATGACCAAGATTGAGAAACTTGGTGATCGAACCCTGAAGAAGACAACGTAAAATTGATCTTCATCTTCAGGTTGATCATAGGTCTTCCAGTATGCAGGATGTGCAGGTATTGGGAATACCTGAGGGTGATGTGATCATAAACGATTGTATAACCATGACGCTTCCAGTCCGAGGGAGTGATGAAACAGGTCTGGATTTTAGTGACTCCTCTCAGTAGAGAAGTAACTTGATCTTGGTCCAAATGTCTGAATGAGATTCAGATGCAATGAGAAGATTAAGTATACGATCTTGATTTAACCAAGCATCTATGGGAGGTCCATGGGATCTGGATTTGAGATGAGATCTCAACATCCAAGTCACTATACGTGGAACAATACAATCACCCTGTCCTTATCTCCAAGTATCTGCGGAGAAGGCACATTATTCTTGAAGGAGTTCAGGAATAACTCCTATGATGAATTTTGTATCCAAGCAGGAAGGTCTTGATGATTAAATGAGATTTAATTATCAAGTATAATATGAATAAGATTCATATTGTGAGAATAATTGTCCAAGATAATTAAATGAGATTTAATTATCAAGGAAAAGCAGATCGTGGATAGTGCTATCCATAATATCTGCGTATATTATAAATGTGATTTATAATATATAATAGAGAGAGAGAGATTTTGTAAATAGCATTTGTTAATTATTAATGTGGATTGGATTCACATTAATTAATTAATTGGAAATGTAATTTACAAATTAGTTTGGGTTGTGAATATGATTCACATATTTTTCAATGGCATGATTGAAATATTCACAAATTAATTTGGTGGATATTATTGCAATAAAAGTTATTGCAATTTATTAAGAAATAATAGGATAAAATAAAAAGGAGATAATCACCACCAAAATGAGGTGGCGTCACCAATGACTTAGTCATAGGTGACGCCCCCCCCCCCAATTTTAGGGGACGATTTGTTGTCTCCCTTTTTGTTATCTTGTTATCTCTTAATAATTGATTTATGTTAAATTAAATTATGTTGATGATAATACAACATATATTTTGATGTGATATAAATTAATGTTGTTGGTTTTTAACCAACAATCATCATGGCCGTTGATTGGCCGTTGATTGATGCATATATCAATCTAGCCGTTGGATCTATGTATGCCATGGATTGAGATCCATTGGATCCCAAACTAATATATAAGGAGGGCTACCCTAGCCCTTTGGAAGACACATGAAGAGTACACGTCTACTCTCTCTCGCTCCCTCTCATTCTCGTCGTCTCTCTCTCTCTCAAAGGTGGTTGTCCATCTTATGTGTTGAGAGAGACCTTCTCGCCTTCCCTTCGACTACTCGAGGATCTCCATCTTCTTGGGGCTGCTTTCTCTAGAGGAAGACGATGGATTTCGTTGGACGAAATCAGGGGACCCGAGGCTTGGATCTTCATCAAGGATTGCGGGAGTCACGCGTTTCATCATCGCACCCGCAAGTGCTGTCTTCGTAGATCGGACTTGAGCCAGGATCTCTTGCTTTAGAGATCTCGTGATCGCAACCACGCTTCAAGAGGTATTTCTAATACTTTGTGGTTTGATGAAATGGTCCAAGAAATGTTCTTGTGATCATGTCGTTTCATCATATGATTTAAAAAAATATTTTTCCGCTGCATCTTGCGACTAGTGCGACTAGTCACCCCGATCGCATGAGATGCGATCGTCACGCTTCCGTGATGCGCTTGAGGATTCTCAATATCCTTCATTCCCTTGCCGACCTCCGCCTCCACCTACGCCCTCTGTTGCCTCCTCCTTCATCCCCTTGAGCCATGCACCTCCCCCGCCTCCCTTGCGCCTTCCGCCTCCCCCATGCTCTCCGACTCCCCCTGCCGCCCCACCTCCCATTATGGTCGTCCTCCTCCCCCTACACCCTCTGCCACCTCTTGCGCCCTCCGCCTCCCCCATGCCGCCCCGCCTCCGCCTCCCTCTGCCTCCCTTTGTGGCCCCCCGCCGACCCCTGCGCCCTCCGCTGCCTCCTGCCTCCCCGCCTTCACCTGCACCCTCTGTCTCCCCATGACCTCCGCCTCCCCCTACCCAACCTCCCTCCGCAACCACCTAACCTCCCTATTCTTCCCCTGACCTTCGCCTCTGCCTCCCTTGTCGCCCCCGCCCAACCTCCCTCCGACGATGCTCAATCTCCTTGTTGGCGTTCTCAAGGATCTTCGTTAGGATATCTATCATTCATCCAGGTTATTTTTCTCTAAGGATGTCGTTTCCATTCAAAAGTGTGTGTGGAGTTTTCATTTAATTGGTGCTTCTTAAATTCTACATTGCAGCCAACCTCGCCCTGCCGCAACCGCAACCTCCCTCCGCTGCATCCGCAACCTCCCTCTCAGTTGCATCCACAACCAATCAGGTATAGCATCTTAAATTGATAATCTTATAATGTTAATTCCAAGAAATAAAATTCTATTTTTTTGTAGAAAGGAAATTGGAACGTGGAATGTTATTTTTAGAAATGTTGAAGTAATGAAATAATTTTTTCCAAATCAAATGTTTACTTAGAAAGTAAATTGTAATATTCGTTTGGATATTCGTATTTGTTTGTAAAAGATTCGTATTCGTATTCGTATTCGTATTTTGAGGATATGGATCTTGATTTTTTACATTCGTGTAACATTCGTATTCGTTTTCGTATTCGTATTCGTAATATAATATGAATATGGTTATGGTATGATATGAATTCGCATTCGTATTCGTTCGTTTGCAACCCTAGTCCCACATCTACCAGTGGTGGGACTTGGAGGCTCTGTGGAGGCTATATAAGGAGTCCCATACCTCTTGTATCCATTGAGAAAAGTGCAATAGACACACCAACCATCTGAGGCATTCTCCCGGGGTTTCATCCCACTCCGTAGGGAGTAGGGTTCCACGTTAAAACCTTGAGTTCCATGTTTTATATTTCTTTATCTTATGTTCTGCTTATCATTTTTGCTTCCGCTTCCTATATTCTAACATGGTATCAGAGGAAGTTCGATTCTTGAGGTCTTTCATTATTTTATTTATTCTGTTCGAGATTCGGATTGCTTCTTGAAGATTGTTCGAGAAGGTTTTTATCAAGCTCAAGATCACGTTCAAGATTGAAGTTTTTTTTGAAACCTTGGTTCCTGATGCCTGCAAGCGGCGAGCGGTGCTCTATGATCCGATAATCCTCCTCGACTCGCCAACGCCATGCCGCTATAGGCGGCACTCCTCCGAGGCGATGCCCCATCACATACCTCCTCCAGGTCGTTTCCCCCCTTTTTCCTCCAGGTTACGCCTCGAACCCCCTTTTTCATAAGGACCCCTGGTTCCCAGCGATCTCGAGCCCCCATCCATGCGCACAGGCGGCAACGCACCATCAGGAGAAGCCTCATCGCGATGCGCGGTGGCTCTGCCTCCCTCTCCAAGGCGGCATATGCCCAGTCGACGCTCCAGAACAGAGAGCGAGACCCACGGGAGACTCCTGTAGATGTTCCTCCCCCACGCCGGCCCTCGCTCCCTAGCAGGAGGCACTACCCTCGACCCCAAGCGACGCTGTGTTCTCCAGGCGGTGCCGCCCTTGACACCAGGCGGTACCACCATCGATTCCAGTGGTGGTGGTCTCCCAACGGTGGCGGCGAGGGTTTCCAGTCGAGGAAAAAGGGTTTCCAGGGGACCGATACCCCTTCAGAAAAAAAATCCCAGTTAGGTCTGCCGCAAGTTATTAAAAAAGGGGACTGCTGCATTCGGCCAAGCAAGGTTCAGGAAAGCGATATGCGTATGCGATCGGACAGGTCACTGAATAGCGCTTAAACGGTATGCGGGGGCATATACGGGGTATATGCGGTTCTGCGTGGTCTCCTAATTTTTTATTTAAAAATAAATAAATATATATAAAAATGACTACAACAGAACTAAATTTATGTATAATTGTGGTCCAACAGAAGATCTAAGAAAAATAACTTTCATATAGAGTTCAAAACAATCTCTATCAATCAAATATCAATACTTCGATAGAATAGTTAACACACAAAATAATTGACAACAATCAACAAATTGAAAAGTTAGTCCACAAAATACCTCTATTGTTGAATATAATGTCATTTATCTCTGTCGTTATATTTATAATTGATCCTCCATCAAAAGTACTAAACTTTACATATAATATATTGCATTCATAATAACTATTAGTTGACTAAATTAGTTTGCCAAATTATTAGTACATTATTCTTTTTCTTCCTTGTGTGTTTACTCCAATCTCGCAGTACAACTACTTTGAACGATGGATGGATTTAAATGGTTGTGGAATGCTTGGTTGACGTACATGCAAAAGTAAGAAAAACGTGGCATAAATAACACAATAAAACGTCGCACAAATTAAAAAGAAATAAAAAATGTGTATGCGGCCGCACATACCGCATATGCGGCCCGCATAAGCGCACAGGGCGCATAAAGGGGGGCTTCATGAAAGCGGTGCACTGAGGGCGCCGCATACGCATATGCGGCCGCACGGGCCGCTTTCGTGAACACTGCGGGCAAGTGGGCCGAACAGTAAAAAAATAAAAGGAGGGAATTTGTTTTGAGAATAGAAAAGAGACGCGTATAAATAAAAAAGTCGTACGCAGAAACGTTAAAAAATGAGTTTTTCTTGAAAAAGGGTGCGTATACAAAAAAAGAGTCGTAAACAAATCAACAAAAAATAGTGAAATAGCCAAAAAATGTGATGGGTATTTTAAAAAAAAGAGAGAGAGAAGCCAAAAAAATTGGTTGAAGCGACTTTAAAATATGTTTAAAAAATGGCGGCTTATAAAAAAATTTTGAAAAGCCAAGAAACTTTTTGTGAATGTTCCTGTTGTTTTCCCCATGTCATTGTCTTCTCCCAACTTTGTCGATGTTCATTTTCCGACAAGTATGGGAGAAAGGGGGAGTATTTGTAGAGTCACAGGTCCTGTTGTAGATTCAGGTGTCAGATTCCAGAGGCCAGTCATTTTCTCAGACTCTACAGATTCCAGTTTCAGACTCGACGATTGATTCCGAGTCCTCAATTTCAGACACGCACATGTATGCGGTCTTCATTCAGATGTGCAGATGTTTGCCATCTTTTGTAGTGGTCCGCATCTTTTCTTGTGTTTTCGGCCAGAATTTTCATGTGAGACATAGGGACTCCAGAGTAGAGGATCATTCCCTATGCCATGTTGGCAAGGTTTTTCATGTGGTATCATAGGGACTCCAGAGTAGAGGACCAATCTTTGAGCCAGATGGGGGAAACCCAGTTCTCCGACGAGGAGACTTCTTTGAGACTCCATTCTCTAACGACCGTGGACTCCGACGAGGATTGCACTTCCACGACCTTTTCATTTCGACCCTTTTCATATATGGAGCAGTTGTCCACATGTTGTGGCGGGCCAGAGTACTCCGACGAGGAAACTCATTTCCAGTTGCAATGACTCTGACAGGCGTAGTTCAGAGCACATGCTCTCCGACGAGGAGATTCTGCAGACTCACACTCCAGCCTGTTCATCCTCCTCATATGCACGGCATGAGAAGCAACGTCCTCGACAGCAGCAGTTGTGCGCGTTGAGTTGATATTGTCTGTAGTATCCTGAAACGTGGGTTGAGTTTCTTTCTGTTTGTCCAAGCTGAGCATTGCATGCTCCAGCTTGAGGGGAGTGTTGGAGTATTTGATGTATGCGTCACTTATGAGGGAGATGGGTAAATGGATCCTTCCAGGATCCATTTACCCCATCCAAGAGTTTAGTCCCACATCTACCAATGGTGGGACTTGGAGGTTCTGTGGAGGCAATATAAGGAGCCCCAGACCTCCTGTATCAGATGAGAAAAAGCAATGAAGCATATGCCTTTTTGAGGGCTTCTCCCGTGGTTTCATCCCACTTCTTAGGGAGTAGGGTTCCACGTAAAAATCATGGTGTTCAATGTTTCATCTTTCTGTTCTTTAGCTCTGTTTATCATTCCGCTTCCGCTTCCTATTTTCTAACAAGGGCCAAATTGAAAAAGTGGTGGAGTGCAATCCTCGTCGAAGTACACGGTCATTAGAGAATGGAGTCTGAAGAAGTCTCCTCGTCGGAGAACTGGGTCTCTCCCATCTGGCTCAAAGAATGGTATTCTACTCTGGAGTCCCTATAAAACCACATGAAAACCCTAGCCCACATGGCATAGGGAATGGGATCTCCATTCAGGAGTCCCTATGGAACAAATGAAAACTCTGGCCGACAAAACAAGAATGATGGGGACCACAAACAATGATGGCAAACATGTGCACATCTGAAAAGAAGACCGCATGCATGTGCGTGTCTAAGACTAAAGACTCGCAATCTGAATGTCGAGTCTAAATATATGAACTGTAGAGTCTGGAAATATGACTGGTGTGGAGAATCTGTATCTGAGGAATCTGGAATCTGGATCCGACCTGTGGCTCTATATAATACTCCCCCTTTCTCCCATACTGGTCAGAATGACAAACATCGACCAAATTGGGAGAAGACAAATAAAGACGGGGAGAAAACAAAACCAAATAAGCTGATCACTTTTTGTTCGACTTTTCTTGCAATTTTTTTCTCGGCTATTTCCAAAAAAAATTATAGTAGTCTCTCACTTTTTTTCTCCGACTTTTCTTTTCATCATTTTTTTAATTTTTTTTCTTGGCTATTTTCATCCTCTTTTTTTAATAGTCGTTACCTCTTTTTTTTAAACTTGAAAACTGGGCCTTCTTTTTCGTCCATGACCCAAATGACCCATATGTAGTAAATAAAAAAAAAACTTTTTTTAACCTGAACGAGGGCTTATTTAGGGCTCCCCTCGTAGGAACCCTTTTTCTACGTCAAAGCCGCCACCCCTAGCTGGGGCTTGGAGATGATCAATCAACCCCTGCTAGGTTGGAGGATTGCCGCTTGGAGGAATGGAGCGGGCCGCCGCCTGAAGTTTGGGGTTTTCCTGGACTCGCTGAGAGGATGCGTGAAGGTCTTCCTCCTCCACCATCTGACTGGAGCACGAAGGGGATGCGGATTGGTGGTGTGTTGTGCGCCTCTATTAGGGTTCGTGGCCATGCCGCCTGAGAGGAGGTGCGTCACTGCTCGCACGACTGTGAGGAAGGGAGGGGACGGAGTCAGCCTGCTTCGCGTCACCTGAAGCAATGAAGGGAGAAGGTGGTTGCTGGATCTGCACCACCTGGATCGCGCATGGGTGCCGCTGGCCCTTCGCATGCTTCTAATGGAAATGCTTAAAGAACTCTACATAGTATTAGGAGGGGGTCCTTCTGCACGACTTGGGCGCGGGGCTTTTCTGCACGACTTGGCTCCAGCAACCGAAGACCGACGGAGAAGGGAATAGCTACAGGTCCATTCTAAGTTTTCACGGATGGGCGGTCAAGGGTTTTCTCCCACTGTTGGGTGATGATCGGGAGAAGCAGGAGAGATGGGAATAATCCTAGCGAGGCTGATGCATAGGTTAGAACACATGCTTTTGCGTGGATGTTGCCGCCAGGAGATGGAGGCAAAACCAAAAGGATGTGTCGTCTCTTTGCAACAATGGCACCTGGAACTGGGACGAGCGTCACCTGCGATGAGAGACCTGCGAGGAGCGTCACCCATGAACTGGAACTGGAATGGTGCCCCCATGAAGTTGCTCGAGGCATGAACTATGATTAGGGTTCCATTAGGAAACCTAATGGTTTATCTCGAACAGGAGGAACCCATCTTTAAAAATACATGAACAGCCGCCTCGTACGAATTTCAGAACGTGAACATGGGATTGGGGTTTCAAAAAGAAACCCTAGAACTTGAACTATACATGGTAATAAAAAGAATAAATCTCTAAGAACAAAAAATCTTCGAGAAGAAATCTCTGAGAATCGAACCCGCTCCGATACCATGTTAGAAAATAGAATACGGAAGCGTATCAGAGAAATAAAATAAAGAACTTATAAACACGAGATTTAACGTGGAACCCTACTCCCTAATGAGCGGGATGAAATCACGGGACAACGCCTCAAAGGGCTAATGTATGCATTGCACTTTCTCACTGGATACAATAGGTGTGAGGGTCTATATATATCCCCCACTAAGTCTCCACATCCCACAGACGATAAATGTGGGACTAAACTATAGATGAGGTAAATGGATCCTGCAGTGATTCTTTTACCCATCTACAACTCAAGTGACGCATAACTCACATACTCCAACATATGATACTTGAAGGTATCTCCAGGATGTGGCCTCTTTTATGGAGCAAATGGCTACATGATGTGATTGCCTATGTTGATGTTGATTATGCAAGTTCACCTGAGGATTACCGCTAGGGATGAGCATCGGGTCGGGCCGGGCCCAACTCAGCCCAACCCAAGCCCGATTCCAATTCACGGGCCTGCGAGCCGGGCCTAAGCCCGTCTATTTTCTGAAATTGCTGCCCGAGCCCAGTCCGCAAGTATATGGGTCGGGTCGGGTCGGGCCGACCCGCTATATTAAAAATAAATTATGCCCCTCTTTTTTAAACCCTAATACAATGAATATTTAATTTGAAAATATACAGATTAAATATGTGTTTCTTCAAAACATGAACATAGTCGATGTTTAAACAACTTAATTCATAAGAATGAATCAATGATTGGATGCTTTTGCATAGTTTTGATAATATAAAAATATGAATCAAGAGAATAACGACAATTTAAAAAGGAAGATCTATTGAAATAATATAACAGAGAAAAACAAAAGTCAATGCCAGCACAAGGCTCGTGGAGCCAACAAACTTCAAACCAAAAGGAGGTAGCACAAATAAAACTTAGGATGGAGCTCTGAATCGATTGTTCAGGTACCTTGTTCAAAATACAACAAAGACATGCACAACACAAGAAATCCCGAACACAAAATATTGTTCGCCTTAAAAATATTACAATAGGATTTTAACAATTTCCTAAAATAATAGTGTAAGGCACACGGCATTACATGAGTCTCTAGTCTCGACGCTTTCTCAAAATGATCCTCATCAGAAACATGCAACACAAGTGCAAATGTTTTACAATCAAATCCGAAGAGTGTAGACACACAGGCCTATAGGCCTACATCAGCCTCACTCAAAGATTGTTTCCAAACCTATACTTGAAAATATGTATCAAAAAGTATGGAAAAAAGATAATATTTAGAAATTTATTGAATGAATACTAACCAGATGGATTTATACTAGACTCGGTATCGTCATCCTCTTCTTTATCACCCGCAAACTCACCACCTTC
Organism: Ottelia alismoides; assembly: GCA_037367405.1. Taxonomy (NCBI): domain Eukaryota; kingdom Viridiplantae; phylum Streptophyta; class Magnoliopsida; order Alismatales; family Hydrocharitaceae; genus Ottelia; species Ottelia alismoides. Next base: position 206,870 of record JAZKJV010005122.1, on the reverse strand, counting down.
ACCATGTATCCAATCTTGAGTGCAAATCAAAGCTTCGACAGTCTTTGGATGAAAGCGGTTCATGTAGGCATCAAGGACCCTCCCTCCGGTGTTGAATGCACTCTCTAATGCAACAGTTGAGACTGGAATTGCCAAGATATCCCGTGTCATGTGTGATAAAATTTGATATTTACCTGCATTTAGTTGCCACCACAACAAAATATCAAAGGTGGAATCATCAACATTGTCAACAGAGTTGTCTTCTAAGTACAATTACAGCTCAGATTTTCCTGATTATGTATATCTCAAGACTTTCTTCTGTTTTGAGAACTTCAATCTGGTGTCCTCCTTCGTTGTTGGTTCACATGGATCACATTCAACAGCCCTTTGCATTGTATTTTCTACATCTTCCTTTCCCTTAAAAGTCAAAGCGTACTCATCATATACAATAACAACAACAACAAAGCCTTTTCCCACAATTAAGTAGGGTCAGCTACATAGATTCTTCGCCTCCATTTAGATCTATCTTGGGTTAATCTCGGTCTTATATCCAAAAAACTAAGATCCCTTCGTATAGTCTCTTTCCAACACTTCTTGGGTCGTCATCGCCCTCTCTCAGTAGACTCAACATCCCAACATTCGCATCTCCTAACCAGTATATCCGCTAATCTTCTTTGCAAATGACCAAACCATCTTAAGCGGTTTTCTCGCATCTTATCCTCGATTGGAGCTACACCAACTTTCTTTTTGATTGCATCATTCCGAATCCGATCTTTACGTGTGTGTCCACACATCCACCTTAGCATTTCCATTTCTGCTACAACCATTCTTTGCGCATGTCTATGGTTCACAGGCCAACATTCAGATCCATAGAGCATAGCAGGTGTTACAGCTGCTTTGTAAAACTTTCCTTTAATTTTTAAAGGGATTTTCTTATCACAGAGAACAGCAGAGGCTCCTCTCTACTTTATCCAGCATGCATTTAAACTGTACTCATCATATAACGCTTGGAAAACTGTCTCCACATGCCTTACATATTCAGTTACCTCCTCCAATGAGTACAGTTCTGAATAAGAGAAACGTAAAAACTCAAATTTGTACCGTGGATCTAGAACAATTGCGATGGCTAGAGGCAGCATAGCATCCTTGTTTGTCCAATACTTGTCAAATTTAATGAACATTTTGGTGGTCATACTTTGGATTGAAGCATCTTCATTGTTTTGCAAGGAAACCAACTCCTCTATCTCAAAAATCAAACAGAAAAATAGATTTGCAGTTGCATATTTCTGACCGGAAAAGAAGTTGGTTGCATCATAGAAGTTTTCTAAAATTGCCTTTATGAGCTCCACCTTTTTCCACTCAGAGGGTGATGGGACATCCATCGACTGAAAATCTCGAGTCTTCATTCAATTGAAGACATTCTGATACAATGTTGCAGATTCAAGCATTAGGAATGTAGAATTCCATCGTGTGCTTACATCTAACCTTAGGGACTTTGTCACTTAAATGCATTCCTGACTGGCGTAATCAAGAAACTCTTGATGATGACGGGTAGAATACTTAATGCATTTCACATGTTGCGAATTTTTCCAATAATTTCGATAATTTCAGACAAACCATCCTGCACGATTAGGTTTAGAATGTGTGCCCAACATCGGACATGAAAAAAACTACCTCCGAGCAAAAGTGAGTTGATTGACGAATAATGGTCGACCAAATTCCTTGTCACGACATCATTGGTGGACGCATTATCAGTTGTCAACGTGCACAATTTTGTAATATTCCAGGAAATCAACCTGGTAATCATCATATCTGATGTGTTATCACCAGTATGACATAAAGCTGGTGCTGCAAAACTCAAAATTTTCTTCTACAACTTCCAACAATCATCAATGAAATGAGCTGTGATGACCATATACCCCAAATTCTGAATAGAAGACCACATGTCAGTTGTTATGCAAATCCTCGCACCAGATTTGCTGAGGATGCTCAACAATTTCTTCTTCTAAACCTCATACAGTTTCATGCAGTCTTTTTTCAGTGTAAAACGAGACATGACATTGTATTTAGGTTGTAGACTTCCAATGAAACTGCGAAATTAGGATTTTCTACAAATGTAAATGACATTTCTCTAAAGATTACCCATTTGACAAATTCAGCGCGGCTATGTTCTGGATTAAATTTCCAAGAAGAAATTGCACTCCCTTGATCGGATGTAAGCACATTTAACAAGGTTTGACCTTTCCCATCCTTCTTGTAGTAGAGACATTTATTCTCTAAATGTCGTATTAGATGACTTGTGCCACTTTTCGTTTGGCATGACAACGGTTTCTTGCAGTGATTACAACGACACATTTCCTTTCCTTCAATGGCACATATCTTGGTCAAATGATTCCAAACCCATGACTGAGACTGTCGTGAACGTTTGTTCGGCCCTAACAAGTCATCTTTCTCATGTTCTTCTTCCCCTCTCACAAATTCATGCTCTATTGTAGGAGTGGCGACATCATGCTCATTTTCTGTATTCGACATCTATTAAAGATTGATAATAATATCATAACTACGAGTCAACAATATGCATAATGTCTCATTGGATACAATCATGCAACCACTAGTTTGGACAAATCAAACATGCATAATGACTCAAATTTCATTGGATACATTCCGATTATCAACAATATATTCAACACAACCATCATGTATAATATTCAACACTATGAATCAAAAATTATATATTAAAGAGGGGAACTAGCAAGCTATACCTTCTTGATGGTTACGTTGCGATGACGTGCGGTGTGGGGGCTGTACCGACGAGTAGAGGCAGCTTCACGAGCACTTGAAAGGGGAGGATGGGAGGTCAGAGGAGAGGAGACGGTTCGTACGGGGGTGATGATGGGTGGTGGGCCTAGGCTATCACCTAAGGTGGCGAGGTGGCGATGCGAGGATGGGAGGCCGGAGGAGAGGAGGGCCAAGCGGGGATGATGGTGGGCGGCAAGGCGGCTGTGCGAGGATGGGAAGGAAACTAGGAAAGGGAGGGGGGGAGAGGGGCGTGCGGGGTAGGGTCGTCGAGTGTGGGGGATGGGGGGCGGTTCTGTTGTGTGTGGGGGGAAGGGGAAGGGTTGAAGGGGGCTTGGGGCCTGGGGGGCACGCGTGGTGCGCATACTAGGGTTAGGAGTTAGGGTGCCCTACCCGGGTCGGGTTGGGCTGTCTTTCGGGCCCCGCATCGGGCTGCAAGTTGGGCCTATTGCAGGGCCAGCCCGCGGGCTTCGGGATCGGGTCCGAGCTAGCCCGAGCCCGGCCCGAGAAGGCATTCAAGCTTAAAAAAATGCCCAGGCCCGCCCATTTTAATCGCGGGCTCGGGCTGGGGTGGGCTTACTCGGGCCGGGTACCGGGCTAGGTTGGGCCGGGTACCAGGCTGGGTCGGGCCGGCCCGATTTTTTGCTCATCCCTAATCACCGCTCCACTACAAGATATGCTATGATGGTTGGAGGAAGCCTTGTGACTTGTAGGAACAAGAAGCAAATCGTTGTGTCTAGATCTAGTACAGAAGCATAGTACAGGGCGAGGGCTCAAACTACTTGTGAAATCACGTGGCTATTATCATTCCTGCAGGAACTTGGTATTGTTGTCACTACTCCTATTCCAATGTATTGTGACAACAAATCCTCTACATACATTGCCATGATCTTGTATTCCATGAGTGAACTAAGTATATAGAGATTGACTTCCATTTTGTTAGTGATTGTTATACAGGTTGGCAAACTACTACTCCACACATCACGACAGATCTTCAGCTTACGGATGTATTCACGAAGGATTTACCCAAAAAACACCTCTAATGGATGGCTTCTAAGTTGGGCATGATTGATAGATATGCTCCAACTTGAGGGAGAGTGTTAGTAATGCATTTTACGGTTTTTATTTTCTCATTGTAACCCCTCTGGGGGTACTTAAGTATTTTCCCGATTTTGAGCTCTCTAGGGTTCCGTCCTATATAAGGACTCCCAGACCTCTTGAATAAAGTATGCAATTTCATTCTTTCGTAGTTTTTTCCACAAAGCTAAAATGCAATATGCACCAACCAAGTGAGCATCAATAGTTACATGCATGTATTGACTCATAAGTTCATAACATTCAAGATATCTATTATTTATCTTCACTTAGAGATTGCCTTCTCTAAGACTTCACCTTGGTTTGCTTCAATAGGTGTTACCATAAAATTTCACCCTCACTTTCTAGTTTCCTTGAGTAGGTCCAAAGCATACTTGTATTGCATAACATGCCTCTGTCACTGTATCTAACAATCTCTATTCCAAGATTCCCAAGGAAGTATTTGAGTTTTTCAGTAGATCTTTGATCTCAAATTCATAAGCACGCTGCACCTTGAGACTAGAAATGGCATCTTCATCATTTCATGTAATTGTCATAGGAGAATAAGCAAGAGAAGGGAGGGAAGGAAGGAGAAGGAAGAGGGAGGAGATCATCATTGGGAGAAGGTCATCAACGGTGAGGCAGGTGTCCAGGAGGTGGCGAATGCTCAAGAAAAATCAGCCGATGATTGTGTGGTGCATGATGGGAACGTTCTTGATGGAGGCTATGCGGGGATGGAATGCTCTCAACCTACGTCAGCGAGCTACAAAGTAAGGTGCTTCCAATGCAGCTCCTTGGGCTACTTTGCCAGAGATTCCTCAATCCGATCATCTGTTTCCGATGTAAGTGTGGTGTTGGACACCAAAAATTGATGTTGCCTTCATGGGCGGCTGAGGTGCCATTGATAAAGCTTGAGGGATCCAATGCAGATGCAGATTGCTTAGGTGATGACTGATGACAACAACTCAGGGATGTTTTGTTGTCAAGGATTTGGTTGTGTATGTGTCTGTTAGCTCTATGGTAGAGAGGATCCTGTCAACCATTGTGGGCCTTCAACATCAATGTGACTTGCATGCCCACCATCTATTTCTTGGCAAGACGCAAGAAGGCTCCAGCCACCAAAATCCAGCTTCATGCTCAGTTTGATTCTTCCATTGTAGGAGGGTGCTTTTGTCTGCTATGACCAATACTTGGTCAAAGACGAGACGGTCACTGCAAACCCTACCATTGTGACATTTTGGGAATGCCATTGTGCTTCCCAACATATGGGATTTCCAATGGCTTTGCCCTTTCCCTTGCAAATGTTGATGATGTGGTCTTATCTGGCATGGAGTGGAGCTATAAGTCCCAGCCAACCTTATCTTATCAAAGGACCAAAGCCTTTGTGTCGGTGTACACAAGTGAAAGATGATTTAGTATCCATATTCAGTAACAATTGATTAGCAATTGGATTTGCTAGCATATCCAAGATTTGAACTTGACATATATGTAGAGATATTTCTAGTATTTATGTACTCGTCTGTTATGTTTATTTTCCTTGTTCCACCTTATGTAATTACTCATAGGCTTCCTCTATATAAGAGAGCCTAGGGTTCTCTGGAATAAACAAGTTCTCATTCTCATTTCTACCAACATGGTATCAGAGCCTTCACCCTAACCCTAGCCGCCGCCCCTCCACCCCTCTCAATCTCACCCCGCCGCCGCCCCTCCCAGTCCGTCGCCGCTTTTAGCCCATCGGCGCGCCGCCTCTTCCCCTCTCTTCTCGGCGTCGAACACCCCCTCCCTCTTTTCAACTCGGCGCCGCCCCCTTCTCTTTCTCGTTCTTCATGGATTTGAGTGCATAAGTCTACATATGCATTCAACTCCATACATGTTTATGTAGACAATTATTCATTGGTCTACAAACCATAGTTCTTCATCTCCGGCAACAATATCAGAAAACAAAGTCGACATGCCCTCCATTGGCGCTTTCAAAGGTCCAGCGCCAATAGTCAAAATGGATGGGATGAATTATGAGCTCTGGGAGATATAGTTCATGAGTCTCATGAAGTCCAACGATAAGAAGCATATTCTTACCAAAGATGAGCCGGCAGCGAAGACTGGAGTTTATGCCTCATGGGAGGCTGATGATTCGTATGCCTAGGTCTGCCTTTCAGGCACTCTGACGATGGAGATTGCTAATGATGTCCTCCATCAGCCCATGGCTAAGGCCATGCGGGATATTCTCGCCGCAACGTACTCGCAGATGAGAAATGAGACCAAGATCCTCCAACTTCAGCATGACATATTTACGGTCAAGCAGAATGGCCGACCGTTGCATCGTTGTATACATCCCTACGAGGGATGTTTGACAAGCTTTACAGTACCATTCCCCTGACGGTGACCCCGAGCAGCAGAAGACGTTCCGGAATGCTACAATGGTGGGGGTCTTACTAGCGGCACTTGACCCGGAGTATGATGCGGCTCGCTCGCAGATCCTGGCGGATGCTACTATTCCTCCAATGGAGGAAGTGTATCGACGGCTCAGCAGAATCACAGTTCCTTCTACTGCCACTACTCCACCTCCTTCAACGATGGCAGCTTCCAGAGGCAGAGGTGCATCTTCTTCTTTTCGTGGTCGTAGACCTCGTGGTCGAGGTGGCCGATTCCGTCAGCCATGCACCTTCTGTCATCGTCCGGGTCATGCGGAGGATACATGTTATTCTAAGCATGGTTTTCCAGCATCAGCCCGTGTAGCCGAGCACGTTGTGCCTACACCAACATCTGCTTCGGATCAGCAGTTTGAGGATCTTGTCGCCCAGACTACGAGATATCATGCCTCCAGCCACTATTGACTCGCCAAGAGGTCACTCAGACATAGCAGCTTCAGCCTCGGCCAGCATGTCAGCCACAGCTAGCACATCAGGTAGCGTTTATGCCTTTACGTCCTGTCACAGTTATGATGTTTCGGAATGGATTATGAACTCCGTGCGACACATCATCTCTGTCAAGACAGAGATAAGTTTACATCATACAGGGAGGTTCCATCATGGAGATCGGTAGTAATAGTAGATGAGACTCATTCCCCCATCATTGGACAAGGGGAGATCAGTTTGACACCCTCCATATGAATACAGAATGTTTTGCATGCTCCAGATTTCTCAATGAACTTACTTTCTATTAGTCAGCTTACAAAGGATTTGCATTGTCGAGCTATTTTTGACCCATCGTCTCTTATTTTGCAGGACATTCTAACGGGCAGGGTAATCGGCTGTGGCTGTAAGCAGGATGGTCTCTATCGGTTGGTTCGCACCTCCTATGCCGGTGTCTCATCTCAGTCCAGTGGAACTGCTTCTCCCTTTACTTGCCATCTGCGTTTTGGTCATCTCCCTCTTCAGAAGCTGCGACATATCTTGCCCCAGATTTCACCAAAGTCTTCTTTTCAGTGTGAAGCGTATCAGTTGGGGAAGCATCACAGATCTACTTTCCCTAGTCGTGAGTCTCGGAGCAGTCACTCCCCTTTTGAGTTGTTGCATATTGACATTTGGGGTCCGAGTCGTGTTCCTGATCACTAGGGACACATGTTTTATCTAGTGTTCGTTGATGATTTCTCTAGATTTTCTTGGGTCTTTTTATTGAAAAATAAATCTGAAGCGGGGGATGTAATCAAAAATCTTATCAATGAAGTTCGGAATGTTTTTACTTCTAATGTGAAGATTGTGCGCACAAATAATGCCTTAGAATTTTGCACTTGTGCTCTTTCACATTTCTTCTTGTCTTGTGGCATTATTCATCAAACAATTTGTGCCTACACGTCTCAACAGAACGGTGTTGCAGAAAGAAAACGTCGTCATCTTCTTGATATAACTCGAACTTTACTCATTCATAGTTGTGCTCCTCTGCCTTTTTGGGGTGATGTTGTTCTTATGTCATGTTATCTGGTCAATCATATGTCATCCTCTGTATTGGGTGAGAAAGTTCCTCTTTCTGTTGTCTTTCCTAACAAGGAATTGTTCTCTCTAACTCCTCGTATTTTTAGCTCAGTTGCTTTTGTCCATCAACTCACTCTGGGGATTGACAAGCTCTCACCTAGGGTTGTCAAGTGTGTGTTTCTTGGGTACTCTCGTACTCAAAAGGGTTACCGATGCTATGATCCTGTGAACAAAAAATATTATGTTAGTGCCGATGTCACCTTCTTTGAGAATGTTATGTATTTTTCGCCTACAGATGACAGGATGACTCCTTCCACTACTGATAATGAAATTTATGTGCCACCTCCTCCTCTGTGTCAGTCTGATACAACTCCTGTTGTGCCACTACCATCACCACCACCACCACCAGTCCCACCTTTACTGAAATTTTATACCCGTCGTCCGAATCCTGCTCATGGAGGCCGTCATTCATCCACCACACCCCAGGTATGTCCAAGTGATATTAGTAACGATGGGACTGACAATGCACAAGTGCAGGACAATAACATACAGGTGGACACTGCTGATGATTTGGATGTACCTATTGCCTTGAGGAAGTCTAAGCGGACGTGTACGTCTTATCCACTTGCTTCGCAGGTTTCATTCCATCGCCTCACTGGTGATTTTCAGAGATTTGTTGTTGCCTTATCTACCGTGGAGATACCACAGAATTATCAGGATGCCTTGAAAGACAGCAGCTGGCAGTTAGCCATGGAGGAGAAAATGGTTGCCCTGCGGTCCCGTGGTACATGGAGCTTGGTTGCTGCTCCCCCAGGAGCTTCTGTGGTCAGTTGTAAATGGGTCTTTACCGTCAAATATAATGCGGATGGCAACTTTGATCGCTACAAAGCAAGGCTAGTAGCACGTGGATTCACTCAGACCTATGGGTGGATTATATAGATACCTTTTCTCCGATTGCACGTCATTCCACTCTACGTGTACTTCTGTCAGTCGTCGTGGTACGTGATTGGCTTTTATTCCAGCTTGATGTTAAAAATACCTTTTTATATGGGGATCTGCAGGAAGAAGTCTACATGCAGCAGCCTCCGGGGTTTGCTGCTAAGGGGGAGTGTCAAATAGTGTGTAGACTTCACAAGGCCATATATGGTCTTAAACAAAGTCCGCAGGCATGGTTTCAGAAGCTTTCAGATCTCATCCAGAAGCAAGGGTTCATAAGATCAAATGCTAACCACTCTTTGTTTGTCCAAAAGACTCCCAGAGGTACTGTTGTTATTATGGTACATGTTAATGATATACTTGTTACGGGAGATGACATGCAGGAGATACAGATGGCAAAAGTATTTTTAGGCTATCAATTTGTGACTAAGGATCTTGGTACTCTACGATACTTTTTGGGATTGGAATTTGCGAGGAATGCGCAGGGTCTTGTGATGACCCAGAGGAAATATATTACAGATATGCTTGTTGAGACAGTGTATCTACCACACAAAAGATCGGGGTTCAAATCCCATTCTTGCAGGGGTTGCGTTAGGTAGTCGACAACCAGCGTAAAAAATAGTCGAATCTTTCAACATGGATTTGAGCAAGAATCCATGTAGCCGACCCTACTTATAGTGGGAGAAGGTTTAGTACAATTATGCTTGTTGAGACATGTATGATCGGGTGTCGACCCTCCACTACTCCCATGGATCCTAGTATGAAGTTATATGGAGATGATACAGAGGAAGTTGACAAAAGAAGATATAGAGAAATGGTGTGAAAGCTTCTATGTATTACTATCACTAGACCTGACATTGCTTTTGCAGTTAGTCGGGTGAGTTAGTTCATGGAACAGCCCAGACAGGTGCACATGGATGTTGTATATATGAAACTAAGATATCTAAAGTTGTCTCCAGGTGCAGGATTGTTGTTCAGGAAAGAAACAAATCTCTATCTCTACATGTGCTGATGCAGATTATGCATGATGTCCTAGAGACCGGAAATCTACCTCAGGTTTTGCAGTGTTTGTTGGCAGTTCTTTAGTTTCTTGGAAAAGCAAGAACAGACAGTGGTGGGTAGATCTAGTGCTGAATCTAAGTACAGGGCCATGGCACAGGCAAGTACGGAGATGATGTGGGTTCGAGCCGTATTAGAAGATATGCATATAGATGTACCTCTACCCATGCAGTTACAATGTGACAATCAAGCAGCATTATTTATTGCTAATAATCCTACATTTCATGAAAGGACGAATCATATTGAGGTAGACTGCCACTATACCAGGGATATGATTCAGAAGGGTTTGATTTCTACTTCCCATGTCAGTTGAGGATAGCAAACTGCAGATATCTTTACTAAGCCGTTGCTCAGAGGGCCGTTTCAGAAATGCTCTTCCAAGTTCCAAGCTGAGCATGATTGACATCTATGCTCCATCTTGAGGGGGATTGTAGAGATATTTCTAGTATTTATGTACTCGTCTGTTATGTTTATTTTCCTTGTTCCACCTTATGTAATTTACCCATAGGTTTCCTTTATATAAGAGAGCCGAGGGTTCCTTGGAATAAACAAGTTCTCATTCTCATTTCCACCAATAATATATAGTTGAATTGTTCACATGATGGACTCCTCAAAATCCAGATCCAAAAAGGGCACAATTTATGGGTGACTAAAGAGAATTATGCAAGTGGATGATAAATTTATGCATTCTACCAGATCCATTTTAGTTGGATTCTCCCATAATTACACACGATGTTGGTCTCAAATTATAAAATGGCATGACAAGGAGATTGAGGACCATCACTTCAAAACGTTTTGGAAAAATAGTGTTGAATCATAAATTTTGCTTACATCTACTCGCGTCCAAAAAAAACGGAGTAATGCCACCTTACATAGGAGATGTTCAGTGTTCTTATTATGTTTCTCTTTTGTTATCTGTGAGTCTTGTGACTCCTCCTGCTTGATATAAATGAAGAACCATATTCTAAGTGGATTATCAATCCCAGACCTTGTGCATTTTTCCCCTCCAGTCGAAAAAACGGGAAGGAGTAAATAATGTCTATTTGACCTTCTTAAGTTCCAAGAAATAACCATATTGATTGTTTTAATGATCAACAATTGAGGTTTCAAGGAGAAAAGGAGAAGTACTTGGTACTTGAGGTTGCCATCTCACTTTGCTCCAAATTTCCTCCTTTTGTCAGACACTCGTGTCATGTGAACTAACCCCTAAAATCCAAATTTAACAATGTTGGAAAAACACAAAATTAAATCATAATACTGGCTTACAGTTTCTCATGCCCAAACAAATAACAAAATGGAAAAATACTATTTATTCTACAGTAAACGTTGGCTATCCGTTGTTCCTAATGTCTTTCCTTATATTATTTTTGTGTGGTCTCCTATAATATTTCCTTCTGGATATATAAATGTAAACTCAGACTTTAATGGTGTTAATTTGACTTGAATCCTAACCACTGGTTGGGCTGCTGACATGTATGATATGTGTCCTGCCTTCTGATTAGCTGAGAGTTGTTGGGCCAGGATTGCTGACAAGTCTGATCTGTGTCCTGCCTTCTGATTGGTTGAGAGTTGTTGGGCAAGGATTGCTGACATGTCCGATCCATGTCCTGTCTTCTGATTGGCTGAGAGATGTTGGGATGAATTGCTGAATACATATGGTATTCTTCTGTTGCAATATAAAAAGGGCCCTAGAGCCATCAGATACTGCAATCCTCATTTCTGATCATGTTTCTTATCCCATATCTGTACCTTCTCAGTACCATATGTATTACATTTTTCTCCAAATAGTGAAACCGATCGCCGCCGCCCAAGGACGTATCTCATTTACGGGTGAACCTTGTAAATCCTTGTGTCTGTGTCTTACTTGTTTGATCGTGTTTGTGTTTGTTTGCTTCCACGATTCGCAATAAATGGGATTATCACTTCCACATCTTTCCCATTTTTTCTCTCTAGTCGCAAAAATAAAAAGGTGTAAATTATGTCCGTCTAGCCTTCTAAAGTGTTCTTTTGGAAGGGAAAAATGGTTTGATGCTGAAAAGATAGACACCCAAAACTTTACATTCACAAATTAAGTTTGAAATTATAAAAGACAGATTCCAGAACGAAAATTACAAAGACCAATATTATGGCAATTAGCCTTCTAAAGTTCCAAGAATTAACTGAAATAATTGCCTTAGTAATAAAAAGTCGACATTTCACAGAGTAGAGAAGTAGTTAGTCCCTGAAGTTGTCATCTCACATTGCCCCCAAATCCCAATTTCCTCTTCTTTCTGCCACCCATGTCATGTGAACTAATAGAGTAATATGAATTAGCAAGTTCACGGGGGACAGCTGATCCCGCAGATTTAAGATTATGGACTAATTCCTTGAATAGCTTCTTGTTCTCCTCATTCACAAATGTGATGGATGACCCTTCTTGTCCCATTCGAGAAGCACGGCCAACCTGATGGACATATTCCTCCATGGATTTAGGCGTGTCAAAAATAATAACTTGTTTAACTCTCAAGAGATCTACTCCCCTTCCCAGCATGCCTGTCGCGACGATCACAGGTCGGCTCCCATCCTTGACTCCACAAACACTACAATCGGTGGTTTAAAATGTTGTTTGCTTGTCAAAATCTCGAAAAGTTTCTGCTTCTTATGCTTTGACTCTACCCAAATCACAATTTGATTTACCGATGCATTCGGTTTGCTAGGCTCCCCAACAGATATAGAGATGAGGTCTTTGGCTATTGAACTTGTCATTTTCTCAACATCCCGAGATACGGTAGCAGAGAACATCAAGACCTGAGGACATGAGAAAGCAAGAAAGATCTGCATTACCTGATTCCTAAAACCTCTTTGTAGCATGGAATCAACTTCATCTAGAACTAATATCGAAATATCGTCTAGCTCAAAATCATTCTTCCCAAGAAGATCGATTAACCTCCCTGGTGTTCCAACAATTAACTCAACCCCTTGTTGGATCCTGTAAACTTGTCCTGGCATGGCATCCCCACCGACCACAAGAGCTGTTTTAAATGGTAGACCCCTTCCAAGTATCTTGGCTTGCTCCTCGACTTGAATACAAAGCTCTCTAGTAGGGGTCAAAACCATAGCAAGAGGCTTTCTCTTGCCGTCAGATCTCTCCTTTCGGCTATTCGAGCGATGCGCAATTATAGGGACTAGAAAAGAAGCCGTCTTTCCAGATCCAGTCTCAGCCGACACCAACAAGTTTCTTCCCACAAGAGCGGCTGGAATTGCTTGCATTTGGACCGGTGTGGGTATTTCATAACCAGCAGATTCTAGATTTTCTTGAAGCTTCAATGGAAGATCACAAGAAGAGAAAGAGACAGCAGGAGGAGGGGCAGAACGCCCCTTGACATGAACACCAATCTTTTTCCTCAATGCTTCTGCAGTCTCATCATCACTACCTCTAACATAGAAGCACTCATCATGTCCTGCCACTTTTACAGGACAGACGGAATTCACTGGTCCAATCTGAGATTTTGAGAGTCTTTCAAGAACGACGCTTTTGCATTCTTTGCTGCAGACATCATCATCGGTCTCGTCGCATATGTACTCACCATAGCGAGCGCAAATGACACATCGCGGTTCCCCGGGAAGAGCTTCTCTCTGTTGCCAACATCTTTCCTTAACAGGGCTCTCTGATTTAATCGAAAAGAATAGATCACGGGTCGTAACAAGCATTACCAATAAATTTTGCACAAGCGTATATTATATGACCCTCTAAAGGGACTATTGCATAAACAAAAAGTAAACAAATCCGGAATTCGAGAAAAAATATCTTCAAAATGCTACTCAAAAAAATTCAAGTTCCAGATATAAGGTGCAGAGTATAAGCAGCGTAAACGACATCATGGAAGGACAAAAAATCGGTGCAGATGGGCAGTATAACTCATGTGGGATGATCCAGGTTACCTTCAACAGCTTCGGCAGGCTCCGGCATGGGTGTGCGTGTGCAGACTTTGGAGAGCTATCGAAGGGGACGGAGACGACGAAGGGCGGAGTTCGCGCGATGGGTGGGGTAGTGGGCGCAGATGGGTGGGCGTTCTTTTTATTTTTTTTATCACGAAGTGGGATTTTCTTGGAGTATTTACATTTATATATTCAATATTTCCAAAAACATAAAAATTTGTAGTGGGATCTCTTATTGAATTTCCCAATCTATTATTTGGGAAAAAAATGTTGGAGATGCTTGATTTTCTTACATTTTTTTATGAAAAAAATGTTAAAAGTAATTGTGACTAAAAAGGGGTAAACAAGTAAAAGGGGACACCTTTAATGAGATACACTAGTAGGGAACCCATGCAAAAGCACGGGTAAATAACTTTGAAGGGTAATTTAATTCAACATGTTATCTTTTTATGAATTCTCTATGAAAATTTCCAATGTAATAATATATCTTTGCATGGTTGGCGGATCAAGCGATGAATTTGTGCACTCTCCATAAGAAATTTTCCTACTCTTTATAAACGGTGAATCTTATCAATTACTTGCCTTGGTGATATTATCCTTTGAGTTTCAGCATACTTTAGCAAGTTGGTCGAATACTGTAGACGACTCGCAAAACATACTTTCTAGGTAGATTATCACTCAAGATGCACACACATATGTAAGGCATGCACGAAGTACTTTAGAGAAGAATTTAATTACATGAAATACAACATATCTTTGATAAGGTCGAGCTCCTTATCCAACACTTCTTTTATCACTTGTTCAGCCAGTTTCATATACAGCCGCTCAAGTAATAGGATTGCAATCACAACAAAATCGATCCTTACCCTCATTTAAACGATGGTTAGTTTCTTTCGATTATTAGATTACTCTGAACTTTGGGCAGCTTGAACGGATTGCATTTAACATTGTGATTAGATTTTAGTAAATCCATATGGATCTTTTGGTGTAACAAAAACAACAACCATCTTTGCATCTGCAATGAATGAAAGTTCACCGAAAATCCAGAAATGATGTAAAGACTTATTTTTAGATTATATTATCGGATATTCGTCTTGAGAAACTATTTATATAATGCTTACTTAATCAAGAACTAAGTATATCTTTAAAAAAACTTCGATACTAAGATAAGTGATCTTGATATATGACCTAAAAATTGAAATAATTAAACCCAAAATATAATGTGAGATTTTACTCGGAAGTTAGATATCAATAATGAATTCTGTAATGTTCCCATTGAACATTCAAATGCAGAGTTGGTTTTTGAGTCTTTACACGCTTCGGTTGATTAGTGATACTCTATAAAATCAACTGTTTGAATAAGTGTACTACATTCAAAAGATAAAAACAAAATCACGTCTTCTAGTTAATACACGTTCATTCCATCTCACCGTTGTTATTGGTTAGTGTCAAGTAGTGTTCATAGTATGATGCAAGGTTAAATGCTAAGTATATTTCGAAATATTCGTGTCTTCTATGTCAAAATTTTAAAAAAATCTGTTATGGAATTCTAAATTTCCTTGGAGTTGAATCTTGGTTAAACATAATACTGCTTTTGATTTCACGTTGGAAATTGTCGAGTCGGTAAACCTCCCTTAGATTCCAGTTCAGCATGTGGAGTCCATTACCGGGAGGGTGGAACGTCAAGTAATAACATGCAACAACAGTAGAGGCCTTTACTTGCAAGTCAGCACTAACGTCATCAACAACCTAATGTCAATGTCGAGCTCCACACCGGTGGGAGCACCGACGATATCGAGTCACGCAGTGGCATCATACGCCTTGTTACTCTGGGAAAAGCATGGAGCAAATCAAGTAGTATGATGCCAGTATGCAATTCGGGAGGAATCGAGTCAGTTTTACAGAGTCGAGAATTTCCAAGTGAAAATTGTTGAGATAGTTACTATTTGTAGTATTACTATTTTTACTATTACTATGTTTATTATTATCTTTTGTAATTTTTTGTTTTCTTTTTCTTCTTTCTGTAATTTACCCAACAGGTTCTTCTCCTATATAAGGGAACCCTTGGGCTTCTCATAATGCATCTCAGTATGTTCCCTTAACTTGGTATCGGAGCGACGGTCCTAGACTGGAGTTACCGCATCCATCCCTAACCCTACCCTAGTCGACACCTGCCCCCCTGCCCCCAGCCCCCCCCCTCCGCCCCCCCCCCCCCCCCCCCGCCTGCCCCCAAGCTCGTGCCGCGCGCACATCAGGCCATTGTGCCCCCACGCTGCACGGCTCCTGTATCGTGCCTCCAGGCCCCTGTGCCTAGTGCCCTTGCGCGCACACCAGCCCCCCCCCCCCCCCCCCGCTCGTGTGTGCCTAGTCGTTGCCCTGCCTGTGCCTGGTCCCCCCCCCCCCCCCCCCCGCCTCGCGCCCTTGCGCGTCTAGTCACCTGCGCCCTTGCGCCCCTGAGCCCGGTCGCCCCTGTGCTGCACGCCTAGTCGCTCGCGTCGGTGCTTGTCACATGTGCAATCAGAATCCTGCTTCCAGGACGTCCCCTGTCCTGAACCTGTTCCCATCAGCGGAATGGTATGTGATTTGATTTCCATCAGAGATATGAGTTTCGTCAACCAAGGACGATTAGCAAAGATGGTTGTATATATATACACGTACAACCAATCCTTTGTATGATTCTGTAGATTCGTTTATATCGGTCTACTTCCCAGTCGAATTCCATTATTTGGCTATCTTACAACATGTCAGACAACAAGGGTGACATCTTCTCGTCCGGAGCCTTCAAGGGCCCAGCTCCCATCGCTAAGATGGATGGGACCAACTATGAGTTGTGGTCCACGCAGTTTCTCACCCTCATGCGGTGCAACAACAAGGTGTACATCCTGACAGGTCCAGAGCCATCGGACAAGACCGGAGCAAATGCTTCTAGGAAGTAATACGATGCATACGCGCGTGTTTGCCTTTGTGGGACTCTTACTACAGAGATAGCCAATGATATTCTAACTCAACCAACTGCGAAGGCAGTGTGGGACACTTTGACATCCACCTATGCCCAGGCGAAGGATGAGGCCAAGATCCTTCAACAACAGTTTGATATCTACAACACCAAGTAGAATGGCTTCCCCTTGCATGTTTACTACTCTTCGCTGCGTGGTATGTTTGAAAAGCTTCATAGCTACATGCCCATTACGGCGTCTATTGAGCAGCAGAAGATATATAGGAACTCCACGACAGTTGGAGTTTTCAAGGCTGGACTTGATGCAGAATATGATGATGTGCGTACTCATCTTCTTACTAGAGCAACCATTCCTCCTACAGAGGAGGCCTATAGACATCTCAGCCGACTCATCATCCCTTCGACAACAACGTCTTCGCACTCCTCAGCGATGACCGCTTCTCGTGGTCGAGGTGGGGCGATCCAGTCCAGAAGACCCACACCTCGAGGAAGAGGCGGGGGACACCAACGTGGTTCCTGCACTTACTGCCGCAAGCCTGGACATGTAGAGGATACATGCTATCAGAAGCATGGATATCCTATTTCTGGTCGAGAAGTAGAGTAGATCGTGTCTTCAGAGACTTCAACTCCCCAGGTCGATCCTCGCATGGATGATGTTGTCTCTCGTATTCGAGAGAATCATGACTCCTAGTGCTGACACCACCACAGATACTGTTACAGCAGCCAGAGCCTCTTAGAGCTCCTCAGGTATCACCTATGCCTTTCTGGTAGTACGAATGCAGACATGACAGAGTGGATTGTGGACTCAGGTGATTCTCACCACTTGTGTGGAGACATAACGCAACTGAAGTCCTACAGGGCTATACCACGTGGCAGGTGGGTCGTCGTTGCTAATGGCGACCACTTTCTCATTTCAGGACAGGGGGAGATGTAGTTGACACCCCATGCACATGAAGAATGTTTTATATGATCCTTATTTTCAAATGAATCTACATTCTATTAGTCAGATCACTAAGGATCTGCATTGTCGTGCCATCTTTGACCCTCCATCTCTTGTGTTTCAGGACATACTCACGAGCAGGATGTTTGGAAGTGGTCGTGAGCAACGGGGACTCTACAGACTGGTCCAACCTCCTCATGCTAGTGTTTCTATTATACCTATTGGACCTATCTCTCCTTATCTGTGGCACCTTAGGTTTGGACATCTTCCTCTGCAGAAGCTATGTCATGTTCTCCCTCAAATTTCTATGAGATCCTCCTTTCAGTGTGAGGCATGTCAACTTGGGAAGCATCACCGTTCCTCTTTTCCATCTCGTCAGAGTCGGAGCAGTTCTCAGTTATTTGAGCTCCTTCATTTAGACATTTGGGGTCCTAGTCGTGTTCCTAATCTCCAAGGACACCATTTTTATCTTGTAGTGGTCGATGATTTTTCTAGATTTTCCTGGGTTTTCTTCTTGAAGAATAAGTCTGAGGTTGGATCCACTATCAAGTATTTTATTAATGAAATAAAGAATATTTTTTCTGCCAATGTCAAGTATGTTCGTTCTGACAATGCCTTGGAATTTTGCACCTTACATCTTGCTGAGTTCCTTAAATCCGACGACATTGTTCACCAAACCTCATGTGTCTACACTTCCCAACAGAACGGTATTGCCGAGCGCAAACACCGTCACTTACTTGATGTGACCAGAACATTGTTGATACAGAGCCATGCTCCTCATGCTTATTGGGGTGATGCTTTCCTTACGGCTTGCTATATGGTAAACTGTATGCCCTAGTCCGTATCAGGAGAGAAGATTCCTTACTCGATTGCATTTCCCGAGAAGGATCTCTTTTCTCTTACACCTCGTATGTTTGAATCAGTTGCTTTGTTCGCGATGTCTCTCCAGGGTGTGACAAGGTCTCTCCTAGAGCTGTCAAGTATGTGTTTGTCAGATACTCTCGTACCCAAAAGGGGTATCGCTGCTTTGATCCACTAAGCCAGAAATATTTTGTTAGTGCTGATGTTACTTTCTTTGAGTTGGTCATGTATTTTTCTCCTACAGGTGACAGACTTACTCCATCTGACTCTGATGATGAGATATACATGCCACCACCTCCTACAGCTGATTCTTTACCTTCACCTACTCCTCTTCCACCACCTCCACCACCACCTCCGCTGGTTCAGTTCTTACCTCATGTTGTTCCTCGCAGATCTCGCTCTGTTCGCCATGCTCACAAGCCTTGCATATCGTCCTTCATGCCTCTGTTATGTAATGAGCACAATATTTCTACTGATGGCACTACTGAATTAACCGTACAACATGAGGAGCAGGTACCCTCTCAAGAGGGAAATGTGCAGGCCCAGGACTTGATAGACGATCTTGACATATTGATTGCTCTGCGAAAGAAGAAATGGGCATGTGCTACGTACCCTCTTGCAACCCAGATTTCTTTGAGCAGGTTGTTAGAGTGTTTCATGAGATTTACATTAGCACTATCAGTCGTGCAGATACCACAGATGTATCAAAAGGCTCTCAAAGATAGTCAGTGGAGGTTAGCCACGGAGGAGGAGATGGTTGCGCTACAGTCACATGGTACATGGAGTCTTGTTTCTGCTCCTATTGATACATCAGTCGTGGGATGCAAATGGGTGTTCATTCTGGAACATCGTGTGGATGGCAGTGTGGATCGCTATAAGGCGAAACTTGTGGCACGAGGGTTTACCCAGACATATGGGGTGGACTATCACGACACTTTCTCCCCAGTTGCCAGACATTCTACTCTACGTATTCTCCTTGATGTTGTTGTGACACGAGATTGGCCTCTTTATCAGCTTGATGTGAAGAATGCATTTCTCTATGGTGACCTACAGGAGGAGGTTTACATGCAGCATCCACCTGGGTTTTCTGCTGAGGGGGAGTGTCATAAGGTTTGCAGGTTACACAAGGCTATCTATGGCCTCAAGCATAGTCCAAGAGCATGGTTCCAAAAGCTCTCGAACTTGATAGAGCAGTAGGGGTTTGTGAGATCAACTTTTGATCACTCCTTGTTCATACAGAAGATCCAGAGAGGTATTACAGTCATTATTGTTTATGTTGATGACAATATTATTACAGGGGATGACGAGTAGGGTATTCAGGGTGCCAAGGACTTCCTAGGTCAGCAGTTTGTAGCCAAGGACCTTGGACATTTACGTTACTTCCTTGGAATAGAGTTTGCCAGGAATCAACGGGGTCTTGTAATGACCCAGAGAAAGTATGTTATAGATATTCTTTCAAAGACAGGCATGACAACTTGCAGACCTGCCACTACTTCGCTTGACCCAAGCATGAAATTCTATAATGATGATACTGAGGAGGTCGACAAGAGAAGATACATAGAGCTTGTTGACAAGCTACTATATGTAACTATTACCATGTCCGACATAGCATTTAACGTGAGCAAAGTGATTTAGTTTATGGAGCAACCCAGACATGCACATATGGATGCAGTCCATATGATTCTGAGATACTTGAAGACTTCACCTGGTACTGGACTTCTTTTCAGCAGAGGCACATCTTTCCCAGTGACAGCATACACAGATGCAGATTATGCTGGGTGCCCAAAGGATAGAAAGTCTACATCTGGATTTGTTGTATTCATAGGGAATTCTCTTGTTTCATGGAAAAGTAAGAAGCAAACTGTGGTTGCTAGATCAAGTGCTGAATCAGAATACAGGGCCATGGCACATGCTCGTACATAAATGATGTGGGTCAGATCTGTTCTTACTGACCTGACTACAGAAGTGCCTCTTCCCATGCACCCCCAATGTGATAATCAAGTTGTTCTCTTCATTGCAAATAACCCAGCCTTTCATAAGAGGACGAAGCACATAGAGGTGGATTGTCACTATACTCGTAACATGATATAGAAGGGTATTATCACTACTACGCATGTCAGCTCTGGAGACCGGACAACAGATATACTTACAAAGGCTCTAGCGATAGGACCTTATCAGAGATGTTGTTCCAAGCTGAGTCTTATCGATATCTATGCCCCAGCTTGAGGGGGAATGTTGAGATCATTACTATTTTTAGTATTACTATTTTTAGTATTACTATGTTTAGTATTATCTTTTGTAATTTTCTATTTTCTTTTTCTTCTTTCTGTAATTTACCTAATGGGTTCTTCTCCTATATAAGGGAACCCTTGGACTTCTCATAATGCATCTCAGTATGTTCCCTTAACTGAAATCAAAAACCAGATGGAGCAAGGAAGATAACAGGCAGCATGAGGTCACCTGGCGTTTCCAAGAACATGGATGGATGCCGGAGGGTTCGTGACGTAGTCAGCGAGGGATGAGGAAGTGATGGGCACGAGGGTCGATTAGACTCAGCATTTGGCAGCGCCATCCTCTCGCGCTGGAAGACCCCCTTGCACTCATCCCCTCATATGCCATATCCGATAGAGGGTTCCACTCATCGCGAGAGACATCGTAAGAGCGTGGATCTGAGGGGGGTCTCCTCGTCGTGGCCTCTGACGAGGAAGACCTTTTGATTGATGTGAGCCCTCATGCAGATTGCTGGAGAGGAGATCGTAGACGTGGGCAACAACAGTGAGATCACAGACTCGTCGTGAGCTTCGCATTAGGTATGTGCTAAGGGAAGATAGGAGAACTGCCAAAGACGGAGAATGAGCTGTAAGGGAGGAGGAAGGGGCAACGACAGGATCGCTAGGTTTCGGTTCCATCAGGGCGATGGAAATGGCATCAACGGAGGGAAGGGTGAAAGCGTGGGTAATTTCTTTGATAGGATGAGGGTAAAAATTGAATGACGATTAGAGGCGGGCGATTGAGAAGGGTAAAACGGGCATTGACGGATGAGAAATTAATGGTCTGACGCTCTTTAATATATGCATAATTATATATATATATATAATGTGTAATTTTCGAGGGGTATACTAATGATATCAACATAAAGCATATCGCGACATTTTTCAAAATTCTCCTCTTTTATATTGAGGTGATCTAACAGCAGGAGGTGCAGGCGCGTGGCGTGTGAAGGAGCGGGACACGTGGTGCAATCAGCAAGCGCCACGTGGCCCAATCACATTATTCAGAGAAATAAAGTGAACTATGAGGGCAAAGAAGACTGAATTTGGAAAAACTCAAAACATAAAAGTTGTAGATCTCAGTGAGATCTACAAGTTTCATGTTGGCTAAAAATAGAAATGAGGTCAAATAGAGTACTAAAATATAAGGATACAAATATACATACATATAGTATACAATGGGGTCCCAAAATCCAAGTTTTGCATACGAGCTCCGTTTTAAATGAAATTAGTCTCATTTTGAAGGTCTCTGAATGCGTATTAATTTAAAAGTGAGTAAACTTAGATCAGAGGTTGTATGAGAGAGCTATGTGCATTCTAGTGTCTAAGGTCTCCAATTGGGTTTGAGGTTTTATTAGGTAATTATTCAAGTTAGAAATTTTTGGTGTTTTCCTTGTATTATTAGTCAGTAATATATACAGTATAGAGTTGGTTTTATTGGTTTTGGAGTGAGTGTAAAATACATACAAATAGGTAAAGTACGGTGAATATTTACAAGTGAATTGGGCTTCTTATTTAATGTAAATATGAATGCTAAAGTGCAGATATTACTTATGCATGCATGAATGTTAATTATACAATATAAGGGGAAATATACAACTAATTACTCTGGAACAAGACTCTATTTTCAACTTGAATCACAGATTCATCAACCCCCTTCCATTCCCAATTCACATTCAAAGTCCACGAGAAGGAGACCCATTTGTTGCTCAAAGTTGGCTGGAGCTGCTCTCTTTCTCTCCAAGGATCTACGGTTCCAAACTTCACCAGATGCTGCTTTTTAACCACTCACAGCTACTGTAGAAGATCTTGAAAGATTTCTTCAAGCAACCATAAATTCTTGTTTCCAATAGCAGGAACCTCACCACTGCTTCATCTTCAATTGGTTAATGCATGCAACCATAGTCTCCAGCAACAAGATTGCATTCAGTTTTTGCAAATTAAAGGGTCATGTGCTGCAGTTCCCTTCCCTTTTGAAGCCGTTGCATAATGAAAATTGATCTCTAAATATTGGAGATCTAGAAAGGTACAATCCTATCTCTAAGCTCTTGTTGCCATGCATGTGCCTTGCACGTTAAGTCTTCGATTTGCATAATCAACAACACTTAGTATACACTCACATATATATTATTCATATGCATATATACTCATATTTATGCCTATTTTTACTCCCAAACCCTAACTTTCAAAGCCACCGCATTAATTTGATTCTTAAACCTTATTTTAGTAGGAAGTACAAAGCAACTCTTAAGACTTTTTAAAAATGGCCAAAATTAGGGTTCTTCATAGTAAAGAAATAAAATCAAGAATTTCAATAATCTCGTATGAAAAACCAACAGTAAAAGGAAGGATTTCGTTACCTAATCGAGCTCTCTCTCTTGCGTATGCAAGCCTTATCGTGTTTCGTTTTTAGAAAGGATGTTTTAAGGCTCTTGAAAAGATCGAATTTCATTTTCGTATAAAAAACGCTAAGAACGTGTCAAGAACGCGAAGAACGAACGAAGAACACAAAAAATGTGAAGAACATGAAGAACGCCAAGAACATATTTTCTCTTGATACTTCGGCAGAGTTTTCCATTATATCGGGACATATTTTTGGAAAATTTTGGTTTTCCAAAATATGAGGGACCTAGTCGAAAAAATGACTGAAATTTCGGTCGAAATTTGACGGAAATTCGACCGAAATTCCGTTTCGATCAGTCACCGAAATGGTGACCGAAACCAACATTTAGGGCCTTGGGTTCGAACTCAAGACCTCCATCTAAGACTGTGTTCCTTATCAGTTGGCCACTTTCCTAGTTGTGTATAAAATCTTAATTATAATATATATTGTAAAATTCTATTTGCTTAAAAAATAAAAAAATACTAATATTCTAATGCGTGGGCGGGGGGTAAATGTGTGGGTGAGAATGGAATTTTGAGAATAAGGTCATGACTCGTGACTTGTGGGAGGGGAAAAGTTGGTGGAGGGAAAATTGCAAAAGGTTGCTTTTATTTTGTTTGTATTATATATAAATATTATATGTATATATATTCCTTATTGAGCTCCTTACTGAGTTATCGAGCCCAACGAGGTTCGCCTCGGGCTCATTAAGCTATCGAGCCCAAAAGTCTAGCTCGAGCTCGGCTCAATAGCCTAATGAGTCAGGCTCATGAGCCCTTATCGAGTTGAGCCCAAGCCTGTCTCATCGAACCGTGACTCAATAGCCAGCCCTAGCTGGAAGGGTAGGGGGCGGATTTGCGAGGCAGAGGAGGTAGGAGGTGGGAGGGCTTCGTTGGGGATGTCAGTGTAATCAGATGGTTAAAGAACAACATGATTCAATTGAGAGGATTGTCGTGATTAAATTTGGAGCGAGATGACATTCTTTCCCAAATGAATCGACTTCAGATGGCTCAGGCAATGGTGATCAGGTATGCAGGCAACTTCAAGCTTGAACGAGTCGACTTCGATGCTGGTGCTCGTTCTTCGACTACTCCAGGCAAAGTTTATATGATTACATGTCTTTGCATTAAGTAAAAACGCGTGGATCAGATGCTCTGGTGATTGCGAATCAACTCGTCATGTCGACTGAGGTCAAGTCCCTCGCACCCCATCTTCCCATCTTTAACCTCACCGAGCTCATGACCACCAAGGTTGGTTGCACGATCTTCATTCGCCAGGTCACCACCAATGTTGAGATCCTCACCACCTTCGAGAGTCGCATGCGTTCTGCAAGCCTTACCATCTTCTGCCTCATCGACACTGTAGGGTCAAGTTCATGCCCACTGCCCAACTGGAATAGGGAAGGCAACGAGAGAGAGATGTAGAGAGGGAGGAGGGGGAAAGATGGATAAAATAATTGAAAAATTATCAACCTTAGGATCTATAGTAGGTTAGAAAAACTCAAGGGATGATTAGGTTAGCAGGGTAAAGTAACGGTATGACTAAGGGTATAAGACGGGGATACTATTTAGGGTTCTCAATGTATTCACGATATTTTGGATACAAAACATGAAAGTGTACAGGGTTATGAGTACAAATCCCTTTAAGCTATAACTAAAAATATATGTTACTTTTGGATATAAGGTCAAATTGGTTTTGTGGGATATACGTAGTATACTTTATTTTTATGACTTGCGACAATTTTAACAATTCGAATGATTCGATGACTTCGAAGTTGCTATTGCTCTCCCCTATTTAACATATTTTTGGGATATACTTTAGGTCTAGAAGATCCAGACTCATGCCTAAAAGATGCTCCAATAGCTGGTGACATTCATGAGAAGAATCCAATGCTAAAAATGATCGCAGACATCGATTTCATCCAAAGAATATGGCAATAAAATTATGAATTTTTAGCTACTATTTTTGGTTCATATAATGTGATAAAATACTGATTAATAAGTCATAAATCAAGTCCACAATTAGTGCAAAAAAAAGTTTCATGCGATTCCAACCATGTGGCCTCGAGAAATTAGATTTCTCCATAGATGAAGTTGGAAGATAACTCGATTGTTTTAATTGGTTTGTTTTCATATTTCGGGTTCTGTAACCCTATGTGACCCTTCGAGTTCCGTAACCCCCGTGACCCTTTGGGTTTCGTAACCCTTGTACTCTCTAGGATTTTCTCTTTATATAAGAGACCATAGCTCTATGGAATGCCACGACCCCAATTCTAGGACGTCGGATCCTCCCATAATCGGATATAGTTATTCAGCAATAATTTATTCAACATTCAGAAATAGACTGCAAATAAAGTATATTCAGAAGAAAGTATTTCAAAACTTTTCCATTCACAAAATAAAGTTCAGATGATACATTGTCCCAGTATAACCATTTATACGTACATCAGCTTGAAAGGAAAATATAAAAAAGATTACTAACTACCTTACAAAGTAAAGCTACTGTGGCTGGCTGGATATCTACTAAGGTCCTTGCGATGGCTCACCGACAACTGTTGGGTTTCCGTAAATCATAGGATAACAATTAGTGAATGCTAAGTAACGAAGAAGAGAAAAAGACAAACAAATTGTGTGATTTTTCTAAACTTGTTGTCATTAATAGTTACAATCCTTTTATTAATTTAAGTCCTATTCTTTTCTATTCCACATCAGAGATTAGTCTAGGAGAACCCCATCATTCTTGGACTCCGAAGCTGTGGACACTTCGTGATTGGAGATTGTGTTGATCTTGGTAAGCTTATGTTGCTGCACGTCACCTCAACCAATCCTCCAATGCTATCCTGACAATTTTCTTTTCTTTTATCATAGGGTCTCAAACCCTCAACCTGGAAAATAAATGAGCACACCATCATCGAGGATTCGGTTGCTTAAAACCTCAAGCTAACATTTAATCATATAACATAGCGTCTTTAAATACATATTATCGTGACCCAGCCGCTATTGAACCACACGTGCCTCCACATGGCACGGCCACATCTTCCGCCGTTCAACCCAAAGATATTGGCTCCCGGTATCACGCGTTGCAAATCATTCATTTCGTGCGGACTTATCATAACAAGGCAATCGTGTACCACCTAGGTAGGGAAACGCCAATAGGGGTTCCTTCCGACAAACCTACAGGTTGCATGCCCGACATGTAGTTCTACTCCCAGTCATCCTTAACGTGACATACGATCCTTTTTAGGATCCAACTCAAACCACATCAATTCCCATAATATAATTCTTTCGTTAAGTCTTCGATTTGCATAATCAACAACACTTAGTATACACTCACATATATATTATTCATATGCATATATACTCATATTTATGCCTATTTTTTACTCCCAAACCCTAACTTTCAAAGCCACCGCATTAATTTGATTCTTAAACCTTATTTTAGTAGGAATTACAAAGCAACTCTTCAGACTTTTTAAAAATGGCCAAAATTAGGGTTCTTCATAGTAAAGAAATAAAATCAAGAATTTCAATAATCTCGTATGAAAAACCAACAGTAAAAGGAAGGATTTCGTTACCTAATCGAGCTCTCTCTCTCTTGCGTATGCAAGCCTTATCGTGTTTCGTTTTTAGAAAGGATGTTTTAAGGCTCTTGAAAAGATCGAGTTTCATTTTCGTATAAAAAATGCTAAGAACGCGTCAAGAACGCGAAGAACGAACGAAGGACACAAAAAATGCGAAGAACACGAAGAACATGAAGAACGCCAAGAACATATTTTCTCTTGATACTTCGGCAGAGTTTTCCATTATATCGGGACATATTTTTGGAAAATTTTGGCAGGATTTTCCTCATATCGGGACATATTTCTCGGAAAATTTCGGCAGAGTTTCCCCTTATATCGAGACATATTTCAAAATAAAAACGAAAAGAGTTGACACCTTGCCTGCACAGAGTTGACACCGCGCCTACACCGCGCCTCCACCAAAAGAGTTGACACCTCTATAAAATCAATCGAAAGGAAAACAATAACGAACCTGAAAGAATATACTCAAACAACAAGAGGTGAAGAATCGGTAGACACCACACATCTTAGGTGAGTAAATGTGTGACGAATCACAGGGTTCACTGACGTGCATAGACGCCTACATCTAAGTAGTGTATTACACAGATTTCTCCATCAAAATACATATAAAAGTATAATTGAAAGAATAGGAACATAAGCATTGGAAAATCGGTAGATACCACGTGTCTTAGATGAGTGAATGTGTGACGAATCACAGGGTTCACTGACGTGCATAGCCGCCCGCACCTAAGTAGAGTGTTATACATATTTCTCCTTGAAACACAATTGACAATGAATCAGAAAGAAAGATGAATTAAGAACAAATCTTGGAAGAAAAGGGGATGAATTGAAATCCTAACTTATGAAACAAATTAAGAGAGAATTATACCTTTCTCCTGCTCGTTCTCCCGGCAGCGCTTTGTTAGCGCTCCTCCCTCGCCACCCACTCCTCCTCCCGACCTCTTGACCCTAGCCCTTGGGGTGGTGGTGGTAGTGGAAATCGTAGAGAATGGATGGGTAGGGGGGTCTATTTATAGGCTCCAGAAAACCGCTAACCATGTTAGAAAACCATGGTTTAGACCTTAACCATGGTTTAGTGGCCTATGGTTTTGGCCCATGGTTTTAGCCAAAACTTATCTCAAACATAGGGCTTAAGTTAGAACATTCTAGAGGATTCTAGATTCGCTAATGACGCTTAATTAACATTAATCGTGATTAACTTTGACTAATCACGATTAGCTTTCGCAGCTTACGCTTATCTTTTATTAACTATTGTTTAGTTGTTTGCTAATGATCATTAGCGATTTTTAATCTGTCATTAGTTTCTTTAATCATATTTAATTAGTCTTAATGACAGTCATTATGGGTTAATGACGTCTTAACCTTCCTTACTTCTCTTTCTTCCGAAAAGCATAACAAATCGAAATGAAATCCAATTCACACGAAACAAATTCCGTTGGTTTCCTCTTGATGAGTCGGATCTTATTATATAGGATCTAAGATATGTCAAGTTTAAGGCTTTACATGGAATAAACAACTCATCCCATTAGTTCCTCTTCTCAACATGGTATTAGAGCAACAATCCTAGACCGGAGCCTAATTCCCTAAATCCGCTGCCACCACCAGCCCTCTCTCTGCCAACAAGGAGAGAGGGCTGGACCCCCTTCATCGTTCGTGGATTCCATAGTCTCGCGCAAGGCAGTCCTAGTCTCCAACACTAGTTGTCACCTCCAGCGGCACCTAAAGTGACGCCCGAGACTCCATCAGTTCCATCCGCACCTTTTGTGTCATCAGCACTGTCTGGAGCCCCCCTTCCAACGACCCTTGCTTCACCACGACTTATTTCTCCCAATGTTTATTTCTCCCAACTTGATGTTCCATACTCTTTATTCTATCAAGTGTGGGAGAAAGGGGGAGTGAAAGATGATTCTTCAATATGTCTGTTGCCCTACCACGACTGACAGACTACTACTCCAGACCACTACTCAGATCATCCATCTTCACCGAGCATCGACTTCTTCATCGGGGCGTATACTTCTTCTTTTACGACCCGACTACTACTCTATGTTGGACTTCTTCTACAACGATTATTCTCCATACACGACAGAGATATGTTCCGGTGACCTGCAGGCACGATAGAGATACGTTCTGGTGACCTGATATCGCAAAGACTCTACATGCACGACAGGGATACGTTCCGGTGACCTGAAAGCCGCAAACCCGTTCTCGAGCGAGGTCTTCTACCAACAACGGACATATGTTCTTATGATGCATCGTGTGAAGATGTGGTGCATATTTTTTTCTTTTTGTTACAAGATGTAGCTTTCTCGGCTCCAGCTTGAGGCGGAGTGTTAGAGTTATTAGATTTACATTTATGTTTGTAACCCTTCAGGTTCTGTAACCTCCCGTGACCCTTCGGGTTCTGTAACCCTCTGTGACCCTTCGAGTTCCGTAGCCCCCGTGACCCTTCGGGTTCCGTAACCCTTGTACTCTTCAGGGTTTTCTCTCTATATAAAAGAATGCAATAAAGAGGTCCAAAAGTACGGGGGACATAGGGGTACAGATGTAATATTTAAATTAAATAAATAATGCAGAGGGACTTATATGTAATTACTGCTAAAGTAGGGGTACTTCTGCAAAATTTCCAGAGGGGGCACGTGCGTGGCACGTGCCCTCTAGAGGCGGGGGCTGATTCGCAAATGGGAGATTCTCCAAGGAAGTCTGTTGCAAATTACCCACGAGTCACGTGCGGAGCACGTGACCCCTGGGTGACGTATTGCTGATGTACCCCCGGACGCACGTGCCTCGCACGTGCGCGGGGTTCTCGGGTCGGGTCCCGACAGCTGGTGGTTGTGGTTGGTGGTCGAGGCGGGCCGACCAAGGCGGAGGAGCGGCATTTGTTGGTGGAGGGAGGCCGAAACGGATGCGCCTGGAGCCGATGAAGGCGGAGGTGGCGGAGTGGCCGAGCTCCTGGTGGCGTGCGAAGGGTTGTTGAAGGATTTGTGTTGGTCGGAGTAGCGTGTTGCGCAGGTGGTCGATGGAGGTCGGAGCAATTGAAGACGACGGCGTTGGAGGAAAGGTCGAAGAAGCGTCGAGAACAGTACGACGAAGGAGGCGTGTCTGCGACAAGGGCCACGGGGGCCCTCGGATCTCGCCGAAGAAGATGGCCGGGCCGTCACCCCGGTCGTGATTTGTTTATAACGGCGTATGAGGAATGATGGACGCGATGGCGAAGCTTTTATAGCCCGAGGAGTAGTCGACGGAGATAGAAAGAGGTTGGGCGGGATTTGATTGGGCGCAATTGGATTCACAGAGATGTCATGAGGTCGGCTGGGATTTGATTGGCGACGCGATATTCGATTGGAGACGGAAGAGGGAGAAGGCCGGCGAACTCGCGGTGATTTGGGGCGGCAGAGAAATCAACGGAAGGAGGCGGCGCTTGATTGGGAAGGGGGTTACTTGGGGAAGATGGTCGGTGGCCTTCCGATCTACTGAGATCGGACGACCATGAGGTTGACGCGTGGCGCTGGTGGTTAAGGGGAGAGGGTACACGAGGCACGTGCGGAGCACGTGCCTCATCATCAGATCAGAGATGTTCTTTCCCGCAATAAATTTCCACCCTTCGATCAAGATCTGGAGTCCATCTCAACCGCTCACCTCTGCCTATACCTAATCATGCCACGTGGTGGCATATGCGCCCCTCGATCAAGCCATGCATCTCATATCTTAAGCATTTAGCAACGCTTTGATCGCCACCATCCGATCCACTCAGATCCTTCATCACAACCGTTTGTCCCCGCCTTTCTCTTATCTCGCCACATGGCACCATCCTCGCCCCTGATCGTGTTTCCATGGATTTGATCCTGGCAGCAGTTGAGCGCCTTCATCTCAGTCGTTGGATCGCAAGATCCAACAACGGGGGAACTTGTCTCCTACCTCCAGCTACACCCTCGCCCACATCGCCCACATTGTGCCACTGCTTCCCCCTTCCTTTTTTTCTCTAAGTCCTCGTCCACCATCTCCACTCGCCACCAACCCCACGATGTAGCCTATTCAACCACCATCTTCACAGGTCATCCCTCGCCCCACTATGATCTTATCGTCACTCCATAATCTCCACGAAACCCACTACCATCACCACCAGAACCGCAGCTTCCAACTCCATAAATACGCTGTCGTCGTCCCAAGTACTCTCCATCCGCCATAGCAGGAGGCACCCCTGAGCTCTACTCTCCTCATTGGTGACAACGATTGGGCACGACATCGAGCGAAGATGGTCGACTACCTCCGGCGAGATCCGTGGCACACCTCCGCCGTGTAGCAGGTCTTCCAACAAGCTGCTCGAGCTCGGGTCGCTACCGGCCCTCGAGCGAAGACCAGCAAGCACTTCTCCGAGCTTCTGACCCCAGGTAGACCCCTCCATCATCGTCTCTGATCTCCATATTCGTTCCTCGCATTTTTCTCTGAATTAATTCCGCTTCGCCTCGCATCTTTATGCTCGCTTGACCATCCCTTGAGCTCCGTCTTGGAGCTCCCATCTTCACATGTCACTCCATTCTCTCTGACAACACTTGGCACCTCCCTCCGATCACAACTCCTCTGCCACGATGAAGGAGGATGAGTGGCCTCGTTGACTTCACCCTCCAGGCCTCACCTCACTCGGCACCTCCCACGAGCACATTGCACCCATTTCCTCGCACAGACTAACCCTGCAGGTGCCTTCCACTTCATTGGCTGGAACTTCGCCGGAGCTCCGCTCGAGCTTCCACGCCTACGGCCTGATGACCTCTCCAGCCATTTCTAGGACCTCCGGAAGCCTCCTGGCACTTCCACGACCAGTCCGAGCAATCCAGGAGCCACCGGAGAGCTACACCGAGCACGAGAGAAGGAGGCGAAGCTAGGAGAGCATCATCGGAGCCCCGCTAAGTCTGCCGCAGGAGGTGGCGGACCGGAGGAACACGACGTACAGCTACCGTCGAATCACCTCAATCCGACGGTCCTGATCGTGCCACGTCGCATGCATCCCGCCCTCGTTAGATCAGGGGGATCCAACGGCCACAACTCTGCCACGTCGCCACTCCATCAAGCGCCAACAACCATCCGATCTCACAAGGATCAGATGCCTCCTGATCACGCCACGTCGACTTCATCCTCCACCGTTATATTCAACTCGATCTAACGGTCATCAGACGCGCTATGTATCCAACATCAGCAGCTGTCGGATCACCTTGATCTGGTGGTCCATTTCGTGCCACGTAGCCTCCTCCGAGCCGCTTCCCCGACCCTAGGCTTGAAGAACACGAGCCAACCCCAAAGCCAAGTCCGAGCCTCCACAGCCTCTAACCGAGCCTCCACCCGAGCCTTGATCTCCATCTGAAACTAGCCCCACACGTGCTTTCCACGTGAGGGCTGGGTATTTTGCACAGAGGCCCTCAAAGTTTTTTGAAATTGCAAATTAGTCCCTGCCAGGCGTGTCATGCGAGGAGTGCGCGTCTTTGTGGGAATTTTGCATCCACCCCCTTCATATTCTAGGTAATTGCATTTAAGTCCCTGTCAGCATGTTTTATTTTAGTAACTTTTATTTTCTGTATTTGCAATTTGGTCCCTGTCTTTGCACGTATAATTAGGTGCCCATTTAACATCTTTTTTAAATTCTAAAAATTACATGTTGTAGTTTAACTTGTCCTCTATCTTGTGTGACACTTGTCTAATTTGTGTGAGTCATCTGGAATTTAATAATATTAAATTGGTGAAGTTTTCTATATTTTGCCCATTGTGTGCTTTTTAATTCATATTAAATTCCTTGTTGCTCCAAATATCATCATAAAATCACATTAGACTTAGGATAACTTACTCTACACTGTGCTCAAAAATCATTTGCATTTGTACACATCACGAGACCTGAATAAATCAAACAGTGATTTTCTTAATTGATCTTTAATAGGTCCAATTCACATAGAATTTTAAGTTTGTTAATTTTCCTGGATTCATCACACTTAGATCCGTTTAGGATAATTTCTATATCTGGAAATAATGTGTTTTGGTATATATTAAACTTGATTTTGTGACAATTCCCCTGCATTCATATTTTATTCATAGTTAATTCATAGAGTGTCAAAAAAATTGCAAAAAAATTATAAACACTTAGGTTCATAGCAATCCATCATCAGACCAAGTTTTATAATTTTTGGACTTCATTTGATTATCTTTCTGATTTAACTTGTTAAGTTGGCCTGAAATTGCATTGTTTTTCCTATATTGCATAAAAATTGCTAAAAAGGACCAAAAATATTCTTCTGAAAATCTATCCTCAAAATTCACTCAAAATTCATCTAAGGAGACAACTGCCTCCCTGAGTTTGACTTTTGGCTTGCCCAACTAAAAAATTAAAAATCTGCCACTCGTATTTAACTGACTATTAATTGAAGTGGTATTTTTGATGAAGCCTTGATTACCCGACTGCAACGAATCTAGCTATTAATTTGACAATTAATTTGATTGAATTAACAAGGGCATTTCGATGCTCGTCAACCTGGAGGGGCAGAAACAATACTCTAGGTACCACGAGACTGCAAAGTAGTCATCTCCTCTTCAATGGCAAGTCACCAACTGCTATCCTGTATGGCATCCTGATATGTTCGTGGTATAGTAATGGTTGAGAGGCTCATAACAAACTTCTTGTATTCCTCTGAAAGATGGTATAAAGAAGCATGCGCAGCTAGAGGGTACTTAGCACAGATTGTTATCATATTCTCTTGTGTAGTATCTTGTGGATCAAGCATATCATCAGTGTCATTAGTAGAAACAATGTGTTCGTTACATACTTGGGGCGTGCTGGATGACTGGGAAGGCGCAGGAGCAGAGGGGCAAGTAGAGGACCTGTGAAAATAAAAATGAGGTAGGAACTAAGTCATGGTAGAGGGATGTGGAGGAGGAGGTGGAGGAGGTGGTGATTGAGACTCATCATGAGGACTTGTTGATGGAGATATCAGTGGTGGAGGAACAAAGTATCCTCACCAGAGTCAGCATTAGACAACCTATCACCTGTAGGAGAAAAATACATAATAGACTAAAAAAATGTGACATCTGCACTCACATAATTTTTTCTTTCAACGAGATCAAAACACGGACACCCTTTTTGGGTACGAGAATAGCCGATGAACACACATTTGACAGTTCTAGGAGAGAACTTTCATAACCAGGAGTAAAATTTGGACAAACGTCACAGATCCAAAGACTCTGGGTGTAAACGAGAATAAGTACTTCTCGAGAAATACAATCAAGAAAGGAACTTTTTCTCCAAGCATGGTAGACGACATGTGGTTCACAAGTAACATGCAGTAAGAACCGCATCATCCCAGAAAGAATGAGGAGCTCGACTCTGAATCAAAAGAGTCCTTGTGACATCCAAAAGATGACGGTGTTTGCATTCAACAATACCGTTCTGTTGTGAAGTGTAAGCACACGAATTTTGATGAACAACACCAATAGATCTGAGGAAGTCTGATAACTGTAAAGTGCAAAACTCTAAGGCATTGTCAGTGCGAATGAATTTCATATTAGCAAAAAAATATGTTTAATCTCAATAAGGAAAGATTTGACAATAGGACCAGCTTTCGACTTATTCTTCATCAGAAATACCCAAGATAATCTAGAATAATCATCTATATCTACCTTATAAAATCGATGTCCCTGATGATCAGGAATGCGACTGGGACCCCATATATCAAAGTGAACCAACTCAAACAATTGACTACTATGACGAC
Source organism: Ottelia alismoides (assembly GCA_037367405.1). NCBI lineage: Eukaryota > Viridiplantae > Streptophyta > Magnoliopsida > Alismatales > Hydrocharitaceae > Ottelia > Ottelia alismoides. The sequence continues at coordinate 172,462 of JAZKJV010005122.1, read as the reverse complement.
TTGGAAAAGAGGAACGATGGTGCTGCCTAAGCTGACACGCCTCACACTCCAGACTAGTACGAGTAGAGATATGCGGAAGGACATGACACAGCTTTTGCATAGGAAGGTGTCCAAAGTGAAGATGCCACGGAAACAGGGAGATAGGTCCAGAAGGGAAGTAGCATCCCATGCACAGGCTGGACAAGTTTGCAGAGTCCCCTCTACTCACGACCACATCCAATCACCTTGCCCGTGAGTATGTCCTGAAACACAAGAGAATAAGGATAAAATATGGCACGACAGTGGAAATCTTTTGAAATCTGGCTAATAGACAAAAGATTCATATGAAAAGCTGGAGCATGCAAGACATTTTGCAGACGCATCGAGGGAGTTAGAACAACCCCCTATCCAACAATGGGTAGATGAACCCCATTGGCTAACCGTTGATCTACACAGAGGGATAGACCTATAAGAAGTAAACTGTGCTTGATTGCCGCACATATGATGAGATGCTCTAGAGTCCATATCCAGTCAGACAAATTTGAATTGTTGGTACTAGCAAGAGCATAAGTCATACCTGACGATCTTGAAGTGGCTCTAGCAATATGTGCGACATCTGAAGAACCTGCAAACGAAGTAGTTGGAGTAGTCATCATCTCTCGTAGCCTGGAAACAATATCATCAAAGCATGCATCATGAGCCAGTGCATGTGTAGACGGAGGCTTGATCTACTCAGCCACTTGGGCGGAGGCTGGATACCCATGCTTCTAATAGCATGTCTCAGAATGATCAGGACGGTGGCAATATGAACATGGACCTTGTTGATGACTTGTTCCTCGACCACGTGGTCCTCGGCCACGGAACTACGAAGTATTCCCTCTTCCACGGAAGACTGCCACAACAGGAGTCTGAGCCACAGTAGTAGATGATGTAGTAGTTCTGCTCAATCTCTTGTAAACCTCCTTTATTGGAGGTATCGTCTCTCCTGTAAGAAGTTGAGTACATGTTGCATCGTACTCATGGTCTAGAGATGACAAAAATACTCCCATCATAGTTGCATTGCGATACGATTGTTGTTTCTTAGTGCTCGTAGTAATAGGCATGAAGCTATGCAGACGCTCAAACATGCCTCTAAGATGCAAGAAGTGAGCATGAAGAGGTCAATCATTCTGCTTGGTCGAAAAAATATCAAACTACAACTGTAAAATTTTGCTTTCATTTTTTGTTTATCCATACGTGGCTGTTAAGATATCCTACATAGTCTTTAATGCGGGTTGATTGACAATATCATTGGCCATCTCCGTGGTGAGCGCCCCGAGAGCCAAATACAAGCATAGGCATTATCTTGCTTCCAAGAAGTATTAGCCCATGTCTTGTCCTCCGCCTATGGATCCATCATAATGTGCTCCTTGTTATGACATTGCATTAAGGTATGAAACTGCATGGACCACAACTCGTAGTTGGTCCCATCCATCTTCACGATGGGAGCCAGGCCCTTGAAGGCACTGGACAAAAAGACATCACCCTTGTTCTTTGACATGGTAGTAAAAATGTCGAAATCCTGAACAAAACTGAGTAGACCTTTGTAAAAAAATCTACGCAATTACATATAGAAAATTGGCTGTATCTGTAGACTCATACAACCATCTTCATATCTTTTTGTTTAGGCTAGGGTTTCCAAGCTCAGCGGTGCATGTTGATGCACGCAGATGTGCGGACGATGCGTGTAGATGCGCATGAAATGCATACAGATGCATACGAGATGCATGCACAACACACGCAGTTGTACTTCCACTCCTGTGCGCAGGGCACGATGGCACTGGGACACGCGCAAGCTTAGGGGCACGCATAGGGACATGCGCAAGTGTAGGGGTGTGCGCAGGCGCAGGTGCATTCGTGCGCAGGTGTAGGGGGCCACATGGCGTAGTGGGGCAGCCATGGTAGGTCGCACGCAGGGCGGGGCACCGACGGGGTCGCAGGCGCAGGCGAACGCAGGGGTTCATTGGGCAAGGCGCACTGGGAGGAGGGTGCACACACGTGCGAGGAGAGGGGCGACACATGGGAGGTAGGGTTAGGGTGGGATATAGGAACCCCGATCTAGGATCGTTGCTCCGATACCATGCTGGGGAAAACCAATGACCTGTTATTCATGGAACCCCTAGGCTCTCTTATATAGGAGAAAAATCCTTGGATAAATTACAAGAAGGTTCATGAAGGAATAAATATACATAAATAACACCAAAAGATAATAATAATCCCAACAAAGACTGACCAAAGGCTCGATATTCCATTGCATCTAGCAGCTTATTACTTGAACACCTTCTTCTTCTATACAGAATCTCGTTGTGATCCAAATATTATGGTGAGGAGAGATTTCAAAGACTACATGGAAAGATTCTATCCAGATTTGGATATACAAGATGCAATCGCTAGGGATAAGCTTCCAGCATGCAAACTTGGTCGTGGAGATTTTGACAAGCCATTAGCTGTGAGATAAAGGTTGACAAATGATGGTAATTACAATCCAGGTATATCGATCATTATTTTCAATTCATGTCATTCAAATCATCTTTTATTTTATTAACTTAACCAATTCTCTATTTTAATAACTAATTGTTGGTATAATCATGGAGATGGTATGCTTCATTTGAAAGCAATGGCCATCAAGATCTTGAGATTGGCGTCTTCACCCTCTAGATGTGAACATAATTGGAGTACATTTTCCTCGGTAATAACTCCACTCCATCCAAATTACTAATAGCAAAAAATAAAATAATAATTGATATAAATATGTATTATGATTTGTAGATCCATACCAAGAAGAGAAACATGTTGGAGACGAAGAGGCTGAACGATCTTGAGTGTGTGCTTTTCAATTCCAACCTGTAAGAACATCGAATTAAGAAAGAAAGAGATCTCCTTTCGCCTCGTGATCATGCATACTTGGATGAATGGACTGGAGATATCAATGCTCAGGACAAGAAGGTTTTTCCAGGTTTCGGTTGTCCAAAGGTATTGTAGCACATGTTATTCGTGCCGAAGAGAATTTAAAACTGAGAAGGAGCCAACGAGGTGAACGTGGCAGGGCATCTTCTTCTTCGAGCTCAAATGCTAGACCGATGAATGAGGAGTTGCATCTTGAAGAAGAAGAAGAAGATAACGATGACGACGATGGTAACGACGACGACAATGATGATGAGCTTAAGTTGGATGATGACATTGAGGATTGAGTTGTCTCATTTGCTACTTGCATTATTTTTTGGGCATGTTGTGTTTATATTTTTGAACATTCGCCCATACTATGTACCGAACATTTTGTTGCTTCATTTTTTCTTCTTTTGTTATAACAGTTTAATCTTTTTAAGCACTTACAGATATGAAAATAGCTAAATATATGAATATATATATATGAGAGTATAAGTATTGAAAATTGATTTATATATTTAAATAATTAAAATTCAAAACCGACTAATGTCCGGCTAAATCTGATTACTCTATGTTAGAAAACTTGAATTCGAAAGTGTGTCACAAATAAAGGATAATGAACAAAGAAGAATGTGGTATTTTACACGGAACATTTGATCACTGGGATATTGGAGGATCATAAGGCGAGAACTAAAGTGTTGCTAAAGCGACCGCTTACGAAATCCCAATCAGTCAACAATTAACCCACAAATAAATCAGGCAATGAAATAAAAAGTGTAGAGTTAAAATTTATGATAACTCTACAACAAAGATGTGTATAGATGTAAGTATTGTGTAGAGGTCGAACATAGGGAGCAGAATGGATAGATTGTGAAAGTGAAGTCCTAAAATGATTGTGTGATTCTTCTTGTCTATTTTTTATGTGGGTTATTATATTTTATATTTTTTATTTATTTTATTATTATATTTTTAATTAATTAAATTTTCTGATTTTTATTTCCTTTTTATATATTTTTTAAAATTTTTAATTTCTTTTTTATTTTAAATATAAAATATAGGATATATAAAACTATATATATAATATAGGCTAATGCAATTATATATACTAATAAAAATGCTCAAAATACAGGAAATCAATTCTTTTTTATTTTTAAATAATGTATATTTTTTTTATTTTTTAGGGAATTTTGCTAATTTTTATAGTTTAAAGTAAAAAATACCCCAAATCATGGATTTAATAAATAGGCTAGACTGAAATGAAGATTAAAATTAGCAAATTAAATCCAAAATTCTCCAAATCAATTTTAATAGATAAATAATAATATAAAGAAAATTCAAAGATAAGAAAATATATTTTGGGATTTTTGGGGACTTCTAATCTTTTTATACTGGATTCTAGAGCTTTTAAATTTTATATATTTTCTTTTTTATTTTTAGGATTTTTAGTTTCTGAAGTTAGAAAATAACTAAGCAAATGCAAAATATTTTTTTTGGAATTTTTTAAAAGGATTTTATATTTTTTGGTATTATAATCTGTAAACATGATAAAAACCACGCTCTTTTGATTTTTAGTAAATATTAGAGTACCTAAAATCAAAATATAAAATTGGGGGCGGAAGTACACTATAGCACACACCTAATGCTATTTTTTTGGATTTTTAAACACAAATGATATTTTAAATAAATATAACAAACGTACAAAAATCATTGGCCTGACAAGGGCATAAATGCAAATAATATAAAAATAAAGGGGCTAAATGCAAATATACCAAGACTATATGACTGCACTTCAAACTTCATGGACTAAATACATATAAACAAAGGCATGAGGGCCTTCCTGCAAAAAGCGCTCCTCACATGGATGGCCACATGAGATGCGATGGCAAGAGACTAAAATGCAACTACAACCAACGCTAGGGTCCTACTTACAAATGTACTGAAAATATAAAGTGTGCGAATAAAATTACAAGGGTAATAAATAAGAGATTGATGGGGCTTCCCCTTGGGAGCAGCCAACATGGCTGCCCCGCCCCCTATTTCAGCGCTTTTTTATTTTTTTGAAAAATATCACCATGTATATTCATCTCTATATCCCTCCTATATGTCATTCGAATTTCGTCAGAAATATAGACTCGTATGCCCTCCATCTAGAACCGGTACGATTACAACAGTTCTAAGACCGCTAAAATTATATGTTCTAGATGGAGGGCACATGAATCTCTGTTTTTGACGAAATTCGAATGACATATAGGAGGGATATAGGGATGAATATATATGGTGATATTTTCCGAAAGAAAAACACCGAAATAGGGGGCAGGGCAGCCAAAAGGGGACAACCCCATTAAATCCAATAAATAAAGCAACAAAAATTTGGTGCGAGGTATGTAAATTGCCCTCCAAAGCGTGGGAACGGACGATGGGATGCGATCCACTAGACATATGTCCGCTCCTGGCGCGGCGATTACGCTTCGCATATGAATGCACCTGATCTGATGGTTGAGTGACGGCAGGATCTAACAACTGCTTAAACCCACGAAGAATAGGGCCAAGATCGACGACGGAGGAGAGCAGAGGACGAACTAGGAAGAAGCTTCGTTGATGCGAGCTTCCTCCAACAAGATCAGCCTCCTCTGACGTATTGTTCCACTTATAGTAACTTCGATATTGAGATCACATCTCAAATCTGGATCTTGTGGAACTCCCATAGATGTTTGATTAAATCAAAGCCGTATATCTAATCTTCTCATTTTATCTGAATCATATTCAGATCAATGTCCAACATTTAGACCAAGATCAGATCGTTTCTCTACCGAGAGGAGTCACTAAAATCCAGACCTGTTTCATCACTCCCTCAGAATGGAAGCGTCATGGTTATACAATTGTTTATGATCACATCACCCTCATGTACTCCAAATACATATACATCCTGCATACTGGAAGACCCAGAATAAACACGAAGTATTATATCAATATTACACTGTCTACTTCACGGTTAAATCATTAAGGTTCTCATTTGACTATTGGGAATTGGTATCGATCATATACTTTTCAAAAGCATATGTCATACACAGATGTTGATCATATACTTTCCAAAATCATACATCGAACCTTAAAAATTCAGTCAAGCTTCCAAAGCGAGACGACCGTATAGGGAATTTGATTCTTCCCAATATCTCATGAGTGAGCTCATGTCTTTCGGTTCAGCAATGAACCTGTATTATCCCTTTGAGAGATCGTATTACTCATATTCCATTGCACGCACACTAGCATGCCGATGTATAGACCTTGGCTAGGTCATCAACCTAATGGTCTGTCAAATGTACATATTCAGACATATAGTAACACATATGTCTCTGGTCAGAGGATGCGTGCCTATATCGTGACAGCATACGGCATAGGTTTTTGGTTATCTCGATCTCATTAAGTCAACTCTTTGACCTAACTTATCTAACACCTTTGAATCTCTATTCCTATGCAGAGGACCGACATCAAAAGGTCGGTTAGATATCAGTCTTTAGAGAAAGGATTGTCATCTCCTTCTCATGCTGGAGATCCTCCCTCAACAATCATTTGATGGTACTTGATGAGTCCTCAATCTAACTCTTTAGGTATTCATCCAAGCACCAGCCTATAATTGAATCAACAACTGTATGATCATTAAGATGACTATGGTACATAACCCTAATTATACTAAGGGACCTATTATGCAAATTAGTTATTCTTCATTTCAGATCATGGAATGCTATTTGCAATGACATTTATTGCATAATGGCTCGCCGTGGGCTCGCATGTCCAGTAGGTGGAGAGATGGCGAGAGGAGGGATGTCAAGAGGAGACATGGGAGGAGAAGAGTTGGGTCTTCTTCTAAAAAAGAAAGGATCTGAACTTAAAGGAACTATGATGGGAGGGTTGAGAGATTGCCTCCATCGCATGCATCTTATATTCTGTGCAATCAAACAACAAATAGGGTCCCTTTGATATGCACATAGGTCAATCTCTTTGTGACTTTATCTTTTCAGTTTTATTATCACAAGAACAAAGTTAAACATCCAACATTTATGTTCGTCTTACCCTCATGTCATTCAATATACCTTGAGAGAGTCACAAGGCACACTGATGAGGATTTTGGCTCTAGTGACCCTAGGGTGCATCATGCATCAAACAACCAAGTGTGCAATCCCACAAGTTTGGGTACAATAATTAATTCAAACAATGGTGAGATTAATCAACTTTAATCTTATGCAATCACTTGATTGAGAAAATTGATTTAAAATCCAAGTCCAATTGTTTTGATTGATATTCAATCGAATCGAGTGAGGTGAATTTCCTTTTTAAAAAATTCAAAGGAGGACGAGGAAGGGGTCGTATGGCGGAGGGGAGGTAGAGGGAGGAGAAGGGTTGGGAAGGAGGAGGCCCGGGAGATCAAAGGTGGGTGATGTCAAGGTGTGTGTGTATGTGGTGGTGGTGGTGGTGGGGGGGGGGTCCAGGGAGACAGGTCGGGGGAGGGAGGCAATGGATGAGGGATTGGTCAACGCGCAATGGGGTGGGGTGGGGGGTTTAATTGTCATTTGTTGAAGTAGGGTAATTTTATTCGTGGAGGTTAACTTGACGAATGATGTGTGTTTTTATGACGTTCATGTACGTGCGACGGTTCTTTGACTGCCACAAATAATCAATAGAGTAATAACGATGTTCATTACGTTAGTCATCATAAATATTCGAAGTTAGTGACGAGCTAGACCACCATGAGTGTCCCAACGTAAATACTTGATTTTCCAATCATGAAGGTAGATTAGGTCGATTACTCATAGAAAAAAATATAACTTAATAATAGCTTCATTTTGGAACTTTATTTTACTAAAAAATAGCATTATTTATTCAAAGTAAGTTTTTTTCTCAATATTAAAAAGCCATAAAAAATTACGAAATCAATCTATTTTTCAAAGTTGTTTCTTGAATAGCTTGAATCATAAGATAGATTTCAAGAAATGGCAGATCTGTTCACTCTATTAATAATCGAGTCGGATCTGGTGTATCATAGGAAATTTGCCTTTTCTATTAAATCCTACGGATTGGATCAAAAAAATTCTTGAATGGGGTATTCATCTCCAGAGATGAATCGAAATTTATAACTTCTTCCAACACTCATAATTTTGGTTTATAATATTACTAAGATTAGAAATTTTTTAAAATTAAGAAATCTTAAGAAATATACACTACTTATTTTAATTACTACAAATACATATTGCTTTCATAAATTTCAAAAAATTAAATTAATACGCATTGCACAAATACATATTATAACATTTCATCTCGAACTATTATGCTTTTAACCTAAAATATTAAAACCCAAAAAAATTGCATAAATAATAAAAAATAAAAAGTCATAAGTTAAAACTAAAGTTTCTTATATTCCCTATTACAGAAATATTAACAATACTTATAGTATTATTTATAGTGAATGGAGTACATACAACTTATTTTTCACATTATATTGATGTTTAAATCTATTATCCTACTCAAGAAACCTACTAAAAATAAAAGAACTTTCAAATATTATAAAAGTACACAAATAGTGAAAGTACGATAAAATAAAAAATATACTTACTTTTTATTAATTTGATTAACCATGTAAACAATTCATATACCTCAAAAACATAAAATCAAAGTCAATCTCTTGTATCTTTTTGTAGAAAAATAATACGAATCGCGAATATAAACAAGAGATTAAATGATATTTTGAAAATTAAATTAAAATATGAAACTTCCAAAAACCAATAAAAAATCCATCGGTAGAGCATTGATGAATGAGGTGGTTATTGCAAGCATGTCCCTTTAACGAGTGGAAACTGGAAAGTATATCAAACCTACTGGTACCGGACATTGGGCCCACATGTGTAGATTGACCATGCCACTCCTTGTTCATCTTCGTTGCTTTAGCGGATTCTTCATCTTCTGATATAGTGACTACGCACATATCTCTTGCTACCGATTATCTGCTCCGCCCTCCTCCCTTGGTATCCAATGCTGGACGATTATGGTGATCGAGACCTTGTAATAGTTGGTTGCTCTTCCCCATTACACATAAAACTGTTCGATGATTTGACAACTGTCTAATTCAAAAAAAACACGGAAATTTATATATTAGCTTAAAAATCCAAGCCAGGAGATAAAAAATAAAAAAAAAAACAAAAAAGGAATTCTACTACTTCTCCTAACACGAAGTTTTCCTCATTATGCTGACTTTGAAACTATACAAAGCAAAATAAAAAAAACAAAATTGTTTTTTACACTCTTTGAGAGCTTTTAATGATACCTTAACAATTCAAGACAAACAAACAAACCCTCTGAGCCATCCTTTCGAAACCTAATAGGAAATACATGTATTGATTGAGTTGTATTTTAGTTCATGATAAACCAAAACATGCTATGCATATGCTAGAATTATTGCAAATAGCTATCTGTAATCCAATGATATACGAGACTTTTATAGAAAACTTTGATCTCAAGCTTCTTGTTAGAGTAAGATGACTGACTAAAGAAGCAATATAAACAAGTACATCCCTCTCTCCCGAAATATAAAAATTAAGATACATGGAGAAATACGAAAATTTTATTTAAAAATTTTCACATTCATTGCATTTTGCAGATATATCACTGGTATTGAACGTAATCCAATAAAAGGAAAGAAGTTAAATATTGATGCCATCCACTTAACGTAATAAAAAGAAGGTCGTAAGGGAGATGAAGGTAATGAAGGATGCCTAGATAAGAAAACGGGAGAGGACGAAGGAGCTTTAAACCTTCATTATTTTGGTAAATCGAAAGAATAAAATAAAGATTTCGCTCTTTCGATTTTACCAAAATGATGATATTTGCAGGCACGAGGGTCTTCCTGCAAAAAACGCTCCTCACGTGGATGGCCACGTGAGATGCGCTAGCAAGGGACTAAAATGCAATTACAACCAACACTAGGGTCCTACTTGCAAATGTACCAAAAATATAAAGCATGTGAATAAAATTACAAGGGTAATAAATAAGACATTGATGGGGCTGCCCCGCCCACTATTTCGGTATTTTTTTTATTTTTTCTTGAAAAATATTGCCATGTATATTCATCCCTATATCCCTCCTATATGCCATTCGAATTTCATCAGAAATAGAGGCTCGTATGCCCTCTATCTAGAATAGGTACGATTACAACATTTTTAAGATCATAAAAATTACCTATTCTAGATGGAGGACATAAGAGTCTCCGTTTCTGACGTAATTCAAATGACATGAAGGAGGGATATAAGGATGAATATACATGATAATATTTTCCAAAAAAAACACTGAAATAGGGGGTGGGGTAGCCAACATGGGACAACCCCATTAAATCCAATAAATAAAGCAACAAAAATTTGGGGCGAGGTCTGTAAATTACCCCTCCAAAGCGTGGGAACGAACGATGGGATGCGATCCACTAGGACATATGTCCGCTCCTAGTGCGACGATTACGCTTCGCAAATAGATGCGCTCGATTTGATGGTTGAGTGACGGCAGGATCCAACAGCTGTTGAAACCCATGAAGAACAGGGCCAAGATCAACGGCGGAGGAGAGTGGAGGACGAACTGGGAAGAAGCTCCGTTGATGCAAGCTTCCTCCAGCAAGATCAGCCTCCTCTGACGTATTGTTCCACATATAGTGACTTGGATATTAAGCTCACATCTCAATTACGGATCTTGCGAAACTCCCATAGATGTTTGATTAAATCAAATCCATAGATCTAATATTCTCATTGTATCCGAATCACATTCATATCAATATCCAACATTTGAACCAAATTCGGATCGCTTCTCTACTGAGAGAAGTCACTAAAATCCAGACATGTTTCATCACTCTCTCGGAATGGAAGTGTCGTGGTTATATAATTGTTTATGATCACATCACCCTTAGGTATTCCTAATACCTATACATCCTACATACTGGAAGATCCAGAATAAATACGAAGTATTAGATCAATTTTACACTGTCTACTTCAGGATTTTATCATAAAGGTTCTCATTTGACTATTGCGAGTTGGTATCGATCATATACTTTCCAAAAGCATATATCATACCTTGATGTTTATCATATACTTTCTAAAAGCATACATCAAACCTTACAAATTCAATCAAGCTTCCAAAGCGAGACGATCGTGCACGGAATTTGATTCTTCCCAATATCTCATGAGTGAACTCATATCTTCTGGTTCTGCAATGAACCTGTATGAACCCTTTGGGAGATCGTATTACTCATATTCCCCTTGCATGCACACTAGCATGCTGGTGTATAGACCTTGGTTAAGTCATCAACCTAATGGTCTGCCAAATGTACATACTTAGACATATAGTAACACATCTGTCTCCGGTCAGAGGATGCGTGCATATATCGTGACCGCATGCGTCATAGGTCTTTGGTTATATCGATCTCGTTAAGTCAACTCTTTGACCTAACTTATCTAACACCTTCGAATCTCTATTCATGCAGAGGACCTGCATCAAGAGGTCGGTGAGATATCAGTATTTAGAGAAAAGGATTGCCATCTCCTTCTCAGGCTGGAGATCCTCTCTTAACAATCATTTGACGGTACTTGATGAGTCCTCAATCTAAATCTTTAGATATTCATCCAAGCACCAGCCTCTATGATTCAATAATTGAATCAACAACTATATAATCATTAAAATGACCATGGTACATAACCTTAATTGTACTAAGGGACATATTATGCAAATTAGTTATTCTTCATTTCGGATCATGGAATGATATTTGCAATGACATTTATTGCATAATGGCTTGCTGTGGGCTCGCATGTACGCTAGGTGAAGATATGGAGAGATGAGGGATGTCGAGAGGAGACTGGGGAGGAAAAGAGTTGGGTCTTCTTCTCAAAAATAAAGGATCTGAACTTAAAGGAACAATGATGGGAGGGTTGAGAGATCGTCTCCATCACATGCACCTCATATTCTATGTAATGAAACACAAAATAGGGTCCCTTTGATATGCACATAAGTCAATCTCTTTGTGACTTTATCTTTTCAATTTTAATCTTACAAGAAAAAAGTTAAACATCCAACATTTATGTTCGTCTTACCCTCATGTCATTCAACGTACCGTAAGAGAGTCACAAGGCACACCAATGAGGATTTTGGCTCTAGTGACCTTAGGGTGCATCATGCATCAAACAACCAAGTGTACAATCCCACAAGTTCAGGTACAATAATTAATTCAAACAATGGTGAGATTAATCAATTTTAATCTTTTGCAATCACTTGATTGAGAAAATTTGATTTAAAATCTAAGTCCAATTATTTTGAATGATATTCAATCGAATCGAGTGAGGTGAATTTCCTTTTAAAAAAACCCAGAGGAGGACGAGGAAGGGGTTGTATGGCGGAGGGGAGGTAGAGGGATGAGAAGGGTTGGGAAGGAGGAGGCCGGGGAGGCCGAATGTGGGTGACGTCAAGGTGTGTGTGTGTGGTGGTGGGGGGGAGTTAAGGGAGATGGGTCGGGGGAGGGAGGCAATGGATGAGGGATTGGTCAACGCGCAATGGGGGGGTGTTAATTGTCATTTGTTGAAGTAGGGTAATTTTATTCGTGGAGGTCAACTTGACGAATGATGTGTGTTTTTATGATGTTCATGTACGTGCGACGGTTCTTTGATTGCCACAAATAATCAATAGAGTAACAACGATGTTCATTATATCAGTCACCGTAAATATTCGAAGTTAGTGATGAGCTAGACCACCACGAGTGTCCCAACGTAAATACTTGATTTTCCAGTCATGAAGATAGATTAGGTCGATTATTTATAGAAAAAAATATATCTTAATAATAGCTTCATTTTAGAACTTTATTTTACTAAAAATAGCATTATTATTAAAAGTAATTTTTTCTTAATATTGAAAAGCCAAAAAAAAACGAAATCAACATATTTTTCAAAATGGATTTTCATCAGTTGTACCCCTCTGATATATTGCAATATCAATTATGCCCCTATCTTTTTGGTAATATCAGTTGTGCCCCCAAACTTCTTGCCTTTCTATCACTTATGCCTCTCAAGTTAGTTGTCGTTCATTCTCAATGCAAACGGGCGTTAACTTCGGGACATAACAGGAATTAAATTAACAACAACAACTGAAAAGGTCATTTTTCATCCTCTTCTTCCTCCCTCCCCATCCTCTTCATCTTCCTCCCCTTTTCTTCCTCATCCCCACATTTCTGCTCCACTATCGCCTCCTCCCCCTCCCCCATGTGCTCCCTCCGCCCCGAGTTCCTTCCTTTGCCCTCGCGCCGCCTCCTCCGCCCCAACTGCCCCTGCAAATACCCCCAACTTCGAGCTTCTTCCCCCTGCCCCTGCCACCCCCGTCGCCTGCGTGCCTCCCCCTCCCCCCGCCTCCCCCCCCTCGTACATCCCCATGCATACCACTTATCAAAGGTGTGCTCGGCAATGGAGCTGCTTTGCTTCGGATGCGGGAAGGTTGGGTACCTTCGACATGCGGTCAACTCGACCGTTCGCCAACATGTGGGGGTTGTACTGGTGCATTGCTCCAGCGGTGTTGTCTGCTGCCTTTCCCGGAGGCTCATGGCGATTTTATTGGAGGGTGCTTCTGATGAGCCACCGGTAGATGGATTTCCCATCGAGAAGGGTGATGTTGAGGCCTTGCAGGAGGTTCTGGATGGGCCGGTGAGAGCGAGGACAACGGTCATAGCCGTCAATTGCATCTCCTTCCCAGGAGGGTTACTGTGCGCCAGGGTTTTGTACGATAAAGGCGTATGGGAGGCCATTCATGGGGCCTTTGATGGATGCTTGTCGGAGGTCCTGAGGGGTCGGTTTCACTGGAGACGCATGTGGTCGACGGATGGAGCCCCGACCGCCACGAACTCGATGTGGATGATGGAGATCCTCCGAGGCCGAAATCTAGAGACGTTGCGGGAGGCGGCGAAGCATGTGGGTGAGGTTATGGAGATCCTCTCCTCCAGTTTGCGCTCGATGGAGGAAGCTGAGCTCACCGTGCTAATGAAAGGAGCTCGCCGAGACCTCCTTTCCTGGTCCCCCTCACCGCTGCCAGTATTGCCTTCCCTGCATATCCATCCCAGCCAGCCGAACCTCCTCATCGTCGCTAGCATCCCCTCCCCTCTCGGCCGGTCTCGTCATCGAGAATCCGCAGCATCGTCATCGATATGCTGATGTTGATGGTGAATGACAGAGGAGAATGAGATGGAGGTGGTGGTGGAAGGAGGAAGGGTTGGAGGGTGATGAGGAGGGAGAAAGAGTGAAAGGGGATGCCAGCTTTTTTCCCGGATTTACCCCTCTTAACTATACAATGGTTTGAGAAAACCATGGTTAAGTTTAAATTACTGACGGCTAAAGTAATGGAGGGGCACAAGTGATAGAACGACAAAAAGTTGGTTGCACAACTGATATTACCAAAAAGATATGGGCATAACTGATATTGCAATATCTCGAAGGGGCACAACTGATAAAAACCCTTTCAAAATTGTTTCTTGGACAACTTATAACTTCTTCCAACACTTATAATTTTGGTTTATAATATCACTAAGATTAGAAATTTTTTAAAATTAAAAAAATTCTAAGAAATATATACTACTTATTTTAATTACTAAAAATACATATTGCTTTCATAAATTTTAAAAAATTAACTAATACTTGTTGGAAAAATAAGAAAGCTTGTTTATTCCATCTGCCCTAGGCTCTCTTATACAGGAGAGTAGCCTACGGGTAAACTATATAAAGAGTCCAACGGGAAAGTAAAATACAAGAAAGGTACAAAAGTGAATAATATATTTCTACACTCCCCTCAAGATGGAGCATAGATATCAATCATGCTCATCTTGGATGAACACTTTTGGAACGGCCCTCGAAGTAATGCCTTGGTAAAAATGTCTGCAGTTTGATCCTCTGAGCTAACATGGGATGTAACAATGAATCCCTTCTGAATCATATCACGTATAAAGTGGCAGTCAACCTCAATGTGCTTGGTCCGTTCATGGAATGCTGGGTTATTTGCTATGAATAGGGCCGTCTGATTGTCACATTCCAAAGCCATAGGAAGCGGGTCTTCTATATGTAGATCTTTAAGCACAGCCTTTACCCACATCATTTCTGTACTGACCTGGGCCATAGCCCTATATTCAGACTCAGCACTAGACCTTGCTACAACCGTTTGCTTCTTGCTTCTCCATGAGACTAGAGAATCTCGGACATACACAGCAAACCCAGAGGTGGACTTCCTATCCTTGGGACACCCTGCGTAATCTGCATCTGCACAGGCTGAGATAGTAACCTCCTTGCCTTTATTGAATGGTAGACCCATACATGGAGATGACTTAAGGTACCTGAGTATCATATGTATGGCATCCATGTGTACCTGACGTGGTTGCTCCATGAACTGGCTCACTCAACTCACAGCAAAGGAGATATCGGGCCTGGTAATAGAGAAGTTTTCCCACCAGTTCTCTGTATCTTATCCTATCCACCTCATATGTGTCATCATCATATAATTTCATACTAGGATCCATAGGTGTGGTAGCAAGTCGGTAACCAAGCATTCATGTTTCACTCAACAGGTCAGTGACATATTTCCTCTGAGACATTACCAACTCATGAGGATTTCTGGCAAAATCCAGTCCCAGAAAATATCTAAGAACTCCAAGGTCCTTGGTAACAAATTCATGACCCAACATTTCTTTTACCCCATGGATTCTCTGTTCATCGTCACATCTAATCAGAATATCATCTACATACACCATAATTGTAATAATACCTCTGAGAGTCTTCTGTACAAACAATGAATGATCAACATTAGAACGTCTGTACCCCTGTTTCTCAAACAGGTCTGAGAGCTTCTGGAACCAAGCTCTGGGGCTCTTCTTAAGTCCATAGATAGCCTTGTGAAGTCTGCACAACTTAGGACACTTCCCTCAACAGCAAAACCAGGTGGTTGTTGCATGTAGACTTCTTCCTGTAAGTCACTGTATAAGAATGCATTCTTCACATCCAACTGGTATAGCATCCAATCACGAGTAACTGCAACAGAAAGCAGGATCCGCAGGGTGGAATGGCGAGCAACCAGTGAGAATGTATCAAGATAATCCACCCCATATGTCTGTGTAAAGCCACGAGCAATAAGACAGGCCTTGTATCTGTCAATGCTACCATCTGCATTCTGTTTAACTGTAAATACCCACTTGCAGCTAACTGGAGACACATCAGCAGGTGCAGGAACAAGACTCCAGGTGCCTCTGGGCTGAAGAGATGCAATTTCTTCCTCCATGGCTAAACACCATCTACTATCCTTTAGCGCATCTTGGTAATTCCGTGGAATATCCACTGTTGACAATGCAACGATGAAGTTCCGAAAATCTCCAGTTAGTCGATCAAATGACACAGAAGATGCTATAGGATATGACGCATAGCTCCGCTTCTGCTTCGTAGAGCAATAGGAACATCTAAATCATCTGTGTCCTCTTCTGGTCTCTGTAATACATCCTGCTCAGGAAAATCATCAGATCCATCAATAGTAATATCTTCAGAACATACCTCAGATGAGCTAGATGATGAGCGATGACCATGAGCAGAAGCAGGCCTGCGGGTGTAGTGAAATGGTAATGGTGAGACAGACACAATGACATGAGGTGTAGGAGATGGCAGCGGTTCTCGTGGTGATGGTGGTGGTGGTGGCATGTATATGGCATCAATATTATTAGAGGGTATCAACTGATCACCTGAATATGAGAAGTACATAACAGATTCGAAAAAGGTAACATCAGCACTGACTAGATACCGCATGCGCAATGGAGCATAACACTTGTACCCCTTATGTGTTATGGAGTACCTGACGAAGACACACTTGACAACCCTAGGAGAGAGCTTGTTAGTCTCGGGAGACAACTGGTGGACAAAGGCGACCGAGCCAAACACACGAGGAATAAGGGAGAACAATTCTTTGTCAGGAAAAATAAGAGAGAAAGGAATCTTCTCACCTAGAACAAACGACGGCATACGATTGATAAGGTGACATGTCGTAAGAACAACATCACCCCAGAAAGAGTGAGGAGTATGACTCTGTAAAAGAAGCGACCTGGTTACATCAAGCAAATGACGATGTCTCCTTTCAACAACCCCATTCTGTAGGGAAGTATATGCACAGGATGTCTGGTGGATGATCCCTTGAGATGAAAAATAATTGGATAGGGTATGAGTACAAAATTCCAGGGCATTATCACTTCTCACAATTTTAATAGATGCTGAAAAAATATTACGAACTTCATTAATGACATTGATGATAATATTCCCTGCTTTAGATTTATTCTTTAACAGAAATACCCACACACACGAGAGAAATCATCCACAAATAACTATATAAAACATGTGTCCTTGATGATCAGGAACACGACTAGGACCCCAGATATCGTCATGAAACAACTCAAACTTGGAGGTACTACTCCGACACTGATGACTGGGAAAGGTAGACCGATGATGCTTTCTTAAATGACAAGCCTCACATTGAATGGACGTGTGAGGTGAAACCTGAGGTAACACATGACGCAGTTTCTAAAGCGATAGATGCCCAAAGCGCATGTGCCATAGTAATGGGGAGATGGGTCCAACAGGTAGAGATGAGATTCCAGCATAAGGAGTCCGACTGAGGTGATAGAGACCGCCTTGCTCATAGCCACGCCCAATCACATTGCCTGTAAGGAGTTCCTGAAAAAACAAGAGAAGATGGATAAAAAATTGCTCGATAGTGTAAATCCTTTGTAATTTGGCTATTGGACAACAAATTCATCGAAAAATCAGGTGCATGTAACACACTCTTGAGTTGCATGGATGGTGTCAGTCTAATCTCCCCCTGACCAGTAATCGGGGAATGTGTTCCATTAGCAATAACCACTGTACGGCCTGGAGAAATCTGTCGATACCCTGCAAGTAGACTTTGATCACCACACAGATGATGTGTGGCACCAGAGTCCATAATTCATGCTAAAGTATCTGATCCACTAATGAATGCACATTTCATCATCTTTATCCTGTCATTTTGGCCTCAAAAACCCTGACAAATGCATGTAAATACCCTTAATTCCCGCATTTTAGCATTCATGCATGTGTGTGTAAATAGTGTATAAAATACGGTTTTTAAAGCCAAAATTATAGAATAAAGAAAAGAAAAGAAAAAGAATAAAATATTGCAAATATTTTATGACCCGAAGCCCCGAGACCTATGCATCTCGATGACTAGGTCAATAAGGAATAAAGTAGGGGGAGATAAGGGCCAAAACACAATAAAAATACCTTTTATTTAATTCTTTCTTTATTCATTTTGGGACCTATTTTAGTTCCACTTTTTATACCTCAAATAAAAAAAATTTTACATGAAAGATATAGATAAATAAATAAATAAAAATACAAAATTGATCTCATACAAAATAATATACAGATAAAAAGTTATGATTTGAATAAGATTCCAGAATCCCAATTTCCCAGACCTGTATCTCTCAAATAAAAACTTGAAATGCATCAAAATCACCTTTAATTGTATATAATTTTAAATAAGCTATTTAATGAAGGTGGTTTCGTATTTTGCGGAGCTACGGTTTGAAAGTTGAGTTTTGGAACCCTATTGTATACTTGTACATACTAAAATATTTATTTTGTTAATTATTCATTGTTTTTATAATTTTATTTTTATAATTTTGTAAATATTATTTATAATATTTGTGTGCATTAAAATCAAAATAAAAACCTAAAGAAAATACAAAAAATAAAAACACATGCATATATAATGCCTATAAGTATACCTGTATAATTAATACTCCTATTTTATTAAGTATACAAAATACATCAGAAAAATAAAATAAAAAGTTATTTAAATATATAAAAATAAGTTATCAATTTACAACTTAATAAACAAAATAAATAAAATTAAATACACAAAATAGAAATAAAATATTAAAATATATAGATATATATACCTATATAGGCTATAAAAGGTAACTTGTATTTTTATACCTCAGAAAAAAAAATAAAAAATCATGATAAAATACGTTATAAAATAACAAATATTTTAATTTTATAATCCAAAAATAATAATTTCATTTACTATTTTTAAATGAATTTTTAATCATTTTTGGGCTTTTTTCCTGGTTGGTCCACGTGGACCAACCAGGGGGCAGTCAGCGTTGACCGCAGTCAACTATCTGTCCTGCCCGCCTGCCCCTTGTCAGACATGGTTTTTGACCCCGCTTCTCGATTTTTTCGAGGCTCTATCTTCCACCATTTCGCGTAATATGCTTCTTGACTTTTCTTCCTTGGGCATTGGTGATTCACACCTAGGTGAAACCTCGATCTTTGGATCGACGATGCATCTGCTATGCCTCGTTCTTCACAGTCATCCGTCAACCCTTCAAATAGGACCCCTGATTTTCAAATTCTATTTTGAACCCTTTTTCGACCCTAGCCTGGAGTCTTGCCGCCATGCTCTGGACTGGGAGGGTGACATGCTCCCTCCAGCACTTGCGTGGAGCTCAGGCGAGGGCCGTGGAGGTGCTTCCACCCCATCTCCGGCCAAGTGGCCGTGAGGTCCATCTCTGGCTCGTACAACCATCGAGGTCCGTTTTATCTTGTTTTTCTTGCGTTTTCTTTACTTACCTTAGGATTAGATCTTCGCCTTCACCTTCGATCCATATCTCCCCGATCGCCTACGCCACCCCTCGTCGGAGCTTGCTCGGCGAGCTCCCATTCTCCCTATTCTCCGCCATTCTCCACCCATGAGTGGTCGCGACAATTTGCCTGTGACACCCCCTTGACTCTCTTGCAGGTCTACGTGCCAACTTGAAGACGCCTGAAGGTGATTTTGGGAAGCGCCGAACCCACCTGGAGCTCTTCCTCGACCTCGACGTCACGGGCCAGCTCCGGTGGATGCCAGCCATTTCTGCCACCGCCAGCACCTAGAAGACCACCTCAGGAAGCTGTGGGGACCATCGGAGGAGCTTCTGGTGATCGGAGGAGCTCGATTCATCAAACCAAATCTCGTCGGCAACCAGTTCTTCACACGTTCATCCAAGCACTCCTGCGCCGCTCGATCAGACGTGTTCTTCTCACGCATCAACAGCCGTCAAATCGTGAGGCACTTCAGTCGTTGATCGCAGCCCCTGGCGTTTAATCTTCACCGTCCAGATGAAGGGGCATCGTGCGCTCTAAGGATGCCACGTGTATAAGTGACATCGCCAATACCGTCCGATCCGCTTGGGTGAGGGAATTTTGCAACAAACACCCTCGCCGTTTTTGTATTTATTAAATAACACTAAATCCTTCATTTGCCATTTTAATATTTTTGTAATATTTAGAAAAATGCCCAAAACTTTATAGTAATTGCAAACAGGTCCTTGGCCACGTCACCTCACGTGACACGCGTACGTGAGGTGGGTGGCCATTTTGTAAAGGACCCCCTTAGGGTCTTGTTATTTCCAATTAGTCAGTAAGTTTTTATATAAAGTAATATATTTCTGGTCATTTTTGCAACTTAGCCCCTAGAATTTCTCCTAATTGCGTTTAGATCCTCGCCAGACCACGTGCGTGTCACATGGTCCATGGCGTTTTTTTGGACATAACCTTGGATTTTTGGCTATTTGCGATTAGTCCAGAAAGTTTCTTAATTAGTTATAAATTTTTGTGGAAATTTTACATGCAAGCCCCTGGACTTTCATATATTTCCAAAAATACCCCTACCAGGCTGAATTTTCTCTTTGTTTCCTTTATTTATTTTATGCATCTCTAAATTCCTAAATAAATCCACAAAAATTACCTTAAGTTCCTGTTTCATTCCTCTTACACTCCATACTTTTATTTCACATTTTTGCTGCATTTTAATATTTATAAAAAAATTCAAAAACACACATTTTTCTCTACTGTCCGCATTAGAAAATACATAAAAATATTAAAACCCTTTGAAAAATTCCCCAAAAAATATATTTTGTGTATTTTATTATAATTAACTTTCAACCCAAAAATCATTAAAAATACAAAAGACAACTCCTAAAAATTATAAAAACCCAAAAAATCTTTATAAAAATATTAAAAATTCATAAAATCCTAAAAATACAATTTCTATCTCTTAATTTTCTTTATTTTATTATCTTTATTTTAAAATTAATTTTAGGAATTTTTTATTCTGTTTGATATTTTTTATCCTCATTTCAATTTCGGTTTTGTATTTTATTCACTATTCTCAATTTTTGTGACATTAAAAATACCAAAAAATAGGAAAAATCTAGAAAAATAACAAAAACATTAGAAAAATATAGAAAGCCTAAATATATTTCATTTCCTAATTTTTGCTTATTTTTACCTATTTATATATATATTATAGCTCTCTTTTCTTTATTATATATACTTCCTTAATGAAAAAGAAAATATAAAAAATATAAAACATAAAAATAAAATATAAAATCAGAAAATTAAAAAATCAAAATATAAAAATATAAAATCAAAAATAAAAAATATAAAATAAAAAACCCACAAAAATAACATTTATAGGCACATACATCACAATCACATTTTGAGCATTTTTGCCCCGTTCTACATGTCTGCTCCATGTGTTCGACACTCTACACATACTTGCACCTATACACACATTTATTGTAGAGTTATAATAATTTTAGCTCCACATATTGCTTTTCATTGTTTGATCGTTGTTGAGGGTTAATTTTTGATTTATACGGGTTTTGTGAGCGGCCACTCAGCGACACTGTAGTCCCGCCTTGTGTGGACTATTTTGACCCTCGCTAAATCCGTGTAATCATCCACTACTGCTAGTAAATGCATAGGTGCTACCTGATACACTGGTGGATGCAGAGGCAGACGCGACAACATCGGAGTGAATCTCAGAAGTAGGTGATGATGCAGCTGGACCAGATGGAGGAATGATGCCCCTTAGACAGGCCACAAGATCATCAAAGCGTTGATCCATAGATAAAGCAGATGGGGGCTCGATATGTTCGGCGACTCGTGCAGAAGCAGGAAATCCATGCTTAGAATAGCATGTGTCTTTGGTATGTCCAGAACGATGGCAAAAGGTACACGATGGTCGGACACGACCTCCTCTGCCACGAGGTCCACAGCCATGAACCATATGATGATGACCCCCACGACCTCGATTGGCCACCATAGCTGAAGCAGTATGATTTGTAGTAGAGGAAGGAACAGTGATACGACTCAATCCGTGAAAAGCTTCCTCCATATGAGGAATAGTAGAATCCACCAAGATATGGGAACGTGTTGCCTCGTACTTTGGATCAAGGGCAGCTAGAAAAACACCTACCATAGTGGCATTCCGGTAGGCCTTCTGTTGCTCTGGAGTGACTGTTAGAGGCATGAAGCTATAAAGCTTCTCAAACATTCCTCGTAGAGATGTGTACAACGAGTGCAGAGGTCGTCCATTCTACTTGATAGTAAATATGTCATGCTGGAGTTGCAGAATCTTTGTCTCATTCTTTGCCTGAGAATATGTAGCAGCCAGAATATCCCACATTACTTTGGCAGTGGGCTGATGAAGAA
Source organism: Ottelia alismoides (assembly GCA_037367405.1). Classification (NCBI taxonomy): domain Eukaryota; kingdom Viridiplantae; phylum Streptophyta; class Magnoliopsida; order Alismatales; family Hydrocharitaceae; genus Ottelia; species Ottelia alismoides. Next base: position 149,957 of record JAZKJV010005122.1, on the reverse strand, counting down.
TATCATTGGCAATTTCAATTGCTAGGGTTCCAGATAGCCAAACCTTGGCATATGCATCATCTGCCTCCCATGAGGCACTGACCCCAGTCTTCTCAGCAGGCTCTTCTTCAGTAAGAATATGTTTCTTACCGGTTGACTTCATCATACTCATGAACTACATTTCCCACAGTTCATAATTTGAACCATCCATCTTCACAATCGATGCTGGACCTCTGAAGGCGCCTATAGATGGAATGTCTACCTTGCTTTCTAACATAGTGATAATGGAGGACTGTGGTAGTAGACTGACGATATGATCGTATACACAAACATTAACGGGTTTAGTTGCATGTGTAGACTCAAACAACTAAACCCATTAATTTGAAGGTACGCACACGAAACAAGTCATGGGGACACACGCGCGCTTGACCTAGTGTTGCACATGCATGAAAGTCGAAATCTTTACACACATAGTTGTGCGTAGGAAGATCACGCGTAGGGAAGAGGGGGCGCGCACTGGAGCATGCGAGATCACGTGCAAAACACGCGTGAACATGCGCGCAGAACACACGCAACAGGTGCACAGAAGATGCGCAACAGACGTGCAGAAGAGGCGCACGATCACGCGCCAACGCGTAACGAGCAGCACACATAACGTGAGAGGCGAAGAAGGCCGAGTGCGCTTAGCATGCACAATGCGCACAACACACGATCCGTGGACGAGGCAACAAGCACAGAGGCGCGAGATCGGAGGCGCTAGGTCGGAGGCGCGGGAGAGGCTCGAAGGTGGGGGCTAGGGTTAGGGTTTGGTTCGAGAACTCCGATCTAGGACCGTCGCTCTGATACCATGTTGGAAAAATAAGAAAGTTGTTTATTCCATCCGCCCTACGCTCTCTTACATAGGAGAGTAGACTATGGGTAAACTACATAAAGAGTCCAACGAGAAAGTAAAATACAAGAAATGTACATAAGTGAATAATATATTTCTACAATACTCATTGCACAAATACACATTATATCATTTCATCGCGAACTATTATGCTTTTAATGTAAAATATTAAAACCCAAAAAATTTGCATAAATAATAAAAATAAAAAAAATCATAAGTTAAAACTAAAATTTCGTATATTCCAAATTATACAAATATTAGCAATACTTATATTATTTTTTATAGTGAATGGAGTACATAAAACCTATTTTTCACATTATATTGATGTTTAAATCTATTATCCTACTTAAAAAACCTACTAAAAATAAAAACTTTACAATATTATAAAAATACACAAATAGTAAAAATGCGATAAAATAAAAAATACTTACTTTTTATTAATGTGATTAACCCTGTAAACAATTCATACACCTCAAAAACATAAAATCAATGTCAATCTCTTGTATCTTTTTTATATAAACATAACATGAATCGTAAATATAAACAAGAGATTATGTAACGTCCTGGGCTTAGGTCTCCGGTCTGTTATCGAGGAAAACTAGCTCGGACAACTTGTTGGGTACGGGCCCAGATGGACCCGTTGACAACCACCAAAATGCTTAAGCCCAAGTTGTGAAGTAGTAATCCCCACCACTTATAAGCCACACCCACACTTCGTGAGTTTTTAGATGTGATACTATGTTTGGGGGTATGGGTGTTACAACCTCCCCCACTTATATTCGCAACATCCTCGTTGCGACATGGCCCGCCACTTATTCCTAGTGACAGTGGCGGCTGCACACTCTGGGTAGCCATTTCCTCCTATCTCTTTGTAGGGGTAGCTCCACCTCTCGGTTAGCCCTTTCCACTATCAGAGGGAAATTGGCTATGATACCATTTGTAGCGTCCCAAGCTTAGATCCCCGGTCCGTTATCGAGGAAAACTGGCACTGACAACTTGTTGGGTTCGGCCCCAGATGGACCCGTTGGCAACCACTCAAAATGCTTAAGCCCAAGTTGTCAACTAGTAATCCCCACCACTTATAAATCACACCTACATGTTGTGAGTTTTAGATGTGACACTATGTTTGAGGGTATGACTATTACAAATTAAATGATATTTTGAAAATTAAAATAAAACACGAAACTTCCAAAAATAAAAAAACCCATCGGTAGAGCATTGATGATTGAGGTGATTACTGCAAGCCTATCCCTTTTACAAATGGAAAAAGGAAAGTATATCAAACCTACTGGTACCAGACACTGGGTCCACATGTATAGATTGACCATGCCACTCCTTGTTCATCTTCGTTGCTTTAGCAGCTTCTTCATCTTCTGATATAGTGACTACATACATATCTCTTGCTACCGGTTATCCGCTCCGCCCTCCTCCTTTGGTATCCAATGCTGGACGATTATGGTGATTAATACCTTGTAATAGCTGGTTGCTCTTCCCCATTATACATAAAACTATTCGATGATTTGATAACTGTCTAATTCAAAAAAACACGTAAATTTATATATTAGCTTAAAAATCCAAGACGAGATAAAAAATAAAAAAAACTAAAAAATAATTCTACTACTTCTCCTAACACGAAGTTTTCCTCGTTATGCTGACTTTGGAACTATACAAAGCAAAAGAATAAAAACAATTTTTTTAAAACTCTTTAAGAGCTTTTAATGATACCTTAACAATTCAAAACAAACAAACAAACTCTCTGAGCCATCCTTTCGAAACCTAGTAGGAAATACATGTGTTGATTGAGTTGTATATGCTATGCATGACAAATCAGAACATGCTATGCATGTGCTAGAATGATTGCAAATAGCCGTCTGCAATCCAGTGATATACGAGACTTTTATAGAAATTTTTGATCTCAAGCTTCTTGTTAGAGTAAGATGACTGACTAAAGAAGCAATATAAACAACTACATCCCTCTCTCCTGAAATATAAAAATTAAGATACATGAAGAAATCTAAAAAATTCACTTGAAAATTTTCACATTCATTGCATTTTGCAGATATATCATTGGCATTGAACATAATCCTATAAAAGGAAACAAGTTGAATATTGATGTCATCCACTTAACGTAATAAAAAAGAAGGCAGTAAGGGAGACGAAGGTATTGAAGTGTGCAATCGTGCATCGTGCATCAAACAACCAAGTGTGCAATCCCACAAGTGCGGGTACAATAATTAATTCAGACAACGGTGAGATTAATCAATTTTAATCTTATGTGATCACTTGATTGAGAAAATTGATTTAAAATCTATGTCCAATTGTTTCGAGTGATATTCAATCGAATCGAGTGAGGTGAATTTCCTTTTTTTTTAATTCAGAGGAGGAGGAAGGGGTCGTATGGGGGAGGGGAGGTAGAGGGAGGAGAAGGGTTGGGAAGGAGGAGGCCGAGGAAGTGAAAGGTGGGTGATGTCAAGGTGTGTGTGTGGGGGGGGGGGTTCTAGGGAGATGGGTCAGGGAGGGAGGCAATGGATGAGGGTTTGGTCAACGCGTAATGGGGGGAGTTAGTTGTCATTTGTTAAAGTAGGGTAATTTTATTCATGGAGGTCAACTTGACCCATGATGTGTGTTTTTACGACGTTCATGTACGTGCGACGGTTCTTTGACTGCCACAAATAATCAACAAAGTAATAACAATGTTCATTATGTTAGTCACCGTAAATATTCGACGTTAGCGACGTGCTAGACCACCACGAGTGTCCCAACGTAAATTCTTGATTTTCCAGTCATGAAGGTAGATTAGGTCGATCATTCATAGAAAAAAATATAACTTAATAATAGCTTCATTTTAGAACTTTATTTTACTAAAAAATATCATTATTTATTCAAAGTAAGTTTTTTCTTAATATTGAAAAGCCATTAAAAATTATGAAAACAATATAGTTTTTCAAAATTGTTTCTTGAATAGCTTATAACTTCTTCCAACACTCATAATTTTGGTTTATAATATTACTGAGATTAGAAATTTTTAAAACTAAAAAATTCTAAGAAATATACACTACTTATTTTAATTATTATGAATACATATTGCTTTCATAAATTTCAAAAAATTAAATTAATACTCATTGCAGAAATACATATTATAACATTTCATCTTGAACTATTATGCTTTTAACCTAAAATATTAAAACCCAAAAAAATTGCATAAATAATAAAAAATAAAAAATCATAAGTTAAAACCAAAGTTTCTTATATTCCATATTATACTAATATTAACACTACTTATATTATTATTTATAGTGAATTGAGTACATACAACTTATTTTTCACATTATATTGATGTTAAATTTATTATCCTACTTAAGAAACCTACTTAAAAATAAAAAAGTTTAAAATATTATAAAAGTACACAAATAGTAAAAATATGATAAAATAAAAAACATACTTACTTTTTATTAATGTGATTATCCCTATAAACAATTCATATACCTCAAAACATAAAATCAAAGTCAATCTCTTGTATCTTTTTATAGAAAAATAATATGAATCGCAAATATAAATAAGAGATTAAATTATATTTTGAAAATTAAATTAAATATGAAACTTCCAAAAATTAATAAAAAACCCACCGGTAGAGCATTGATGATTGAGGTGGTTATTGTAAGCCTGTCCCTTTAACGAGTGGAAACTGGAAAGTATATCAAACCTACTGGTACCGGACACTGGGTCCACATGTATAGACTGACCATGCCACTCCTTGTTCATCTTCGTTGCTTTAGCGGCTTCTTCATCTTATGATACAGTGACTATGTACATATCTCTTGCTACCGATTATCCGCTCCACCCTCCTCCCTTGGTATCCAATGCTGGACAATTATGGGGGTTGAGACCTTGTAATAGCTGGTTGCTCTTCCCCATTATACATAAAACTGTTCGATGATTTGACAACCCTCTAATTCAAAAAAACACGTAAATTTATATATTAGCTTAAAAATCCAAGCCAAGAGATAAAAAATAAAAAATCTAAAAAAGAATTCTACTACTTCTCCTAACACGAAGTTTTCCTCATTATGCAGACTTTGGAACTATACAAAGCAAAAGAATAAAAACAAAATTGGTTTTTAAACTCTTTAAGAGCTTTTAATGATACCTTAACAATTGAAAACAAACAAACAGACCTTTGAGCCATCCTTTCGAAACCTAATAGGAAATACATGTATTGATTGAGTTGTATTTTAGTTCATGACAAATCAGAGCATGCTATGCATATGCTAGAATTATTGCAAATAGCCATCTGCAATCGTGATATATACGAGACTTTTATAGAAAACTTTGATCTCAAGCTTCTTGTTAGAGTAAGATGACCGACTAAAGAAGCAATATAAACAAATACATCCCTCTCTCCCGAAATATAAAGATTAAGATACATGAAGAAATATGAAAAAATTACTTAAAAATTTTCACATTTATTGCTTTTTTGCAGATATATCACTGGCATTGAACATAATCCTATAAAAGGAAAGAAGTTGAATATTGATGCCATCCACTTAACGTAATAAAAAAGAAGGCGGTAAGGGAGATGAAGATAATGATAGATGCCTAGATAAGAAAATGGAAGAGGACGAAGGAGCTTTAAACCTTCATTATTTTGGTAAAATCGAAAGAACAAAATAATGATTTTGTTCTTTCGATTTTACCAAAATAATGATATTTGCTGGCACGAGGGTCTTCATGCAAAAAGAGCTCCTCACGTGGATGGCCACGTGAGATGCGTTGGATGCAACTACAATCAACTCTAGGGTCCTACTTGCAAATGTACCAAAAATATAAGCGTGCGAATAAAATTACAAGGGTAAAAAATAAGAGATTAATGGGGCTGCCCCGCCCCCTATTTCGGTGTTTTTTTTCTTGAAAAATATCGTCATGTATATTCATCCCTACATCCCTCATATATGTCATTCGAATTTCATCAGGAACAGGGACTCGTATACCCTCCATCTAGAATAGGTACGATTACAATAGTTTTAAGACCATTAAAATTACCTAATCTAGATGGAGGGCATAAGAGTCTATGTTTCTGATGAAAATCGAATTACATATAGGTGGGATATAAGGATGAATATACATGGTGATATTTTCCAAAAAAAAACTGAAATAGGAGAGGGAGCCAACAGGGGACAACCCCATTAAATCCAATAAATAAAATAGCAAAAATTTGGGTCGAGGTCTGTAAATTACCCCTCCAAAGCGTGGGAATGAACGATAGGATGCGATCCACTAGGACATATGTCCGCTCCTGGCGCGACGATCACGCTTCGTAGATGGACGCACCTTATCTGATGGTTGAGTAACGGCATGATCCAACGACTGCTGAAACCCACGAAGAACAGGGCCAAGATTGACGGCGAAGGAGGGCGGAGGACGAACTGGGAAGAAGCTCCGTTGATGCGAGCTTCCTCCAACAAGATCGGCCTCCTCTGACGTATTGTTATCAAGATCACATCTTAAATCCGGATCTCGCGGAACTCCCATAGCTGTTTGATTAAATGAAAGCCATAGATCTAATCTTCTCGTTGTATCTGAATCACATTCAGATCAATGTCCAGCATTTGGACCAAGATCAAATCGCTTCTCTCCTGAGACGAGTCACTAAAATCCAGACCTGTTTCATCACTCCCTCAGAATGGAAGCGTCATGGTTATAAAATTGGTTATGATCACATCACCCTTATGTATTCCTAATACATGTACATCCTTCATACTGGAAGACCCGGAATAAACACGAAGTATTAGATCAATTTTACACTGTCTACTTCAGGGTTTTATCATAAATGTTCTCATTTGACTATTGGGAGTTGGTATCGATCATATACTTTCCAAAAACATATATCATACTCATGTGTTGATCATATACTTTCCAAAAGCATACATCGAACCTTACAAATTCAGTTAAGATTCCAATGCGATATGACCATGCATGGAATTTGATTCTTCCAATATCTCATGAGTGAACTCATGTCTTCCGGTTCAGCAACGAACCTGTATGATCCCTTTGGGAGATCATATTACTCATATTCCCTTGCATGCACACTAGCGTACCGGTGTATAGACCTTGGTTAGGTCATCAACCTAATGGTCTGTCAAATGTACATACTCATACATATAGTAACACATATGTCTCCGGACAGAGGATGCATGCCTATATCGTGACAACATATGGCATAGGTCTTCGATTATCTTGATCTCGTTAAGTCAACTCTTTGACCTAACTTATCTAACACCTCCGAATCTCTATTCCTATATAGAAACCTACGTCAAGAGGTCGGTTAGATATCAGTCTTTAGAGAAAGGATTGCCATCTCCTTCTCAGGCTGGAGATCCTCTCTTAACAATCATTTGACGGTACTTGATGAGTCCTCAGTCTAACTCTTTAGATATTCATCCAAGCACCAGCCTCTATGATTCAATAATTGAATCAACAACTATATGATCATTAAGATGACCATGGTACATAACCCTAATTATACTAAGGGACCTATTATGCAAACGAGTTATTCTTCATTTCAGATCATGGAATGATATTTGTAATGACATTTATTGCATAATGGCTCGCTGTGGGCTCGCATGTCCACTAGGTGGAGATATGGTGAGAGGAGGGATATCAAGAGGAGACAGGGGGGAGGAGAGTTGGGTCTTCTTCTAAAAAAGAAAGGATCTGAACTTAAAGGAACAATGATGGAAGGGTTGAGAGATCGTCTCCATCGCATGCACCTCATCTTCTGTGCAATCAAACACAAAATAGGGTCCCTTCGATATGCACATAGGTCAATCTCTTTCTGACTTTATCTTTTCAGTTTTAGTCTCACAAGAAAAAAAAGTTAAACATCCAACATTTATGTTCGTCTTACCTTCATGTCATTCAATGTACCTTGAGAGAGTCACGAGGCACATCGATGAGGATTTTGGCTCTAGTGACCTTAGGGTGCATCATGCATCAAACAACCAAGTGTGCAATCCCACAAGTGCGGGTACAATAATTAATTCAAACAATGGTGAGATTAATCAATTTTAATCTTATGTGATCACTTGATTGAGAAAATTGATTTAAAATCTAAGTCCAATTGTTTTGAATGATATTCAATCGAATCGAGAGAGGTGAATTTCCCTTTTTTTTTTAAATTCAGAGGAGGAGGAGGAGGAAGGGGTTGTATAAGTGAGGGGAGGTAGAGGGAGGAAAAGGGTTGGGAAGGAGGAGGCCGAAGGTGGGTGACGTCAAGGTGTGTGTTTGTGGTGGTGGTGGTGGTGGGTCCAGGGAGACGGGTCGGGGGAGGGAGGCAATGGATGAGGGATTGGTCAACGCGCAATGGGGGGAATTAATTGTCATTTGTTGAAGTAGGGTAGTTTTATTTGTGGAGGTCAACTTGACCAATAATGTGTGTTTTTACGATGCTCATGTACGTGCGACGGTTCTTTGACTGCCACAACTAATCAATAGAGTATTAACGATGTTCATTATGTTAGTCACCGTAAATATTCGACGTTAGCGACGAGCTAGACCACCACGAGTGTCCCAACGTAAATACTTGATTTTCTAGTCATGAATGTAGATTAGGTCGATTATTCAAAGGAAAAAATATAACTTAATAATAGCTTCATTTTAGAACGTTATTTTACAAAAAATAGCATTATTTATTCAAAGTAATTTTTTCCTTAATATTGAAAAGCCACAAAAAGTTAAGAAATCAACATATTTTTCAAAATTGTTTCTTGAATAGCTTATAACTTCTTCCAACACTTATAATTTTGGTTTATAATATCACTAAGATTAGTTTTTTAAAAAAAATTAAAAATTCTAAGAAATATACACTACTTATTTTAATTACTACGAATACATATTGCTTTCATAAATTTCAAAAAATTAACTAATACTCATTGCACAAATACATATTAGAACATTTCATCGCGAACTATTATGCTTTTAATCTAAATATTAAAACACCAAAAAATAGCATAAATAATAAAAAATAAAAAATCATAAGTTAAAACTAAAGTTTCTTATATTCCATATTATACAAATATTAACAATACTTATATTCTTATTTATAGTGAATGGAGTATATAAAACCTATTTTTCACATTATGTTGATGTTTAAATCTATTATCCTACTTAAAAAATATACTAAAAATAAAAAAACTTTACAATATTATAAAAGTACACAAATAGTAAAAAAACGATAAAATAAAAAATACACTTACTTTTTATTAATGCGATTAACCCTGTAAACAATTCATATACCTCAAAAACATAAAATCAAAGTCAATCTCTTGTATCTTTTTATTGAAAAATAATATGAATCGCAAATATAAACAAGAGAAAATGATATTTTGAAAATTAAATTATAATATGAAACTTCCAAAAATCAATTAAAAACCCACCGATAGAGCATTGATGACTGAGGTGGTTACTGCAAGCCTATCTCTTTAACAAATGGAAACGGGAAAGTATATCAAACCTATTGGTACTGGACACTGGGTCCACATGTATTGATTGACCATGCCACTCCCTGTTCATCTTCGTTGATTTAATGGCTTCTTCATCTTCTGATATAGTGACTACGTACATATCTCTTGCTACTGATTATCCGCTCCGCCCTCCTCCTTTGGTATACAATGCTGGACGATTATGGTGATTGAGACCTTGTAATAGCTGGTTGCTCTTCCCCATTATACATAAAACTGTTCCATGATTTGACATCTGTCTAATTAAAAAAAACACGTAAATTTATATAGGGTAAAATGTGTATGCTCCATAGGGGGAGCTAACTTAACCCCCCGCCCATTTTTCGCGTATTTTTTTTTATTTTTTTGAAAATAAAAATTACGTAAATTCATTATTATATCCCTATATTATGTCATTCAAATTTCATGTAAAACAGAGACTCCTACGACCTCCATCCAGACAAGGTCGATTTAAAAAATCTCGAGACCGTTAAAAATGACTGTCTGGATGGAGGCCGTAAGAATATCTATTTCACACGAAATTTGAATGATATAATTTAGGGATATAGTGGTGAATATTCACGGAAAAAAATTCAAAAAAATAAAGAAATAAAGAAAATATATTAGCTTAAAAATCCAAGTCAGGAGATAAAAAATAAAAAAAATAAAAAAGGATTCTACTACTCCTAACATGAAGTTTTCCTCATTATATTATGCTGACTTTGGAACTATACAAAGCAAAAGAATAAAAATAAAGTTATTTTTTAAACTCTTAAGAGCTTTTAATGATACCTTAACAATTCAAAACAAACAAACAAACCCTCTAAGCTATCCTTTCGAAACCTAATAGGAAAATACATGTGTTGACTGAGTTGTATTTAGTTCATGACAAATCAGAACATGCTATGCACATGCTAGAATTATTGCAAGTGATATACATGACTTTTATAGAAAACTTCGATCTCAAGCTTCTTGTTAGAGTAAGATGATAAGAAGCAATATAAACAAGTACATCCCTCTCTCCCGAAATATAAAGATTAAGATACATGAAGAAATCTAAAAAATTTACTTAAAAATTTTCACATTCATTGCATTTTGCAAAAATATCACTGACATTGAACATAATCCTAGGAAAGGAAACAAGTTGAATATTGATGCCATCCACTTAACGTAATAAAAAAGAAGGTAGTAAGGGAGATGAAGGTAATGATAGTCGATAGATGCCTAGATAAGAAAATGGAAGAGGACGAAGGAGATTTAGACCTTCATCGTTTTGGTAAAATCGAAAGAACAAAATAAAGATTTTCAGTAGGGATCCAATGATAAGAGTCAACGAGTTTACACGAATCAAGTCGTAAAAACAAACTTCACAGGAGGTAAAGTGCAGCTACGTAGTCTCACATGAACACACACATGCAAACTTATCCCTACGTAACTTTCGTAATTACGTATATAATTTATACTTAAAGGAGAAACCTCCAATAGCCACTGGGTAAAAAAAAATCTCGAGTAGTCATCCTCCTAATTACATAATCTCGCATGAACAGACATGCAATTTATCCCCGAATAATAAATATAACTAAAAAGAGAGAGACTGTCCGAACTTGAATCACACGTCGAGATCACGCTTCCCCACGACGTTGCCCCACGCTGCCGACGTCCTTCTTGCTTCCCCCACCTCTACAAGTAGAGATGAAAACAGTCGGATATGGATACAAATATAAATGTTACCATATTCTCATCCTTTTAAAAATTCGGATACGAATACGAATACGAATATCACATGAATATATAAAATGTAAAATCATATCCTCAAAATACGAATACGAATGCAAAACGAATGTTGGTAATTCGGATACGGATATTTGACAAACGAATACGAATTAATATACGAATGTTATACATGTCCAAATTTACTTACAAGCTACAAATATTTTACATTCATAATTATATAAAAAAGTATATTAAATATTTTAATAATGAATATGTACATAAAAATAACTAAATAATAAAAGAAAACGTAAAGAACTTACCAAACTTACCTATTTGTATACCATGTAAGTATTGGTATCATCCAGAATTTGAACATTCGTATTCATATCCTTCAAAAAAAGGAATATTCGTATTCGTATCCTCAAAATTTCCAACATTCGTATTTACATCCGTATTCGTCAAAGTTGATGATATTATATTCATATTCGTATTCAGCGAATGTTGAACATTTGCATTCGTATTCGTATTCGCCAGATACAATAAAATGACATCCATAACCTATACTTGGCGAATGTAGCAAATATATTTTTATTCATTTTCATCCCTATCTACACCTCATCCTTATTGCACCCCCACGCACTCTCCGCTGCTCCGCCTTCGCCTCCAATCTCCTTCCCACACACATATACTCCTCCAACCGCCATCACCACCAATCCCACTCCACGCTCTCGCATCCCAATGGCCTCGCCTCAACAGCAGCAGCTACAACCCCCTAAGTCGCTCTACCCCCAAATCGACGACGATCTCATTCCCGCCGCCACCACCACCACCACCGCCACATCCTCCTCTCTGTACCCGAAAGTCGAGATGAGCGACCTCGTGGAGAACCTCTTCCCCGCGACCGCGCTGGACGAGCCCCCCGTTGAGGAGATCCTCCTCCGCGTCCCCGGCGCCGTCCTTCACCTCATCGACCCCTCCGGCAGCGTCGAGCTCGCCTCCGGTGACTTCTTCGTCGTCCTCCTCAAGCAGGGGGCCTCCGTCCTCGCCGCCCTCGCCCGCGTCTCAGACGCCGTCCAGTGGCCCCTCGCCCGCGACGAGCCCGCCGTCCGCCTCGACGCTTCCCACTACTTCTTCTCCCTCCGCGTCCCCGACGACCCATCCGTCCTCCTTAACTACGGCCTCACCTTCGCCTCCAAGGGTCAGGAGGAGCTCCTCCGGGAGCTCGACGCCGTTCTCCAGACCTACAGCGCGTTCTCCGTCCAGGAGGTTCAGGCTGTGGCGGGCGGGGAAGTACTCGATGGGTCCGTCGCAAAGGGAACTGCCCCGGAGGAGGCCATCGCGGAGAGGAAGGATGCCATGGAGCGGGAGGCGTCCGCGTACTGGACGACGCTTGCACCTAATGTTGAGGAGTACAGCGGATCGGTCGCTAGGGGGATCGCGAAAGGGTCCGGGAAGCTCGTGAAGGGGATACTGTGGTGCGGGGAGGTGACGGTGGAGCGGCTGCGATGGGGAAACGAGTTCCTCAAAGGGAGGATGGATCGTAGCGAGAAGGATGCCGAGGTCAGCCCGGAGACTCTTCGGAGGATACAGAGGTTTGCGAATTCTTCGATACATATTGAGGTTCTGTATGCCAATCGGTGTTTGTTTGCATGTTCTTGCACAGCTGGATGTTTGTGCTATGATTTTAAATGCTGGCAGCCGTTTTTGATTAGTAATCTGCTATAGTTGTTGATTATGTAGGATTGAAATTGCGATCTTCTATCGATTTAAAGGTGCTGTAGTCTTTGTTTGTATATTCCATGGTGATTTTTTGCTTCGAACTTTGTCATTTTATGGATTGAAGGAAACATCCGTTTATAGCAGGATTTTGCCTCGTGGGAAATTGTTTGCTCCATTGTGTTTCCACCTCTAAAATCTACTTTTAGTAAACCTTTTGGTCTACGCTGAGGCTTGACTTGGGTTGTGGGAAGCATCACAAAAATGTCACTAGTCCAATCGTAGGAACTACATGCAATAACATGCTAATGGATTATATATTTTTCAGCATTAGTTTTATGCAGATCCACCTGTGAATTCCATTAGTTTATTTTTTATGCAGCATAAACTTACAAAGGAGCTAAAGCAAGAGAAAGAAAGACCAAAGAGAAAGAAAGTCTTATGAAAGGAGGGCCAGAAAGACTTACAAAGGAGTTACATGCTGGCTAAAGCTATGGCTTATGAAGTACAAAAATCTCTACTCTAAGGAGGGTCAGAAGGATATATTCATGTTGGCTAAAGCAAGAGAAAGAAAGATTAAAGATTTTTCTCAAGTGAGATGCATTAAGGATGAGGAAGTTCACATGCTCGTTACTCAGAAGGATATAGAGACTAGATGGAAGCAATACTTCCATAAGCTTTTCATTGGGAAAGGAAATAGAGCGAGGAAATCTTGCTAGTAGTAAAAGTTACTTGGATCGTGCAAGCTATAAACGAATATAAAAGAAGGAAGTAGAGGAGGCTTTGAAGGTTATGAGAAATGGGAAAGGTGTATGGCCCGATGACATTCATATAGGAGTTTGGAGAGTTTTAGGTGAGCGCGGTTTGACTTGGCTTACAAATTTATTCAATGTTATTTGGAGAAGCAGGAAAATACCTGAAGAATGGAGAGAAGTATTGTGGTGCCTCTTTATAAGAACTGTTGAAGAATTGTCTTGGTGGGCTATGTTTAGTACCACATCTTGGAGCGGTGACTTTTAGTCTTATTGGTGGGGCTATATAAAGAGCCTCACACCCATTGTAACCTTTGAGAAAGTGAATGCAAAATCAGCCCATTGAGGCGGTTCTCCCGTGGTTTCATCCCGCTCCTCACGGAGTAGGGTTCCACGTAAAATCAAAGTGTTTCATTTGTTTTGCTTTTGCTTTGATCCGCTTCCGCATTTTATATTTCAACATGGTATTAGAGCCTCGTTGAGGCATTGCTTCTCGATTGTTTTTGACTGAGAATCCACGAGTTTTTTCGTCAGAAATATGATGGTTCGTCGGCTGACAAAGGTGAAAGGTTTTAGGGTTTTCAACAGCTATGTCATTCCATAAGGTGGGCGCGCCACGACGACCAGCCAGCCATCTTCTTGGGCACCCACCTTCTCACGCACGAACCAGACCACGTTCTAGCTGAAGCCCCTGCAAGGAGATCCTACCCCCTTCGTGGACATACGGCTCTAGATCCAGGCCCCTGCAAATTGGCTCCTCCTTGATCCAGCCCTCTGCCTTGCATCTCCAGGCCCCCAGCCTTGGGGCTCCAGATCCGGCGCCCTCCTTGGCGCGGCGCACCCCTACGCACCTCCAGACACCTTTGTGCGCCTCTGGCCCCTCCCACCTCGAGCATAGCCCACGCGAGCCCCTGCTCCAACCCCCCATCACGACGCCGTAGGAGTCTCCAAGAAGCATGCGGTGATGTTGAAATGGGTTCCCAATTTGGAACCCTATTGATTGTGCAGCGGCGGTGCCATTGAGAAAACCCCATCGGTGGCTGCGGTTTCTGTGTGTTCAAAAATAAAAAACGAAGGATAGCGGCAGCTATGGTTCCTGCATGGAACCCTAGTCGCGTGTTTAAGAAAACGTGTACCCTTTCCATTTAAAAAGGGAAAAAGGGGACTCTCAAAAATAAAAAGGAGGGGATGTTCAATGACTTCAGCAAAACTGAACAACCATTGAAAAACATGAGATTGGCAATTACGTGTGGAGAGTTTTTAGGCCTATTAGGCCCTAAAAAAAGGGAAATCAAAAGGAGAGAATAGGAAGAGACGTTGTGTTACATCAAATGGGAGGGGAAATGGGACTGCCATTGAAAGAAAAATATAATTGAAAAAAAACGGAGAAGGAAAGAGGTGCTGTGTGAAAAAAGGGAGACATGGAAGAAAAAAATGACAAAAAGGGAGAGACAATGATGCATTTGATGAAAAAAATGCAAAGATGTGAAAAAAAATTTGATATTGAAAAAGAGATGAATGTTTGTGAAAAATATACAGTCCACAAAATGGTGGGACTGAAAAAGCAGAAGAAAGAATTTCTTTTTGATCCTTCGTTGTTCTCCCAACTTGGTCATTTTCGACAAGTTTGGGAGAAAGGGGGAGTGATGGGTAGAGCATTCCACGTTCTACCATTGTTGGGTAGTGGAGTCTTCCCTACCATTGTTTAAAGTGTTGGGTAGAGGTTTCTGAGCCGTACCATTATTTGAGGTGCTCTATTTGAGTAACTATTTTTTTTGGAGTTCTCCAGAGGGAGACTCATTGCTTGAGGTGCTCTATTTGAGTATCTATGTTTTGTGGAGTTCTCCAGAGGGAGACTCATTGTTTGAGGTGCTCTATTTGAGTACCTATGTTTTGTGGAGTTCTCCAGTAGGAGACTCATTGTTGGCTCTATCCTCTAGCGCTCATGAACTCCATTATGTATGGATATTCCCATGGCATGTGTTTCATGACCGTGAACTCCACTATGTATGGACATTCCCACGACATTCTTGTTGGTCTTTTGAAGTGATGGAGTAATCTTCGATGAAGATACGTTGCGGGCCGGAGTACTCCATGATGAAGACTCAATTGCTGATCAGATATCTCTGCAGATCATTATTCACACTCAAGTCCCTAGTCCATCTTCACCAGCATGACATGAAAAGCAACATCCTCGGCAACAACCGACATTGTGCGTTGAGTTGATATTGTTTGTAGTGTCATGCACTTTGCATGTGAGTGGATGCATTCTTTTTGTTTATCCAAGCTTAGCATTGCATGCTTAGCTTGAGGGGGAGTGTTGAAGAACGGTCTTGGTGGGCTATGTTTAGTACCATATCTTGGAGTGGTGACTTTTAGTCTTATTGGCGGGGCTATATAAAGAGCCTCACACCCATTGTAACCTTTGAGAAAGTGAATGCAAAATCAGCCCATTGAGGCGGTTCTTCCGTGGTTTCATCCCGCTCCTCACGGAGTAGGGTTCCACGTAAAATCAAAGTGTTTCATTTGTTTTGCTTTTGCTTTGATCCGCTTCCGCATTTTATATTTCAATAAGAACAAAGGAGATATTCAAAATTGTTCAAATTATAGAGAATCAAGCTGATGAGTCACACTATGAAAATTCGGGAACACTTGATCACAAGAAGGTTGAGGCAATTTTCCAAAGTAAAAGAAAATCAATTTGGATTCATGTCGGGTCGCTCAACTATTAAAGCCATCACTTGCTGAGGAGAACAATTGAGATTTACAGAGCCAAAAGGAAGAACCTCCATATAATTTTTATTGATTGAGAAAACTTATGATTCTATCCCACGAGAGATACCGTGGAGAGTTTTGGAGAAGAGACAAGTACATTTTCTTTACATTAACCTTATAAAAGATATGTATGATAGGCTTCATCTTGTGTAAGGATACAGTCTGGGGGAAGACTGACTATTTTGACATCAACATTGGTCTGCATCAATGTTCAATTTTGAGTCCATTCTTTTTTACTTTGATTATGGATGAGTTGAAAAGTCACATTAAGGATGTGATACCTTGGTGTATGTTATTCGCTGATGATATTGTGTTGATTGATGAGATTCGAGATGGAGTAAATGAGAAGTTTGAGGTTTGGAGACATACATTGGAGACTAAAGGATTTCATATGAATATGACTAAGACTGAATATATGGAGTGTACTTTTGATGTAAGCAATGATGAAGGAATCAAGGTTAAGATTGGCGATGATGACATTCAGAAGAGAGATTCTTTCAGATACTTGAGATCTATTTTGCAACATATTGGAAAATTGATGGAGATGTTACAAATAGAATAAATCCAGATTGACTAAAGTGGAGATGAGCCTCTACTGTTCTCTGTGATAAGAAAATTCCTTTGAAAATCAAAGGAAAGTTTTATAAAGCAGCTGTGAGACCTGCTATGCTCTATGGATCTGAATGTTGTCCTGTGAATCATAGGCATGTGCTGAGAACAACTGTAGTAGAAATGAAAATGCTAAGTTGGATGTGTCGACACACACATACACACGTAAAGATCGGATTCGGAATGATGCCATTAGAAGGAAAGTTGGTGTAGTTCTGATCGAGGATAAGATGCGAGAAAATTGCTTAAGGTGGTCAAAGGAGGTCAACTGATGCACCTGTGAGGAGATGTGAGTTTTGGAATGTTGATCTGGTTAAAAAGGGCAAGGAAGGCTCAAGAAGTGTTGGAATGATATTATACGAAGGGATCTTAGTATTTTGGATCTAAGCCCGAGAATGACCCAAGATAGATTTGAATGGAGGCAAATAATCCATGTAGCCCGCTCTACTTATAGTGGGAAAAGGCTCTGTTGTTGATAAACTTACAAAGGATTCATAGATTAATATGATATATCTTACAATACGATCTTGAACATTGTGTACTTCATATTTCTTGTTTTATCTTACCTTTTTAATATTGTATTTCTTGTTTTATCTTACCTTTTTAATATTGTACTTGAAGTTTCCGATTGATTTGTGTCATCTACCCTAGTCATTTATGAGTTGTGATACTTTCATTGCAGGGTCAAAAGGATGACAAAAATGTCAGAGAAAGTTGCAAATGGCGTTCTTTCTGGAGTCGTCAAAGTTTCTGGTGTTGTCACAAGCTCTGTGGTTAATTCAAAAGTAGGCCAGAAGTTTTTTGGTCTCCTTCCTGGGGAAATCGTTCTTGCCACTCTTGATGGGTTTGGTATGCTTATCTGACTCTTACCATCATTATTGGCTTGATATAGATATTTCTCTTTGCTGTAATACTTCCTTGTTGTGATATTGACATTAATCAAGAGCCTCCCAGGTAATGTTTCTGCTTATGAGGCATGATAAGAATTCAATTTTTCTTATAGTTAGAGATGCAATGTATTTGATAGAGTCAGCATGGTGTTACCAGAAGTTGTATTGCCCCCCTTGAGTTGGCATCTTTTACGGCTTTTGAATATAATTTCCATTGTCATTAGAGTTGGTGGTTATAGTGCAAGTTAGTGGAGGTTCTATTTGAATGCCATGCCATTTCGAGAAGGCTGCACTGAGGAATCTCATGTTCTATCCATTTATTATCATTCTATTTTTGTATACTTGTTTGAAATGATTTGTGGCGGCTGCTTTTCCTGGGACTGGGAGGTGATTCAAGTCAACTTTTAACTGAACTTTTTTTTGTACTGTGATGAACTGGGTTACACCATTTTCCCCATTTCTGCTACCGCATGTATACTATCTGTTTGTTCCATGCACAAGTATTGGATGCAATTAACAGTCTTTCAATGTCTTGGACAGCTAAAATTTGTGATGCTGTGGAGGAGGCAGGAAAGAACGTTCTTTCGACATCATCTGATGTAACAACTGAACTTGTTTCTCACAGGTAATTCAGCTTTACATCTATTTAGTTTTCCATGTAGGGGAAGTAAATTGCTTGTCAAGTTTCTGGGAACAGTTAGACAGCAGAATAGACAAGATGAGCAGCATGGCATGGTTTGGGAAGGGATGGAATCGGAGAGGTTGTTGGCTGTAATTTAAGAGCATGATGCCAATAGGTTGGTGTAAGGAACAACTGGATCATGGTGGATTTATAGGTGATGGCATCAAGAGGTTTTCCATGATGGGTTTAGGTATATTGATTCATGCAGTTGCATCAAGAATTTTTGGTTATGTGAAAGATTGATTCAGGCAGGTTTGTTCAGCCACCATGGTGCACAATGCAGAGAAACAATTGTAAAAATGAGCGACGGTGGTTGATGCGTTGCTGTTCATCGAACTGTTTCAGATTCTTCTCTTCTTCTGTGACTCTGTCTCTCACACAGACAAATGTTCAGACACTCTGTTGTGGGTGCATGTGTGTTTTCCTTCACTTCCTAGTGTGTAATGTCATTAATGTTTAGGATGGG
Organism: Ottelia alismoides; assembly: GCA_037367405.1. Lineage (NCBI taxonomy): Eukaryota > Viridiplantae > Streptophyta > Magnoliopsida > Alismatales > Hydrocharitaceae > Ottelia > Ottelia alismoides. The sequence continues at coordinate 130,991 of JAZKJV010005122.1, read as the reverse complement.
GGATTTGGGACTTGTACGTAGATTCACGTTAATGTTTAGGATGGGGGATTTGGGACTTGTAGGTAGATTCACGCTTGAAAGATTTTTTTATCTGATGACAGATGGATTACTGATCACTGAGAGGCCAGTATTGAATTGAAGTAGCAAAAAGAAGATAGTGATATGCTAATACATGATTGACGACAATGGAAAAGAATGTCGAGAATGCTTTTTTGGCTGAAGACAATGTCTATCTTGGTTGGTATACAAACAAAAGAGCCAAAACAGCCGAGGTTCTACGCATCGGTGAAGAATTGTGAGGGGAGATAACTAAAAAATGGCATAAAGCATCATTTAATCCTTTTTTGAATGCCAGCGTTGGGCAGTCAACCTTATTCATTGGTGGAGGATCGAACACTCGTAATTTATACGGGTCAATACCAATGTATAAAATGTAAAAGATTACCTTGTGCAAGATCAAGATAATTGAGCTAATCGGAGCAGAACTTACCTGAATGAAGAATTTTCATGGAGATAATCTACCTAATAAAAGAACATCATTTGATAGAGTTATTTATTCTACTTTGTTTAGTGAAGAACTAGCTGAATGTCTCTTTTCTGTGCCTGTATAAAATGTCAAAAATTATCTTGTGCGAGATCAGGATGATGAGCTAACGGAGCAGAACTTACCTGAATGAAGTAAATTTTCGTCGAGATAATCTACCTAATAAAAGAGCATCATTTGGTAGAAGTATTTATTCCACTTTGTTTAGCGAAGAACTAGCTGAATGTCTCCTTTTCGTGCATGTATAAATGCTGATGTTTATTTCTGGTCGTTTATAGGTATGGTGAACAAGCGGCTGAAGCAACACATGAGAGTCTTGGTGCTGCAGGGCATGCTTTTGGAACCGCGTGGGCTGTGTTCAAGATCAGGAAAGCTCTGAATCCTAAGAGCTCCATGAAGCCCTCATCCCTTGTCAAATCCGCCTTCGTCAAAACTAAGAAATAGAATGGTTGCTCCCCACGAGCAAGCAACCTATACAATGGGCATTTATTTTGTAGGTTAGTGTCATGTATTTATTTAGCTTTTGCAGCATAATCATCTAGTATGATGTAAGTGATCCGTTTGGTTCCGATCACTGTTAATATTTTGTGTAATAGATCTTGAGCAATCTGATTGTTTTTTGGTGTGTTAGCAGAATGTGTATGATTGTCTTCAGATCTTAAAGGTTACATCTTCTTGCGCCCTTCATTATCATTTATGTAAATGGATGGGATGCTTCTTTTTGATCAGTACTAAGAAAACATCCTGTCCAACGGATATCTTTGCTGTAAGTTGGTCTGCTCAGTAATTGGATTAACTGAGAGATTTGTTATATATGCTCTACTAATATATTTTGGGTTAGGAGCTGAGGAAAACTCACTTCAATTTTTTGAGCTGATTTAATGGCCTTCAGGCTATAGTATCCATCAAGAATAAAGTTGTATCATCTATCCCACCCTCACAGAAGTACTCTTCTTTGGTTCACAATGCTCCTCCGTTCATCTTGAACCTTGCCGCAAAAGTCCAAATCCGTTCACATATACATTGGCCTCCCTTCACTCCTGCAAATCATTCTTCATTTGCATATATAACCTCTAGTAATCTGCTCAGGCCACTGCCATCATCGTGATATGTGATCTGTATATGATAGCTTTGAGTTTGTCTTTGCGTCTTCCTTTGCCTCTTTTAATCTGTAGAAATATAAAATACGGAAGTAAATAATGGAATAACTAGATAATCAAAGCAATACAAAATTATGGAGTGCCTTGGTTTACGTGGAATTCTACTCTAGAAGTGCGTGATGAAATCATTGGAGAAAAGGTACAGAGGGCTGAATATTGCATCATGCTTCTCAAGAAACGGTAGGGGCTATATAGGCCTATATTCTCCATACACCTCTTCTCATTTTTATTTCCATTACATTATGAGACTTGACACAAAGCGCACACATACAGTTTAGTTTCTCAATTTTTTTCTCAACACCCTCCCTCGAGTTGGAGCATGAGATGGTCAACTGGACAATACACCAGTCAACACACATGAGTCTAGAACCATCTTCAAAACAACTTCCAAACTTTACGTTGCAGCTTCTCGTGCTTTTGATCATAGGAATCTACAATAGCCAGGCTCTGAAATTTCTATAGATACAGAGACTGGTGGGTCTCTCCTTTGGAGACCTCTATGATTGCATCCACCGTATGAAGGTCTATAAAATCCATTTCCTCCTGAAACCTCTGAAATGAATCTTACCGAGCTTCTACCATGTATCTCTAACATAAGTGATCAACATGAAGATTCTGAGCTGAATACATGAGTCTGGGAGCCTCTTAACAATTGATCTTGTAAACGGGACTCACAAAATAAGGTGGAGTTTACGAACACTCCCTACTCTCCTAACTATGTGAGATATAAACTCAAGTTGTATAAAAATGCCCATTGAATTTTCCTTCCTTTTTCTTCAACAAGTTTATTTCTCATACCTTCTTGGCGCAACTGCGCTTGTTCATTTTTTCCGTCACTTTTTATTAACTTCATTATTTTTCATCATTGTTTATCGGCCTCAAAGGGGCCCTTCAGATTCTATTTTTTTCAAACCAACCTTTATTTTGCTGCTTTTTCCCAATGGGCTCTTGTTGGGACTATCCTAAATAAAAAAAGTTCACATGGGCATCTACCTCCCCTCATATATAATTCTTTTTCATTCATGAATACACCCTGTTAAGGGTTTTATGATGGGAACCCATCATTTGTACATGGTTGTGAATGACCTACGTCATTACAACCATCACTGCTTGCCTTTGGTGTCGTGTCAGTCTTGACATGGGTGCCTAGCCTCCTCTACGAGATCTCCCAAGAGCATGTTTTAAGGTGTTGTTGGATTTGGTTGAATGCGATACTGCAAGAAGCATGATGTCGTGTCATCCCACTTCCACTGCTATTGTGCTATGGTTAGAATAGGCGCAAGACTAGAGCTAGGTAATTGAAGTTGGGCGACGAGAGATGAAGGATCAAAGATGAGAGGCGCTAGCGAGGGGCTTGGCAATGAGGAGTTTATGGTCTGTGGAGATATTGGGCCATGCTAAAGAGCAGTTTCGACCACACTCTGAGACTAATGCCAATGAAGGGGCGCCAAGGAAATAAGATATGGACTTGAAGTCTCACCAATACCATCGAGTTATGCTCGATCTAACACCTTTACAGTGCCGAAGAAGCTGGCGTCCTAGATATGCATAGTAATGGCAGTGCTCTTACCTCATGTGCATTACACATTTAGGCAACATGTGGCAATTGTAGAAGCTTAAAAAACCCAAAGTTTTCAAAAGAAAGATAACTGAAACAACATCAAATCTTAAAAAACACCGAATGACTTGCTATTGTATCACGTGGAAATACAATGCAAAAGCTAATAATAAACAGTAGAAACACTTTGGTTTCCATGGGATCCTATTCCAGAGGAGCATGATGAAATCACAAGAAAAAGCTACAAAGGGTGCATATTATATTATGCTTTTCAAGAAATGAGGGTTGCATAGGCTTTCATTATAAACTATATATACCTCTCCCCCTTTTTTTCGCTTCCAATATGAGACCAAGGACAAACCCCATGCACACGATCCAATTTCTCAATTCTCTTAACAAATGCTATATTTATAGGTTTATATTTTATTAAATAGCTCAAGAAAGAGTTGCCAATGATGACGAGGACCATCATATGCTTAGAACGTGATTTAGGGGCATTTATCGCAGATTCTCGATTCCATCATTTTTTGAGGCCAAATAGAAAGTTGTAAGGGTCAAATAACTAGTAATGAGTTTTTTCTTTCCAGATTCTCATTAATTTTTTCGTATTTGTTTTGATGAGTTGGATGCAGGTTAAGTGTGAGTTATTCCTATTCCTTATTTTTTGGATGGTGAGATACAATTTTTTATGAAGCAAGTGTAGTTTTGTAGATAAGTAGTGTAAACAAGTGGCAAAAGGTAAAGTTTCATTTGAAGGGAGAGGAATAATGGGAAGGAAAATTTGAGGTGGGATAAACTATCTCAAGACAACCACAAAGAGGAGTGCGGTAGGGATGCCCCTCCCTTTATTCGTTCTTGCAACTGATGGTTTGGCAGTCACACCATGGAGATCTCCGTGACGATTCTGTAATATGTGGATGATACCATTTTTTTTCATTGAAGGAGGCATGCCGGAGTGTTGGGCAGTCAAGGTTGTTCTGGATATTTTTGGTGAGTTGTCTGGGTTGAAGGTTAATGGTGCAAAGTCGGCCTTTGTCCCTTTTAATTTTAGTCTTGCCCCAGAGGATGAGCTGGCTTGTGTTGAGATCCTGGCTACAGTGCAGAAGAGCCTGCCAATTAATTATCTTGGCCTGCCATTTGGAAGACTTAGGAAGGTGGATTGGTTACCGGTTGTTGAGAAGCTGGAAAAGAAGCTGGTTGGCTGGAAAGCATCATATCTTTTGAGGGGCGGAAGGTTGGTCATGGTGAAGGCAGTCCTTGCAGTAATCCTTATTTTCTTCATGTCCACGAGAGTGTTACCAGTGGGCATATGTAAGAAGTTGGAGTCCTTAATACGATGCTTCTTCTGATCTTTGACTCATGATGGTAAGTGCCTTGTGTTGGTGTCATGTCACTAGGAGTGGTATGTGGTGGCTACGCCGATTGTGGATGGAGGGCTGGGTACTGCGATTGGATGCCATGAATAAGGCATTGCTCGTGAAGTGGGTGATGAAGATATAGGGAGATGAGGATGGCCTACTTCTTTAGTTGATAAGATCTATCTATGGTGTGTCGCCTAGCTTGTGTGCCTGTCCAGAGGTGGTATCCTCACCGTCCACCTTTTTGGCGTGGCATCTGTTCCGTCTTGCCAACCTTGACGGCTTCGCTGAGGCCTTTTCTGGGTGACGAACACAGTTTTCACTTTTGGACGGATGACTGGTCCGAGGAGGGTGCCTTTGGTGACATGTATCCCAGATTGTATGCTCTAGCGGCGGACAAATCAACTTCTATTACGGACTTGTGGTCGAAAGGTTCTCGGTCTCCTGTTTCTGTGATGGATCTTTCGGATCAGAGGGTAGAGGAATTTCTGTGTCTTTCAGAGAGATTGGCAAGAATTGAGGGCCCTTCTGAGGGAAGTGATTCGTGGTGTTGGAGAGATGGGTATTTCACAATCAAGAAGGCCTACAATCTGGTTTCCTCCCAATCGTTTTCGACAGACTCGAAACTTCTCGAGATTGTGCTAGGATCTGCGGGGACATTTTCTTCCACCTCCGCCACTGTCGGGTCGTTCGGAGGTCAGCTTCGCCGCCTCTTCCTCCGGCTTTGTTCCATGTCAGCGGTCTTTCGTCGGAAGACGCAGGGTTCAAGGCAACGAATCAGGCAGCGGCCGCTTTGGCTTCTGTTTTTGGCGATTCGTTTGCTTCTTCAGAAGATCCGCCTCGCTTTTGCCTCCAGTCGAAGTGTCTGGATCCTAGATCCGGGCAAGGGGATGCGGATCTCAGCCGACTGTTATGCTCGGGTCTGTTTTTCTCAAAGAGTGAAGTGGGTCCGGTTAGGACCCATGTATCGTTCTTGGATTCCTTCATTTTAATTTTCGCGGGCTGACTCTTTTCGGGTTCGAATCAGCTCTGGACTGGCTTCTCGGGTCGGTCAGCTGCATGTTCACCCTATGTTGGTCCTTTTTGGATCGGATCCCAATCCTTAGGGCGGCTCCTCCCGACTCTGGCGGCCGCTAAAGATCTGTTGCCGGTTTCTCCGGTATTATTGGCGGACTCTTCTTTGCTGATCATGACAGGGAGCTCCGCCCCCAACTCAGTAGGCTCCAGCGTGGTGAGATTCCCCCACCATCCGACCACAAAGCTCAAGTGGCCTTGTTGGCGGGAGCGGTCTTTTTGGGGGGTTCCTCCATAGGTTCTAAATGGAGATACTTTCCTGGAATGTTAGGGGTCTGGGTGACCCAGAGAAAAGGAGGATTCTGGGATCGAGGTTCTCGGAATGTTGTGATGTGGTTCTCCTGTAGGAGACGAAGTTGGGTACCTGCTCGGCTGAAGTTTGGAATTCTTTTGGTGTGAGTCTGCTCTTTGGTTTCCGTTCGATTGATGCTGCTGGTAGCGCTGGTGGCTTACTATTGGCATGGAAGGACTCGGTCTTCGTTTTCCAAGCGGAGTTAAGGGGCACTCATATCCTCACGGTGCTTTTGGAGTACATTCGAATGCGTTGATCGCTTTCTCTTGCATCTACAGGTCCTGTCAGCACGTTTCTCGGCAAGAGCTTTGGTCTGATGTGAGGGCATCTAGATACGTGTTTTCGGGCAGTGCTTGATTGGTGGGCGGAGATTTTAATCTTTCATTGTTCTCTCCTGATCGGTTGGGGCTGCGTGGCGGCCAGGATCCGACCTCTGCAGATTACTTGGAGCTTATTGATGACATGGTGATGGAGGTGATGGATGCTACTAGCACGAAATACACTTGGAAGAGTTCTGGTTCCCGCTCCTGAATTGATCGTTTCCTAGCTTCTGCGAAGCTACTAGAGCTATTTCCACTTTCTTTTTCTTCTAGCAAAGCGAGAACGAGGCCAGACCATACGTTGATTATTTGGGATTCTGGAGAGGCTTCCCTGCCGAGGGGTTTCTTCAGGCTTAAGAAGGCGTGGCTCCTGGAGGACTCATTTAGAGATATGGTCTCTTCCCATTGGTCTTCCACGAGCGTGACTAGCTCTACATCCGCGAGATTCGTACAGAAATTGACTTCTTTACACTTACGACTCTGAGTTTTCAAGAAAGAGTCTAGAGAGGCTCGGCGTGTTAGTAGGGTTGAGGCAGAGAGTGAGATTGCAAAGCTTGACGGTTTGGATGTTGACATGCCTCAGACTGGTGTAGAGTTGACTCAGAGAGCAGAGGCTCAAATGAAGATCATTGATGAAGACAAGAAGCGGGTGGCAAAGTGGAAGCAGAGGTCACGACACAATTGGCTCAAGGAGGGGATGCGAATATGTTGTTCTTTCACAGAGTGGCTAGTGGGAGACATCGCGGTAATACTATCCGTTCGGTGGTCGTTGATGGCGTCAGAGTTGAGGGCGATAGAGAGATGGGGCAGGCGATTGTGGATCACTTTTTACAGTTCTCATTGAGAACATCGGCCATGCCTTGGAGGTGGGCTGATCCCGGTGCGTCCCAACTATCAGATATTCACGCCAGTAGCCTTATCCAGAAGGTAACCATGGAAGAGTTGAAGGTTGCTGTCGGGAACCTCAATGCGGGAAAGGGGTTGTGAAGGTTTTGCTGCGCTTCCATGATCACTTCCGCCCCATCCTAGGGAATGGTGAGTCTTTTGCTTTCTAGGTGAACGATTGGATTGGAGATGGCCGATTTGCAGTCGTTTTCTGCGCCTATTTGCGCTTGCGGCGAATCGTGAGGTGAGGGTTGCTGACTGCTGAGTAATGGAAATTGGATGCTCTTGTTTTTTGCGAACTTTTATGATCAACAACTAGAATACAACCTGAACTCCTCCTCTTCTACTACCACAAGTTCAGAAAAAGAACCAGACTGATGGAGGATGAAGATAGACGGTATTTTCACGAGTGAATGAAGCGACGAGAAATATATAATAGGGCAAGAATCCAATATAGAAGATGCAAATGTGGGTTCAGATCAAATAGCCTTCACTGGCCGGCCGGATCCGCGGACATCAATCAGGCAATACAGTCAGAATGGCAAATGAAGACGATAAGAACGAGATAAAGAAAAGAAGAATGAGAAATCTTTCTTTTGCTTGATTCTTTGAGGCATCATGGGGGCCCCGTTGAGGGACATGACCACTGGATTTGGAGAGGAAGTTCCTTCTCCATCAGGAAGGCCTATGGGGCGATTTGTAGACCTCCTCAGTTGAGGACGGATGACCTGGTTAGAGATTGCTGCTTTATCTAGACGCTTGGGCTCTCCGAGAGAATCGACTTCTTGTGGCTTCTTAGAAGAGAACAATGACGAGAGATCGATGTGCAAGATTGTTGGGGTGATTTCAGACGGATGCATTCTTTCTGGGAATGGGATTGAATCTGTGGAGCACCTTTTCTTCCTTTGTCCCTATACGTCTCCTATTTGGGGTGACTCCGACCTAGGCTGGGTTTGTGTTTGGAACCTTGAGTCTCTCTGGACTTCCTTGTTGTTGGTTCGGCATCGCCCGAGGAAGGTTTTGCTTAAGCCCCTGGCATTCGTGTGGTCCATCTGGCTTGTTAGAAACACTCTTCTTTCTTCGGGTCAAAGGTTGTACCGTGAAAATGCGTGTATTCATTCCAGGAGTGTTCTTGAGACATGGCTTTTGTAACTTTTTAAGGCTGTAATTCTTTTGTTATTTTTTTAATGTTTTGGGGCGGACACCAACGCTTGTTTCCCCCTTTTTTGACTTCAAAAAAAACTATGCTAGGATATGGAGTTGGGGGATACTCACAAGAATGAAGGTTTTTCTGTGGATACTGAGAAGAGAGCGTATTATGACAAGCATGCGCAGGGCCAGCTTCTTTCCTGGGGTGGAGGGGTGCGAGAGATGTGATGGAGGGACAGAAGATGTAGATCATTTGTTCTTCCGCTGCCCTATTTCGATGGAGACGTGGAGATTTGCAAATATCCCAAGCATCCATTGGGGTGACAAGGATTCCTTTTGGGCCTCGCCTGGTAGAAATTGGATCGGTTCGGATGAGGGGTGAATGAAAGCTTGCGCGGTATTGTGGGCGATGTGGCTAGCTAGGAATGCTTTTGTCTTCGTGGGAGAGCGTTTTTACTTTGAAAATTTACTGGACCGTGCTCGAGCACTTTTTGATACATGACAGTTGTAAATACTTTTTTTAAATATATTTTTTGGATGGATCTCTAAAGGAGACCCATCCCATCCTTTCTAAAAAAAGCTATCTCAGGACAATGACTCGAGAAAAAGTTCTTTATCCTATGTTTATCCTTCAAAAGAACAAGGGAAGGGGAATCCAATTTTTATGAGGATAATATTGGAAGCGATTCAATATCCAAGCTCGAGCAAGGATGTTCCATAAATGGACATTAATACAAGAAAGATCTTCAAGGCAAGATGTAAGGCCAATGTTTAGTCCAATTTTGAATAAAGTTGGGGGTCGATCCAATAATTCTCTCATATACTATGGGACATGCATCTCCTTTGGAGAAGCTTATAATCACATTGATGGTGGTCTTTCTATCTTTATGAAAGCACACTAGGGTGTTTAGAGTGTCTATAAATCATAAGACATGGACCATAAGACATGGACACCTTGTATTGCGGGCGTTGATGAGGGATACATCTTCTCATGATGTGATTATGAGTATAGGAGGTTTGATGAACAATTCCCAAAGAAAACTCCCGCAAGTATGAAATATGAAGAGCAAAACTCGATATCATTATTAGATCGAATCGTTTTAGTAGTTGTACTACACTACGAATTCTTTTTATCAACATACTAAATAATGTTTGAGAAAATGTTCGACTTATTCTTCAGAAGGAAAATCCAAGAAATGCAGGTAAAATCATATTCAATGACCAATAAGATTTGGAATTTGAGTGTCTCCAACCATCCGTGTGGACAATATTAAATGGGGATGATGACTTCTGGTGATCAATAATAAAATTTTGCAGTTTATCGCATCTACCGTCGCAAGAAAGTGTAGAGAGTAACTGATTTGAAAACTCATGTTGTTGAGAACAATAATAGCTCTAAGGGAGAAATATGAAAGGCAAAAGGCCAAATAGTGGAAATAATCTCTCTAAGGGAGAAATATGAGAAGCAAAAGGCCAAATAGTGGAAATAATCTTTCTTTGAAAATTGTACTTGAGAAAAGGCTGGCATAAAGCAAAGGAAAGTTGGGATAATATTTTGAGGCACTCCAAAATTTCAGGAAAAACATGGATTGGTGGAGTGACTACTTGTTCTAGGTTCCTCAAGCTGAGAGGAAAGCGGAGACATTTGTCTCAATTGGTTGAAGATGATTTAAATTATGAGATGGTTTGTGATCAAATGACAAACGAATAGTATGTAATTCACCAAAGAAAATCAAAGAAGGAGAAGTTAGTTTTAAATGTTAAATTAGAACCAAGACAATGAATAGGAGTTCAATGTGATTGGCAATGACATTTCCTTTTTTAATTGCGAGGTTAGATCCATTAGATGGCAACAATGGATGTATAGTTTATAGAAACTCAAAGAGGATTTCCATATCGAATGAAAAGATGAATTTTGGATAGGAGAAGATTGGAAGATTTTAAATGACTAAACGATGATTCTGTGACCAAAAAATGAATCATATTTGGGAGTTGAACAAAGGACGAGAATAACCACTTATCTAAGAGACCAAGGAGGAGAGATATGATGACAAGGCTCACACAAAATGAGTTTGAATGGGAGGATTGTTACAATAAAGATAACAAGATCTAAGAGAGGGAGGTCAAAGAACCACAACTATTCCAAGTTTTTCTCTTTCTAGTTCATGCTAGATTTGATTGGAGGTTTTCCTGAAGCATGTATTTTGTTTTAGACGTCTCTTTTTCGAAGGCTATTAGGACCATAATTCATCTATAGTCTTCCTTTATTCCAAGACCATTGACCATAACATAGCTTCACGTTTTATAACTTCAAGTCCATGTTGGTTGCGTTCATGATGTGAATGACACATTTTTTAAGTTCTGAGTGTTCATATAATATCTTTTGAAGTAAGATGAAAGTGCTTATCCGAGTTGGCTTAATATTCAGCTTCCCTAACTGACATGTGTTAGACTTCAGAATGATAGTGGGTGACAATCGAGTAGACGTTGTAGTTTGCTGATTATTGGATGGTTTATATGTTGGTGCTATAAGAAAGTTGAGGCAGTAGATGATCGGTGGGTAGTAATAGAAGCAAGTGCAGATTGCTGAAGATGGCACATCACCTCTTCTTTGCGACCCTGACCAATCTTTGATATGTCATAATATCATGAAAAAAAATCAAAGACAACATTAATTATTTCTAGACATTGCATATCCTTAGAAATCTGACTAACAACCAACAAGTTAGTCAGAAACTTTGGAATGTTTTTACATCTAACACGCTGAGAGGGGGTAACACCGAGTTTTCCCTATCTCACAACATGGGATATATGACGTCTACCCTCAACCGTACTTTTTGTAGGAATCTATTTGATGTCGAATTGCCTCATGTCTTCAAAGATGGCGACAAATGTTAGGATCTACCATGTAATCAAACTTAACATAATGAAAAGAGTGAGCCTGTATCCCTGAGTCAATTTGTCATATATCCACTGGGATCCTGATCAGAAGATGCTTCCATTATTGTTGCATCATACTCAGATGCAATATCAACATGTAGGGGCATGCCAAACTTCACCCAACCCCTCTCATATAGGTGATTGGTCTTCTAGCAGTGAATACATGACATGCAACCACAACCACGATCACGATCTCGACCTCCTCGATAGCTAAAGAGGCATCCTCGTCCGGATGAAGCAAGAAAGGAAGAGTTCTCCACAAGATGTGGAGACGTAGAGCGACATCCTTCTTGATAGCTAAAGCGGCCTCCTTGTCCGGATGAAGCAAGAAAGGAAGAGTTGTCCACATGCTGTGGAGATAGAGTACAGATAGTAGATGTCTCAATCTGTTGTAGACAACTGAATATGAGCTTGATGGACGGAAGAGTATCAATAGTAAGGAACTGTTCCTTCACATTCTAATAGTGAGTATGTAGGTCAGTTAGAAATCTATAGACCTGCTATTTTGATCTCTCTGTCACATGTTTCGTACAACATGCCCGTTGAAATATGGCAATCTCCTCGCAGAGGTTAGTGAGGTGGCGATAGTACTTCGCAAGAGTAGACTCTCCCTGAAATGTGAACCAGATCCACATATAGATGTCAGCAAGGCAAGACTTGGTAGTCTGTTGAGAGTACATCTATGCCAGTTCATCCGACATCTCCTTCGTGGCGTCCTTGTACATGAGGTTCACCGTAATATGGACTCAACACTATTGGTCATCTATGTATTGGCCCGATAGTTTTTTTTATTAAAACAAGTGTGAGCTCCCATGGTGGGAGTCGCAACATATATTTCATTAGAAAAGGTTTATGGTACATTACCTGGATGCCCAAAAATTGAAAAGCGCATTACAACGAGACACAACATTCTCCGAATAAAAAGTTTGATTATTGAAGATCACGTCATTTGGCCCATTCCAAATGGCCCAAAGAACGGAAAACGGCTTGGAACAATCATCCGTAGAGTTGCCGCCCACTGCCTGAATCGATCTCCAGAACTCCGTTGCCTCGTCGGTCTCCACCCATGGGTTCTCAACCTCCCTCCAAATCCTCACCGAAGACGGGCACTCAAAAAAGAGGTGGTTCGAATCTTCATCCATCCCCTCGCACCTATCGCAACCTACATTCGCCAGTCCAAACATCCTCTCCCTCCTAGCATTATCGCATAACCGATCCCTTCTCAGACACCATAGGAAGATCTTAACCCTGTACGGAATTTTGGCCGCCCAAACCACCTTCATATCCTGAGTAAGTTCAACATTCAGCACCTGCGTCGATCTCCTCATCTCCTCATATGCTTTTTTAACTGACATATGACCTCCCTGCCATTCAAAATGATTGGGCTCATGCGAGAGGTCTCTCGGTGAAGGGATCTCCGCCTGCAACCTAATATACTCCTCCAAGAGGTCCGACACGAATACCGGCGACCACATAACCAAGTCAACCACCTGCGCGAGAAGGGTCTTCTTCGACGCCGCCAGAGCAAAAAAATCCTCGATAATCTTCCATCGAGAAAACCCTCCCCCATCTAATTATCTAGCCATAATCTTAATAAGTGACCATCTCCTATCTTTGGTCGAAGTCTCAATGCCACCGAAGGGAGAACCTCACGGATCCCAACCCATAAAGGTGATTCAAACCTTATTCTCCCAGCCACCAGCTCCCCCTTGACACCATAAATAGTCCTCACCAGCCTAGCCGCCAGTGAGATCGAAGAGCCCCAAATCTGGATCACCCACTTAGCAATCAGCGTCTTGTTCATGCTTTCCACATCACGAACCCCTAGACCACCCTCACATTGCCCCTTCGTCACTTCGTCCCAGCTCACCAGATGCAAACTGGACCTCTACTGCTTACCGTTGGACCAGAAGAACCTCCTCATCAAAGACTCTATCTTCTTCTTAACCCCCACGACATCTATCGGGTGGAGAAGAAGAAGGTAGGGATGGCCGAGAGCACATGCTTTAGAAGAATCAACTTCCCCCCGAGATAAGGTGATCGCCTTCCAACCAGCCAATCTTTGTTCCATTCTCTGCACAATACTGTCCCACTCAGACTTCTTCAACCGTCCATCTACCAAAGGTAGCCCCAGGTAGTAGATAGGGAGCTCTCCCAGGGGGCGGCCTGCCAACTCCGCAAATCTGATGCATTCCGAGTCCTCCATCCCGAATGAAATTTCCACCGACTTGTGTTTGTTGACCTCGAGACCAGAAAGGCTGCCAAAAATGTCCACCAGGTGAGCTGCGTTGCAACTCTGGTCCTCAGTGCCACCAAGGAATAAGACCGTATCGTCTGCGTACTGAAGCAATGGGATAGAGATATCCCCCAGTCGAAAGCCCTCACACCACCCCGCCTCCACCGTACGTCTGAGAAGTACTGCCAACGCATCCGCCACCAGTACAAAAAGTATAGGGTTCAACGGAGGCTGAAAGAAACCACCCTTCAGTCTGCCATTCACCTGAATCGAGTACGAAAAGGTAGTGACACATCTCTTCATCCAGTCACCACCCTCCAGTTTGCCATTCACCTGAATCGAGTACGAAGAGGCAGTGACACATCTCTTCATTCAGTCAACCTAGATCTCATGAAATCCTCTCTGCCGCTGGGACGACCACAGGAATCTCCAGTCAACACAATCATATGCCTTGGCGTAATCAATCTTCCAAAACATTCCCTTCTTTTTCGAGCGCTTCCAATCAAGGCAGATTTCCGATGCCATCACCAAACCATCCGTCATACGACATGCCCGGGATGAAGCCGATTGCCCCTGTAGCACCACGGAATCCATCACTTCCTTGAGCCTGTTCGCCAGAATCTTAGCCATAATCAGATAAATAGCGTTGGAGAGCGCAATAGGCCTAAAGTCCTCCACCCTCAACGGAGACTCCTTGGGAAGGAGGAATAACATCACTCGGTTCACCTTCTCGAATCCTCCGTTCTCTTCCATGAATTCATTAAGAACCTCCATGACCTCCGCCTTGACTAGTTCCCAGATGTCCCGGTAGAACAATACCGGGAAGCCGTCCGAACCTGGAGCACCTTCCGCATTCAAACCCCAGACTACTCGCTTCACCTCCTCTTCAGTAGAAGGAACCACCAAATTGTCCCCCTGCTCTCCGGACAAGGTCTCCACCCCTCTCCCCAACCACCCCCATCCGTCCCCCCTTCTCCTTCGCGATGCCTCAACAAAGTGGCCACGCGGCGCGCATCCTATTTGTGCTTTCCCCGAGATTCTTACTCATCCGATATGAAGCTCATGCAAGTAATTTCTCCTCCTCCTCCCAGAAGCCATCGAATGGAAGTACTTCGACTTGGCGTCACCCTCTTTTCAGCCACCTTTGACTAGATCTTTGCCTCCACTCAACCTCTTCTTTTCTGTCCTCCAGCAACAATTCTTCTAGGAGACCAAGCCTCTCCACAACCTCTGCCTGGTCCAGCCCCCTCTCATCATCCAACCCATCCAAACGCACCACGCAAGCCTGAGCCCCTACCTCCTAACCCTTCATCTAGACTTCACCTCCCTCCCGAACTCAGTAAGAAAGAGTTTCAACAATCTCAGCTTCTCCGCCAACCGAGAGACTGCCGTACCCGCAGGTTCCCAGCTTCTCCACTGCTCAGCAATGGCCTCCTAAACCCCTCCTCCAAGAGCCAACTCCGCTCGAAACGAAAGAACCTGCTTGTCCTCTCCTTGCCGAACGATCAAAGAATCGACGTGCGATCTGAATGGGCCTGCAACAACGCCCATGTGCGGGACAGGGGAAACCTCTTGATCCCATCCGACGAAAGAAAGAATCTGTCCAGTCTGGACTGAGATCTGACATTCTGCAAAGTAAAGGAACATCCAACCGCATCAATAATGGACATGCTCGAGGAATGGGCCACTCTTCAGAACTTCTGTGGACCAGGATCTCTACCACCACTTTGCTGAGGACGATCGTCAGGGAGCAAGGTCACATTCGAGTCACCACCTATGATCCATACCCCCGTCACATCTGCCAAACCCAACTGCTCCAACTCCGCCGCCAAAAAGCCCCTTTCAGATCCCGTAGGACCGTAAACGTTCGTGATACAGATGCACAGACCATCCGCTCTCTCAGCTCCACGGACAAGCAAAACAAAGACCTTGAAGCCGACAACAGTTCATAGACATCTTTCTTCCAACCCGTGAGTAACCCACCCGAAGCACCCTGGGCCTCCAACTCAGCCAGTTCAAACCGATCTCCCCCATCCAACTCCCGCCTGACCGCGTCCACACAACTTGACATCTTCGTCTCCTGAAGAAGAAAAACGTCCCCACCAGCCTCCATTATCAGGTTTCGCACTCCCAACCATTTTTCGAGGCGGCCCAGTCCCTTGACATTCCAAGAGAGCAGCTTCATTAAGTAACTATCGACCCTAACCTTTTAGGCGGGACCACACCAGACGCTCAGCCACACTCCTGTCCAAAATCCTGAAGCGGTTCTGTGGGATCGACATCGGGGTGAGACGAGCTGACAACCGAAGCAGATGAACCTCGCGAGCCGTCGAGCCGAACAATGCCGCCCTTCTCTTCCTCGCAGAACTGAGGGCGTCTTTACTCACGTAACATACCCTGTATCTCGGACTCCCCTTACCAGAGCTTCGGGGCAACAAATCAGGATCTACTCTCTCCCCAGCAACATCTCCAGAGATCCTTTCGTCCAGCTCCTCTGCTCGGATGACCACTTCCCCTACCTCCATCTGTGGAGACAAGCCCAACGCCAGATTCCCTATAGAAGTCTCCATCGAGGCATCGGGAGTCCCCACCAAAACCAGAGGAGCCTCCGGTGTGGAACCCGCCACCGCCGACTTCACCACTGCGCCACCCGCCCCAGCATCGCCTCCTGCGGAAGGCCCAAGCCCCATGAGGACCCCGGCACCCTCCCCTCCATCATGCGAGGATGTCCTGCGAGCAACACTAGAAGAGCTGCCCTGCCCAACGGGATCTACCTTGGAGCACGCGAGATCGCCACCATCGAGTTTGCAAGGCGGCTCCGGGTTGATCGCAATCGCAGAGCCACCCTACAAATAGGACCTGGGGTTTAATGGGGTAGACCCAAGGTTTTAAAAATCGAACCGAACTGGCCGGCTGAACCGGTAAACCAAGAACCGAAGGAAAAACAATCTAACCACCAGGTTTTTATTTAAAAAATTAAACCGGGTTAAAACCCGATTGGATCGCTTAAACCCGGTTGAACCAATTGAACCAAACCATCGGTTCAACCATCCATTTTTTTGACAAAAATAATTTCTAATAAATTAACAAAATACAGAATTTTTCAGAAATATTCATAATCTAGTCTCATTCTAACCCATAGTATAGTACCTCTTTATCTCTTCTCCTTTGTATGTACCAATGACTCA
This sequence comes from Ottelia alismoides, assembly GCA_037367405.1. Lineage (NCBI taxonomy): Eukaryota > Viridiplantae > Streptophyta > Magnoliopsida > Alismatales > Hydrocharitaceae > Ottelia > Ottelia alismoides. The sequence goes on along the minus strand of JAZKJV010005122.1, from coordinate 114,287 downwards.
TTATCGCTCGTCCCTTCCTGCCATATGAGTATTGCCTCTCTCTTCCAACATGTATGAGGTTGTCCACTTATAATAATAACAAACGAAGAAGACGTTTTCATAGTCATACTATGAGAAGCAATAAATTAACAATACTTGTCGTTAATTAAAGTTTATAAATTTTAAAAATATTAATTTTTATATCACATATATGTCTTTATATATATTACGAAATATGATTATTATGTACTTTCGAGTTTTTTTAAGAACATTTATACCCTAACTTTTAAGCAATTTCACTTGTGCTCCTATATTTTCTTTAAAAAATCATAATATCATCCTTATGTTGGTATAAAATAGGAGTACACGTGTATTAATAAAAGACCACAACTATTGATTTTATAAAAATATAGGGGACACATGCAATTGTATTAAAAATATGGGTATAAGTGTTATTGGAAAAACTTGGAAGGACAAGAGTAAACAAATCCTCAAAAGATATGATGTAACATTTTTCGTATTTATTTGTATAATATTATCGGTCTAACATGGTTCGACCCAGTTGAACCATATGAACCAAACCAATAATACAACGGTTCGGTCTTTTCCGGTTCTTTTGAACTGCTGACGTCATCACCGGTTCTATCGGTTGGTTCCATTGATCCGACCATAAAAATAAAAAACCGATACATACTTGGTTTGATGTCCGGTTCGATTTTTAAAACCTTGGGTAGACCTGACAGGACCCGACGATGAATTATGGACCCACGGGTAGATCCGCACGACCGGAGACCCAGCCGGGTCCGGGAGCATGTCCAGTTGGGTATTTGGATCCTCCGAACAAAAGGACATGAGAGCACCACCTTTCAGGATCGACACCTGAGCACACATATTTCCCAAGCCACCCGTATCCGAAAAGGACAACATGGATATCAACCGCTATAGGACTCGAGGAATGGTCCATGGAGATTGCGCTGAATCAAATACCTTGAGGAAGACGAGGGATCATCTTCGGAAAGCTTGCCAAGCTATCCTTCAACCGCTGCGTTGCCCGACACGACTCACCGGCCTCCGCCGCCGGCCACGCCATCGCCCCATCACCCGGAAGCCCCGAGCCCCGAGCCTGTGAGGTGTGACCCGCCGTGGCGAGCTCCAAGATCATCATCCCCCCTAGAGAAAACCTCCCAGCACCTCAGCTTGTCGGGGCCAAGCCCCCGGACATTGAGGATTGGTCCATCGGTTCGCCTGGGTGGCAGCCTGCGCTCTCAACCCTAACCACCTCCGCAATCCCGAGAAGCAACTCTCGAACCTTAGACATCCCCCTCGCGACGAAGGGGAGGACCTTAACACGAATTCGGTCCAAAGGTTTTGATTCCATCCTTCCATCTTGTGCACGCACCCATCTCCACTACAATAACGACCTCCCCTCCCTAAACCACCGCAACAACTCTCCTGCCTCCACCCTGGTAATCCCCATTGCCACCATACGCCAAGGGCTCACCTGCACGATGTCATCACGAAAACGAGCCGCGGAGACCGCCCCCACATCATATGACCCCAAGAATAGAGCACCCGACCCTCTTCCCTCCCCGATCAGCATCACGAAGCCCTGCTCGCCCCTTTGTATCATCGGACACGGTCTGGTAGTGTGCGGGAAGCGACGACAACGGAAGCACCAAGGTTGCAAAAATCGGTAGTCGGTACTCGGTCGGTTGGGTCACTGACTAAGGATTAATCGGTAGTCGGGCGACTAATTAGATTTAGTCAGGCTTTAATCGATTTTTAATTTTTAGTTATTTTAAATATATAAATTGTTTTATGCATATATTCTTATATATTTACAAATATTTGTACATTTTTTATATTATCATAATGAAAGAAAATGAGTAATTGAATTTGAATTTTATTCAAATCAATTAGTCAGTCAGTTAGAGTCAATTTGAGTTTTGAATTTTATTTCTTTCTATTTTTGTAGGAGGGGTGCGATTACAAAAATAGAAAGAAAGAAAATTCAAAATTCAGATTGACTCTAACAGACTATTTGAATTTTATTTCTACAAAATGAATTCAGATTGACTCTAACAGACTATTTGAATTTTATTTCTTTCTATTTTGTAGGAGGGGTGCGATTACAAAAATAGAAAGAAATAAAATTCAAAATTCAGATTGACTCTAACCGACTAACTAATTAATTTAAATAAAATTCAAATCTTAATTTATCCGGATTGATTCTAACAGATTAACTACCTAATTTGATTACTAATTGAGATCACGTGCGATCTCTTTTTATCTAAAAAAAAATTGCAATGACTCGATTAATTGTAAAAATTAATAGACTTTAATTAACGTACGATAATTAATTAGGACCCTAATTCTCTGCTCCACGCTGCATCAACTCTCCTCTTCTTGAAAATTCGTCTCCCGACGAGTCGCTTGATCTTTGATGCGCCGTTGGAGAATTCGATCTTGAAATTGTAGTTTCAAATTCCTCAATTAGATCTTTTTCAATGTTATGTTTGTAATTTCTTTCCATCGAGGGGTATGACTGCAAATGTTCTACTCCTTCATTTGAACCAATTTCATAAGAGGGCTCCTTCCTTATGGCCTTTAAATAAAAACTTTTATGAGGAGGAATTTTACAGCAATTACCCCAAATCAAATCCCACTCAGATCGTGTGGGATTCGAATCCCTTTGAGGAGCAACACCCATTGAGGGTTTTGACTCCTCTCTTGTAGCAGCAACGGCGGCCCAAGTTGGAAGGCCATCGACGGTGGCGGTGCTGGGAACGGAGGTGCTGGCGGGATGGGCCAGAAATCAACAACGGTGATGGCGAGGGCACATGAACTTGGGGCAGCAGTGGTGCGAGGTCGAGGTGGAGGGGGATTGGGGGGGATGGCTGGGGGGTCGGCGGTGTCACATGGATGAAGTGGAGGGGGTTGGGGGAGGCGTTGAAGGAAGGGGATAAGAGGGCTGATGGTACGGGAGGGGAGGAAACAGTGGGAGGCGGCATCGGCACGGGTGGGGAGGCGGCGGGGCTGGTGAGGAGGGGCTGTAACGACGATGGGGCTGGGGGGTTCGCTGGGGTTGCGGGAGGGGGTGGAAGCGGCGGTTGGGCCAGGGAATTTGCAAGGGGGCGGGGGCAGTGGGAGGGGGTGCTGGGGTCGGTTTGGCCGCCGAGGGTGCAGGGAATGCGGCGAGGATCCGCGAGATGGTTGCGGATGGTGCTGGAGTCGATTTCTCCAGCGACTGCAGGTATGAAATGACCTAGACAACAAGCAGATCGTAGATGACGATGATTTTTTCTTGGCTTTCTTCATCGGGAACTTGGACGGAATCTTCGAGGACACGAGGTGGTGTTTCAACATCCCTTTTAGCAACGATTTCGGAGGCATTTAAGGTTTCAAAATCAGCAACAAAATCTCGTAGTTTTGTTTGGAATTCGAGCAATATGGACATCATCTCCTTGTTGTAAGCTTTGGCGGCTCGCCGTTTACGTTCCGACGAATGATAGTCTTTCGTTGCATATCTGCACGAACTTTGGTACGGATCGTCAGATTGTGAGGACGATCTGTAGGCCATGCTCCGATATCAAATGATGCAAATAGGAATTTGCAATGGAGAAAAATAATTTTTTAATGGTGGAAAATTATTTGGTGGAATAACTTGGAGGGATGGAGAAGAGAAAGCGTGCAAGTTGCGCGGGAGTCGAGAAAGAGAATCACAGAGATCGCTTTGGAGGAAGAATGGAGAGGGGGATAGAGATGAAATAATCTCAATTTTAATTGTAACATCAACTCGAACTATCTTTCTAAATGACTACCATCCCCTTTATATAGAAGGGGGGATTACAAACATAAAAAGAAATGAAATTCAAAATTCAAATTTACTCTAACCGACTAATTGATTGATTTGAATAAAATTCAAATCTTAATTTATCCTGATTGAATCTAACCGATTAACTACCTAATTTGACCACTAATTGAGATCACATGCGATCTCTTTTTATTTAAATAAAAATTGCAACGACTCGATTAATCCTAAAAATAACTAGACTCTAATTAACGTACGATAATTAAGTAGGACCCTATTTCTCTGCTCTACCTTGCATCACCACATTAAGTAGGTTGGACTACATGGATTTTTTGCCTCTATTCAAAAATATATCTTGGGTCATTCTCGGGCTTAGATCCAAAAAAGTAAGATCCCTTCGTATAGCCTTATTCCAACATTTCTTGGTCCTTCCTCGCCCTCTCTTAGCCTGCTTAACATCCCAAAACTCGCATCTCTTAACTGGTACATTAACTGACCTCCTTTGCAAATGACCAGATCATGTTTTCTCGCATCTTATACTCGATCAAAGCTGCACCAGCTTTCCTTTTGATTGCATCATTCCGAATCCGATCTTTACGTGTGTGTCTCTACACATCCACCTTAGCATTTTCATTTTTGCTATTGCCATTCTCTGCATATGTCTGGGGTTCACATGGCATTCTCTGCATATGTCGGGCCTCTTCGCGGATCCGGTTGCGGTCTCTAGTTCTGATGCGGATCCGGTGGGCTTCCGAGGTTCGGTTGGCGGGCGGGCTTATTCGGATCCCCTGTCGCCAGCTCCGTTTGCGCCGCTTTCTTCCTCTTCGACTTGGTTTGTTCCATCTTGGGAGTTTCATGGCGCGCAAGGGGATGATTCGAAGGTGGTCGCTTTTTCCCTCTTATCTCATGGCATAGAGACGGCGAGTGCTCGTGCTCGTGCTTCCGGGGTGGTCTCAGCGCCCTCCAATTCGGTTGCAAGTGGCCTCGATCGGGATATTGCGGATGGCTCCGCTTTGGAGGCGTCCGCCCTTTTGTGCGGCGAGGGGACGAGCGACAGGAGGACTGGAAAGAGGTACAGAAGGCGGAATAGGTCCAGGCAGGCGCGGACGGAGGTTGAGCCATGCCCGCCGTTGAAGCTGCTAATAGCGGAGACCGCGGGGGTGACCAGAATTCTTGGGAGTTCCGAAGTTTCCAGATGAAGTGCTCTCTTGGAATGTTCGAGGGCTCGGCGACCCGGATAAACGGAGGGTTGTGAGATCCAGGTGCATTGAATGGGGTTGCGACATCGTTATGCTTCAGGAGACAAAGCTGCAGTCTATGGCGGATGGCGTTTGGAGGTCCTTTGGGGCGGGGGCGTTGGACCAGGTCTGTGCTTTCGACGCCGTGGGATCCTCGGGGGGGGGGGGGGGATGTTGGTGGCGTGGCGGTCCGCGGTCTTCTCCCTCGACTCGGTGTTTCGTGGGCTGCACATGTTGACGGTCTTTCTGGTATGTTTCGCTTCCTCCCTTCGGTTGGCGGTATCTTGCGTCTATGGTCCTTGCTGTAGCATGGTTCAGGGGGAGCTGTGGGACGATCTTTGAGAGGTTTGTAGATCTGTTGGTGGAGTCCCCTGGCTCATCGGGGGGGGGGGGATTTCAGCATCACTCTGCTATCTTCGGACAGTCCTGGGTGTAGGGGGGCCAGGACCCGGGTTCGCTTGGCTTCACGGACGCTGTGGACTCCTTGGGCCTGGAGGTCATGGATGCGGGTGACACCGCGTATACTTGGCGGAGTTCCAACTCGAGGTCGCGCCTTGATCGGTTCCTGGCTTCGAACGAGCTCTTGGAGACTTTTTTGGCGTCGGTGGTGGCAAAGCCGCGGGTGTGTTCGGATCACACTCCTATTTTGTGGTGCTGGGGGGAGGCTCCGTTGTAGAGGGGGATGTTTAGATTTGAGAAATGCTGGCTGTTGGAGAGGAATTTCAGGGAGTTGGTGACATCGCATTGGTCGGGGGTGGCCGTTTCGGGCTCTGCTGCATCTCGCTTTGTGCAAAAATTATCGTCGCTGCGGGTTCGGCTGTCGGCTTTCAAGAGGGAGTCCAGGGCGGCCAGGAGCGCTTCGAGGAGGGACGCGAAGGAGACTATCCGTTCTCTTGACGCGATTGGTGACCACAGGGATCTCACGATGAAGGAGCTGGCCGACCGCGCGACGGCTCAATTGGAGGTTACTCTGGAGGGTAAGAAACGCGTGACGGAATGGAGGCAGCAGTCGAGAAGCGTTTGGCTTCAGGAGGGGGACGCAGATACTTCTTAATTTCACCGCCTTGCTAATGGGAGGCGCAGGGCAAATGCGTTGCACTCCATCACCATTGATGGCCTTCGCATGGAGGGGAACAGGGAGATGGGGAGGGCTATTGCGGACCACTTTAAAAACGTGTACACTTCGAATATTCTGAGGATATGGAGGTGGCTGGGCCGTGGAACGCGTACGGTGGCGGGTTCGCACGTTGACATGCTCGTTCGTGATGTCACTTTGGAGGAGCTCAAAGATGCGGTTTGGGAGTGAAATGCCGATGCGGCTCCTGGTCCTGATGGGTTCCCGGTGGCGTTCTACCGGGATTTTTGGGATCTCCTCGGCCACGAGGTGTTGGAGGTGACCTCGGAGTTCTTGCAGGGGAACGCATGCTTCGACAGGATCAACCGTGCACTTATCATTTTATTGCCCAAGTCGTCAGCGCCGGCATCCATCGATGACTTTCACCCTATTGCGGTCTCCAATGCTATTTATCTTATTATTGCAAAGGTTCTCGCTATTCGTCTGGGCGGCATTCTTGACATCGTTATCTCCCCGGTGCAATCGACCTTCATTCCTGGGAGGCAGATTTCTGATTGTCTCACGCTTGCATCGGAGATCATTGCGGATTGGAAGAGGAGGGACGTAAGTGGTGTCCTTTGGAAGGTGGACTTTAAGAAGGCTTACGACAGCCTTGATTGGAGATTTCTTTGGTCGGTGCTCAGAAGGAAGGGTTTCTCAGAATTGTGGATCTCATGGATGAGGCGATGCGTCACCACTGCCTCCTTCTCTATTATGGTGAATGGCAGCCTGGAGGGGGGGGGTTGGTTCAGCCTCGGAGAGGGGTGCGCCAGGGGTGCCTTCTCGCACCCTTGCTCTTTATCCTGGCGGCTGATGTTTTATCGGATTTTGCGGCTCACGTGGTCAGCGGCGACCTTTCGAGGGGATACTCCAGGGGGGATGCGATGGTACCTATCTTGCAGTATGCCGATGATACGTTGTTCTTCATAGAGGGGGGGCTTGATGAGGCGAGGGGTATGACTTTGGCTCTGGAGGTCTTTGGCGAGTTGTCCGGGCTGTTCAAGAACGATTGCAAGTCCAAGTTCGTCCCCTTCGGCCTTGCGGGTCTGGACAGGGACGCGCTTGCGGTGGCTTTGGGGTCGGCCTGCTCCTCTTTGCCGATGGACTACCTGGGGATGCCTTTGTGCGTGGGGAGGACTCGGCTGAGGGATTGGCTGCGTGTGGTGGAGAAAGTGGAGGCAAGATTGGCTGGTTGGAAGGTCGCGATTCTTTCGAGGGGTGGCCGACTGGTCCTGCTGAAGGCGGTCCTTTCGTCTATTCCGATTTACTTTCTTTCCAATCGGAGGATGCCAAAGGGGATCAGGGCTAGGCTAGAGAAACGTATGCGGGCGTTCTTATGGGGGAAGCAGGGGGAAGGGTCGAGGGGGATCCACTTGGTGGGGTGGGAGGATATTACTTGCAGAAAGGATCAGGGTGGGCTGGGGGTGAAGTCGATCGAGGCCATGAACGACGCCTTGTTGCTTAAGTGGGCGAGCAGGCTGTGGGGGCCGGAGGAGGATCTGTGTTGTACTGTGGTGCGGAGGATCTATGACGTGGGGGGGGGGGCTTGCCTTCGCAGGTCTCCCGTGTAGCCTCTCCCACCCCTTTTTGCAGGGGTGTCGTGGACGTGTTCTTGAGGAATTCCACGCTGTTCAGACCGGTCCTTAGTGGGGGGAGTCTTTCTCCTTTTGGATGGACGACTGGGCGGGTGGGGGGCCGCTGTGCTCTCGCTTCCTGCGGCTGTTTGCTTTGGTTGAGGATAAGTCGTGCTCGGTGGCGGCCTGCTGGAGTGATGAGAATTGGTACCCCAGCTTTGCCGCGAATTTCTCAGATCGGAGGTTGGAGGAGTTTTTGGCCTTGCTCGAGGCTGTGGGGGAGGTGGGTCGCCCTACGGGGGGGCGTGACCACTGGTGTTGGCGGGAGGCCCTGTTCACGGTAAAGAAGGCTTTTGGGGCTATTTCTCGCCCGCCGCCGTCGCAATCGGAGGCTACTGTCCGGGATTGTGCTTTCCTGTGGGCGCTCAGGTCCCCGAGAGGGTTGGCTTCTTCTTGTGGCTTTTCAGGAGGCAGAGGTTCATGACGAGGGATCGATGTGCCAGGCTTTTAGGTAACATCTCCGATAGGTGCCTGCTTTGCAATACGACGATTGAATCCGTGGAGCACCTTGTCTTTTCGTGCCCTAGGGTGATTTAGGTGTGGAAGGGGGCCAAGGCCCTAAATGTCAGTTTCGGTCACCATTTTGGTGACCGTCGAAAAGGAATTTCGGTCGAATTTCGACCGAAATATCGGTCATTTCGGTCATTTCTTGTACTAGGGCCCCCATATTTCGGTCATTTCGACCATTTCGGTCGAATTTCGATTTCGACTGGATATCGATATTCGACAGAAATTCGACCGAATTTCGCTGAAATTTGAGGCCATGCAAGGAACTGGTTTGGTTTGGTGCAGCACAAACGACGTCCTGACTTTCTGGATCTCGCTTCAGGCAAACAAGGGGAGGCCGGTGATAGAGGTGCTTTATCCTCTCGCTATTCTGTGGGCGATTTGGTGGGGTCAGAATGATTTATTGTTCTCGGGCCAAAGATTCTATCAGGAGAACGTGACGATTTTTGCTAAGAACCTGGTGGTGGATTGGGCGTTGTAAAGGGCTGCGTTTTATTGGGGCGTGGCTGTTTTTCTTTCCCTTTCTTTCCTCTTTCTCTACTGAATAAAATTTTTGGGGCGTGCACCTTCGAGTGTCTCCCCCTTGTTTCTGGATTTCAAAAAAACATTCAGATCCATAGAGCATAGCAGGTCTCACGATAGCTTTGTAAAAATTTTCTTTGATTTTCAAATGAATTTTCTTATCACAGAGAACAACAGAGGTTTCTCTTCACTTTAGCCAATCTGCATTTATTCTATTAGTAACATCTCCATCAGTTTTCCCATCATGTTGCAAAATAGATCCTAAGTATCTAAAAGAATATCTCTTCTGAATGTTATTGTCACATCGATTCCTTCACCATTTTTTCATCAAAACTGTACTCCATATATTTAGTCTTAGCCCTACTTATACGAAATCCTTTAGTTTTCAAAGCACGTCTCCAGATCTCAAGCTTCTCATTTACTCCATATAGGGTAATGCGATACCATCGAAACAAAATCAATCACTCAAATAAATCATGGTTGAAGCTGTGATGAACGATAGGGTAATGCGGTATAGTCAAGACAACAACAATGAGGTTGCATAAGCGATGCCAACAATGTTACTCACAACGATTGTGTATGCAGCGGTGTCGCTGACTGCAATGATAAGAAGTTGCTAGTTTTGGTGGGAAGCATCGGTGCTGCTAGCTCCATGGAGATCAGAGTTGGCTGTGATGCTCGAAGGGGAAGAGGCTAGGCAACTAGGAGAGGCGGGTGGTCTTGAACACAGTTCTAGGACCATTACTTGGGCATCATGTAGAAAGGAATACTTTGATATATTTAATAGCATGTCCTAAGTTGTATTATATAACAAAAGGTAGGGCTAACACAAAAAAATGTGCAAATATCCTAGAGGGGGTGAACACTCAAATCCTAACCCTAATGCTCATACTCCAACATTAAGCATTTTTGACATATACATAGTCCTCACCCTGATAATTGCCAACCAAAGATTGTATCATATCTAATATGATGAGATGCTCATGTATCAATACACTGCAAATTGAATTTGGTTGTGAAGTTGCTAAAAGAGTTGCAAGATTTGCTTGTGGATAATGTTTGAAATATTAATATGTTGAATATTGTTGCCTCTCGTGAGGACACCTTTACCTCCTCCTAGAATCCCTAGTTCCGCCTTGGGGCTTCACCCACTCCTTGGGTGAGGATGAGGGCCACCTCTCATGGTGAGGATGGATCCCATGTCATGGCTTCTTAGCTGGGTAGACTTGGGCAACGAGGGCTTGTGCGTGTGGGGGTGGGGAGGGGGGCTTCGGGGCAGCTGCTCTGCCATCGTGGCCTTTTTGGGCTCCGCATAAAGCTAGGGCTCCGTTATGGACGACTCCTGGAACTAGTGCGGGTCTTCCGCCTGGCCATCCTCATGGGGCTGCTGTCGGGTTACTGCTGCTCCACTTGGAGCTAGTCCTCCGCATGGAGCGCCAGCATGGCTGTTGGATCATGGGGTCTCTCTGCGGGATTTTAGGTGTCTCTCTTTCATGTTGGGCCTCTCCCTAGGGACTGCAAGCCTCCTTTTTGGATTCCGTCGCCGATGGTTGCAGTGGCTACTTCAGGTGCCTCCCTGGCTTCGTCGGCGGGTTTCAGGGTAGCCCCGATCGCTAGAGCTATCGAGCTGTCGAAACGATGCGGTAGGGTCTTCGCGACCTTCACTGGATGGAGCCGGGTGTTGTGGCTTGAGTCTAGGTGGTGCAAGGGCTGGAGATCGGTTAAGCTTCAGGTGTTATTCAGGGATTGAGAGTTGTTGTTGGACAATTGACTATGGACAAGGATGGTTGTGCGATACCGTAAGCCTCGACGTTGGACTCCAGAGCTGAACCTCATACGCTATACATGTGGTAATTGGGGGCATCGACACCACAATTGTTGGATTCACAGGGTATGGAGGCCTCAAGTAGCCCCTGATTCGAGGAGGGTGTGTGTGGTACGACATCATGCAATTCCTGAAGACGTAGATGGATCTATGGGCCAACTGTACCCATATATGATTGCTTTGGTTTTTGATGGAGACTTGTTAGAAAGAATTGGAGGTTGTTTTGGGTATGTTGTTCCCTTGGGACCGATGTCTTCTTGTGTACGTGGGCTCTCTACCTCGCAGGAGAGAATTCTGCTGGCAGCCGATGCAATTGTCTCTGTCGTTGTTTGGCGCTGCCCTCTTTTCCAGGATGGGGCTCTGGCTTGGGAGCTCAACATGATGTTCCGCGTTTCCGGAATGCCGCTCACCTCGTGCCTCATTGACTATTTCCAAAGAGCTTTGGCGGGGGTTACAAAGGTGGTTTCTATCGTCTCGGATGGGCTTTGCTAAGGAGAGGGCATCGATGTTGCGATCATGGTGGAAGGGTGCACATTTGCACTGATGTTTGAGGCTGTGTATGTGGTGGGTCATACCACCTTTGGTTATTGTTGGAGGAATGCTCGCCAATGCAATGTGACAATGGGGTTCCTCTCTCCTCACTCCCCTTTGTGTGAGTGCCCAAGGGCGGGTTCTACTGAACGGATGGATGGATACACTAGTTGGCTCCTAGACCCATTTTTTGGCACTGATTGCCCCAGACGATCGACACCTATGGACCTTGGTTTCTTGGGTGGGTCTGGCACTATGTGTGGCTCAGATGCATGTGGAGTTGCTGGGCCCTGGTTTCTATGGCAGTTTCTCCACTATGAATGGGGCACCTGAGCCGCTCATATTGATATTGCGACTTGCCCCCTGGACTGCTCGATCGATGTTGAGGTGAAGGTGAAGGAGCATAAGAAGCAGGCTTTTAGATCCATAGGTCCGAAACCTCTCGCTCTCGTCATCTGCATGGTGGACGGTGGAGACTTTCTGTTCATAGACGTGTTAGACAACCTTTGGGGTCATGGTCGCATGCGGTAAGATCCTCAATAGCTGAGGTTATTGGTGATGGATCTTCAAGGGTTGAGCAGCTATTGGAGCCTGAGGGAGCGACTGAAGATGCGGAGGGGCAGGTGGGTTGTGATAGGGTGCTGAACAAACATGGTCCGATGGCGTACTGTGTGGGGGTGGTGTTGGCGGGGGGCTCTATTGGACTTGTAAACCTTCGACTACCCATTGATGCAATAAAAATTATTATTTTATTATGTCCATCCGAATTAAATAATTATGAATTACTTAATATTAAGGTCCCATTGTACAATAGGGTTATATACCGTGGCCATATTGATACAATGCAATTTAGAGGACAGAACTGATATTAACATGTGATATTCAGCAAAGATCTTTAGTCTAAGAAAGAGATGGCAATCTTTCTCTAAAGACTGATTTCTGACCGTCTTCTTGATGCATGTCATTTGCATATGAATAGGGGTTCAGAAGTGTTGGAATAATCAAGTCAAAGAATTGACTTGATGATGTCGAGACAAACTAAGACCTGAATCGTAACTATCACGATCATGCACACATCCTTTGACCGGAGACATGTATACATCTATATGCTTGAGTGTGCACATTTGCCAGATCAATAGGTTGGTGACCTAAGAAAGGTCCATGTACCGACGAGTTGGGTACATATGAAGACATATGAGACACACGATCTCTCAAAGGAATCATACACGTTCATAGTTGATAAATCAGGAGACAGAGCTCACTCATGAGATAATTTGGGGTCATAATGAATTCCATGCATGGTCGTCTTGTTTATAAAATAAGATACGAATTTGAGATATTAATATATGATTTTGGAAAGTATATGATTAATAGTTTGCCCAATTATCAAATGAGATATCTATTGATTTGTTCCGAAGAAGACAATCAAACCAGGGTTTGAACTTCTGATATATCAAAGTCTCCAGTAAGAAGGTTGAATGAGTATTGGGAAAACTCAATGCTAGATCTATCTTAATAGATCATCTAACATGACACTCGATTCCGAGGGAATGATGAAACCAGATGGATTTTAGTGGCTCCATTTATTAGCTTAATGGTTTGAGATTAACTCTCATCTCATTTGAATCCAACGTTCAATTCCAATTCCAAATTCAATGTCCAATTATTGGAAAGAGAAGAGGTGATGAAATGGAAATAATACACTCCTCGAGCTCATTTCTAAACTCCAAATGGTTTGGATTATGATTAGAAATGGTCAACGAAGCCGGGTTCAACTTACTGAAGCATTCTGCAGCTCATAGAGAGTGTGATGTGTTTCCTTAAGCTCAGTTAGAATGTGAATTATTTCAGCTCGAGTTCAACATTCGTAAGTGACACATTTTGCTAAAATATGGTATAAACCTTGAATTTGGATAGTTATCCAAATTTCAAGTCACTGTACATGGATAGCATGAACTCCCCGACATTATATCCAAGGATCTGCATTTGTATCCCATGAGTCCTAATTGGATAAGGACTCGTACTATGTGATGTCAATATTGTGACAACAATTATTATTCTGGGATCTGCTGAAGGGAGAAATCTTGGAGGTTCTGACTGAGTTCAGGGGGGGCAACATGGGTTTTGAGAAAGTTAACAGGGCTTTGATTTTTCTGCTGCCGAAGAAAGAGAATCCAGTTGGGGTGGGGGACTACAGGCCGATTTCGATTTCCAATGGCATTTATCTCATTGTCGCCAAGGTGATGGCGAGCAGACTTAGAGGCGTCCTGCCCTCCGTGGTCTTGCCGGCCCAATCCGCCTTCATTTCGGGTCGATGTATGGCGGATGGTATCGTGACCGCTTCAGAGATTTGTCGTGAGTGGAGGAGGTCTCAAAAAAAGGGGCAGTTTGGAAGATTGATTACACCAAGGCATATGACTGTGTCAGTTGGAGATTCCTGTGGTTAGCTCTGCAGAAAAGGGGTTTCCTGGAAGATTGGATTGCTTGGGTTAAGAGATGCGTCACCAGACTCACCACTAGCTCCTGTTTGGTGTTGGTAAATGGGAGGCCTGAGGGGGGTTGGTTCCAACCGCAGAGGGGGTGCGTCAGGGCTGCCCCCTTGCTCCCCTGCTGTTTGTGTTGGTTGCAGATTGTCTTGCGATTTTGTTTGAGTGGGCAGTGGAAGAAAGCTGGTGCGAGGGCTTCCGTTTGGGGGACATCTCAGTCCCGGTGTTGCAGTGTGCGGATGATACGCTGATATTCCTGGGAGGGACGGAGGAGCAGAACCGCAACGCCGCGGTGCTGGTGGATGTTTTTGGGTGCCTCTCTGGGTTGCAGATTAACAGGCAGAAGTCGGTCCTTGTTCCTTTTGGCTTGGGTGACAGGGAGAGCATCGGGCTGGCGGAGTGGGCAGGATGCCCCCTGGGGATACTGCCGATAACCTATCTGGGGTTGCCGCTAGTTGAGGGCAGGCTGAGGAAGTCCGATTGGGAATGTATTCTGCGCAGAATGGAGTAGAGGTTGGAAGGTTGGAAGGCCGTCACTCTGTCCAAGGGTGGGAAGCTTACACTTTTGAAGCATGTTCTTTCGGCCATCCCGACTTTTTTCTTCTCGACGAGACTGATGCCTGTTGGAGTTAGAAGGAAGGTTGAGACCTTGTTGAGATCCTTTTTCTGGTCTGATGGGAGACAGACAAAGAGGGGGTTGCACCTGGTGGCTTGGAAGGATCTGGCTGTTCCTGTTGCGGAGGGGGGCCTTGGCGTTAGGGACGTGGAATCTATGAACAAAGCTTTGTTGGCCAAGTGGGTGGTGCGCATTTGGGGTTCGTCTGACTTGCCGGTCTTGCAGCTGCTCAGAAAGATATATGGTGTTACTGGGGAGTTGGTGGCGGTGAGGAAGCGCCATGAGTCCTCCTTGTGGAGTGGTATCCGTGCTGTGCTTCCGGGGCTACGGCCGCTTCTTAGGCCGATTTTGGGGGATGGTCTCCGTTTCTGTTTTTGGCTGGATGACTGGACGGGGGATGGGGCCTTGGCTTTACGCTTCCCTAGGTTGTTGGCGTTGGCCGTGATTAGGGAGGCGCGGGTAGCGGAGGTCATCGAAGCTGGGGCGTGGGCGCCGAGGTTTCTTGCGGATCTCTCAGATCAGAGGTTGGAGGAGTTTTGCGGATGTTGTCTGAGATTCCCCCTGTCGGGGAAATGTCGGGAGACCCGGACCGTTTCGAGTGGACTGATGGGAAGTTCTCGGTGAAGGCGGCCTATCGGAAGGTTAGGCAGCTTTGGTGGAGCGTGATGAAGATTTGTGTGCTGATGTGAAGGTCATTTGGGCAGCTAAGATTTCTGCACGGGTTAAGGTCTTCCTTTGGTGTATGAGGAGAGGGCGTATTTGTGACAAAGTGAGAAGATGCAGGTTGCTGGGTGGGACAGATCTAAAGTGTGATAGATGCGAGGACGAGTTCGAGGATGTGGACCACGTCTTCTTTGGTTGCAGGTTTTCGGCAAAGGTTTGGGAGTCGTTGGGCCTTACGTGGGTCCGGGCATTTGATGCTGATCAGTTTTGGAGGTCGATTCGTGGGGTCGGTCTTGGATCCTCGGATGATGTTTCCAAGCCTTTTGCCGCTCTGTGGGCTATTTGGCTTGGTAGGAATGATACAAATTTCAAGGGGCAGCGGTTTTACTATGAAAATGTTATTGCCAACTGTAATGCTTTGTACAATTTCTGGCTATCAAACTGATGTACCCTTTGCTTTATTAATGAATGCTATGGTGTGGTGACTCCCGCCTCGGGAGGGCTCCCCCGTTTTTTATTCAAAAAAATATAAGGGTATTTTTGTGAATATGATTCACAAATATAATTCATTAATTAATATGAATAATTATTCATAATAATTAACATTTATATGAATATGATCCATATATTTATTTCAAGGCACATATTTGAATATGATTCACATTAATTTTTAAATGTACATTAATTTATATTTTTATTTGGATTTGTGAATATGATCCATAAGCTATGATGGTCTTTCTTACAAAATTACCAATTATGATAATTAGATTAGCATGATAATTAAGCAAAAAATTCAATCCAATTTTGGCAATAAAAAGGAGCGTGTATGAGAGACACATGGCGCTACAATTGAGAGTCCTACTCTCAATTTGTTGGTTGATTTGTTGCCTAATTTATTAATTTATTTAATCAATAATTAAAAAGAGATAATTAAGTTCTATTTCTTGTTGAATATGGACTTTATTATAGCCCTTGATCCTCAATCCAAGGGACTATATTGTATACATCCACCATGAGAAGACTCCTCATGAACGTCCACCTTGGTTATAAAAGAAAGGGATTTACCTCTCTTTCAATGCATGCTTATGCCTCCCATTATTCTCTTGCCTTGAGAATTAAAAGAAGAGAAGAGTCTTGAGAATTCACTTCTCATACACGTCTACTCTTCAAGTCCCTACACGTCCACCTTGTCAAGCCTCTATTCTCTCCATTGGTATGGGCTTGTGGAGGAGAAGATCGTCTCCTTCTCTGTGCTCTTCACACACGAAGAAGAATTAACTTCGTACAACGAAATCACGAGCTTGATCATCCTTGTAAGGATAAGTTCAAGAAGTTGACATAAAAGTTTGTGGGAAGCAATACGAGTCACCGTCGTGCCCCCAAGAGAAGCAAGCACATATTGAACTTGATTCGGAGGTCTCTTACTTTAGAGATTCACGCTTCAAGAGGCAACCTGATCTCTTCCTAATATTCATAAGAATATTTAAAACCATGTTTGGAAATTGTTTCCTTGAAGTATATGATTTTGCTTTGCATAAATTTTTTTATGCTAAAAATAGTGTTTATACGATGAACACTTCGAATATGCAAATTGTTTGCTATTTTTTCCGTGGTTCCATGATGCGAAGTTCATGAAATTTTATTTAGTTTTAGGCTCCCCCTTGGATGCTAATGAAGATCCTCTCCTCGATTGTCCGGGGTTTGAGATAACTAGACAAGAGGACAATTTGGATGCATTTGAGGGCATAGAAGGCGCATATTTTTCTTGCAGGAGACAAAGCATGAGGTTTGGGATCATTTTTTGTGTCGTGAGGTGGTAGGGTCTCATTTTTTGAGTACCGTACTTTGTTGTCTATCGGTGCTTCGGGTGGCATTTTGGTCGGCTGGAGCAGTGATGTGGTGGAGATGGTGGACTTTGTGTGTGACACTAGGGTCTTATCCATGATGTTCCGAAGGGTGGCTGATGGCATGCTATTGATGTTTTTGGCTGTTTACGGCCCCATGGGATCTCATGTGTCGAATGTGTTGTGGGATGAGCTTCAGATGGTGTGCTCGTGGTTCTCAGATGTGGCTTGGATAATTGGTGGCGATTTCAACATCACTCTCTTGGCTTCTAATTGTCCTGGTGATAAGGGGTGGTTTGGATGCTAGATCTCTTGTGTTTGCTACCTCTGTGGGGGACTTGCCGCTATATGTGCTCGATGCCGCTAACTGAGATATACTTGGATGTGCACCTCTTCTCGGTCACGCCTGTACCATTTTCTTAACTCAGTGGGGGTTCTGGAGAATTTCCCATTCAGCTCGATGACGACTGCCGAAGTCATACTCGGATCATACATCGATTTGTTGGGACTCGGGCGATGGTCAATGCCTAGGTAGTCTATTTGGCTTTGAGTACTCCTAGGTGCAAGAGGTGGGTCTTTGGGAAAAGGTCTCTGGGTTTTGGTAAGATCAAGAAGCATCTGGCTCGGCTTCTAGGTGAATGGAAATAAGCTTAGATCGTTGCATTGCATGCTGATTCCTTTTTGGTAGAGAGTGTCGCGTCCTCAGAGACCAACAGAGGGATGCGACACAAGCTGAGGTGGTGCGTCTTGAGCGGTTGTAAGATACCAGGGACCTGTAGGAGAACGAGAAGGCAATAGGATGTGAGCAAAATCGTGTCTTGCTCGAAGAGGACAAGAAGATGGAGATTGAGTGGAAGCAATGTTCAAAGAAAAGGTGGTTGAAGGAGGGCGATGCGAACACGAGGTTCTTTCATGCGTCGATAAGTGGACACAACAGGCGCAACTTGATTCACTCAATTGATGCAGATAGATAGGCGTTGGTGGGTGATCAACCTATTGGTGAGGCAGTGAGGCATCACTATTTTGAGCTCAATAAGCGTGGTCCTTTCAGTGGTTCCAGATGGACATGAAAAGATATCCCATTTTTAATTGATCTACAGTCAATGGAGTTGTTGCGACCTTTCTTGCTTTCAGAGGTTAAGCGTGCCTCTTTGATTTGAATGTAGATGGCTCTCCAGGACCAGATGGCTTCTCGGTCTTCTTTTTCAGGGAGTTCTGGGACTTGGTGGGATATGAGATTTTGGAGGTGGTGGAGGAGCTTCACCTGATCAATGGTTGTTTTGAGCGAATGAACACACTCTTGTTCTTTCTTCTTCCTAAGAAGGAGGTGGTGAGATGGGTGGACTTACGTCTTATTGCCTTATCAATCTATCTCATTGTGGCGAAGGTCCTTGCCAACATGATGCGGGTGGTTCTTGGTACTATTATTAATGCAGTTCAATGTTTAGAAAAACGGTCGAGGATACCGCATACTCGGCCATATACTCTTGTTCGGAGGCTCTGGCGCTCCGAGAATGAGCAAACGTGTCTAAAGGCTGGTCAGGCCGCATAGGCGGCCGAGTATACCGAATAGGCGGCCGTATAGGCGGATGTTTTTCGGATATTTAAAGGTACTAACAGGCCCGCCTATCCCTTTACTTAAACCCTAAATTAAAACTCCTCACACCCATCTCTCACGCACCCCCTCACATCCCGAGCCCCCCTGGCTAGCGCTTCCACCGACCCCGAGTGCCCCTCGCCTCTGACCGGTGAGCCCCCCCGCCTTCGCCAACGCCTCCATCAACCTCGAGCCGCCCTCGCCTCCGACTGGAGAGCCCCCCTCGCTTTCTCCAGCGCCTCCACCGACCTCGACCCCGAGCCCTAGCTCCAGTCGACGCTTCGCTTGCCTCCCCGGCTCCGCTCGGAGCTTTCCTCGCCTCCTCCAACACCTTCACAACGACTGACCTCGAGCCCTAGCTTCGCGCAACGCCTCCACCGACCTCGAGCGCCCCTCGCCTTTGACCGGCGAGCCCCGCCCGCCTTCGCCAACACCTCCATCAACCTCGAGCCCCCCTCGCCTCTGCAACGCCTCCACCGACCCTGACCCCGAGCCCTAGCTCCAGTCGACGCTTCGCTTGCCTCCTCGGCTCTGCTCGGAGCTTTCCTCGTGTCCTCTAGTGCCTTCATGATGACCGACCCCGAGCCCTAGTTTCGCACAACGCCTTCGATTCTCCTCTAGCAACTCCAGCTCCGGTCGATAGCCTCCACTGTTAGGCTCGTGGCTGCCGCCAACTGCACGCGAGCCCCTGCTCCATCACAACCTCTGCCAACTCCACCAACATCTCTAATCACACTGTCACCTTCACAATGAGTTAAATTTTATTATTTCATATTAATATTTGTTATTTTAATATTTCATATTATAGTATGTTCGAAGTTTTGAATCTTGTAAATGTCAATAAAATTAAATGTTAATGTTTCATATTATAAAATATCTGAAGTTCTGTCAATGAAATTAATGTCAATGAAATTAAATGTCTGATTTTTTTAAATATGTTATTTAAGTGTTTAATTTTATAAAATGTCTGAACAAATTCAAATTAAATGTCCGACATAAACTTTTTGTGAAATGTATGAAGTTCTGAACTTTTTTTAATTCTTTTTTAGTCTGTCATTATAGAGTGCAATTTTATAAAATGTCTAAAGTTCTGGTTTTTTGGGGATACAATTAAAAAAAGTTGATTTATGTAAAGAAATTTTTAAAATGTCTGAAAAACTATGCACATAATACAAAATAAACAAACAATTCCTTGGTTTTTAATCGATCAATTTAATTCGTCATTTATAAAATACTTTTTGTTTTATTATCTATTATAATCTATGTAAAAAAGGTTGATTTGTGTTCTAATATTTGATGGCACTCGCAACAATGGCCTAACAACCTGCTTCTGGAGTTGTTGGAGATGCATCATCAAGGCATCATGCCCCGCCCGGATCTAGTGATCCTGGTTGGAAATATGCATTCCTCGCATTAAAGACTGATCCAAATACAGTCATGTGTGAACTATGTGGCAATATTGTAAAAGGTGGTATAAATAGAATGAAGCAGCATTTAGCACATGTCAAAGGAAATGTGACATCTTGTCTAAAGGCTGACTTTGAGATAAGAAAGGAAATTAAAGATTACTTGGACAATACACAGAAAAAGAAATGGTATAAATCGAAAGATTTGCAAGAAGTAGTGGATGAAGTTGCCAATTTATTCACCGCTTCAAATTTAACTCCACAAGAAAGAGAGGAAAAAAGACAGAAAGTGTCGGAATCGATTGAAGATGCAAAATGCATCAAAGTTCAATCAAAGATGCATTTTGCAAGGAACAACGTGCACATGTCAATAAGTTTGTAGCCAAGTTCTTCTATGAATGTCAAATTCCATTCAATGTGATCATCCACAAGTCATTTGTTCGTATGTTTGAGGTAATTGGTCAATATGGACCTATATACAAGCCTCCCTCGTATTATGGATCTCAGAGACATTGTTGATTGATGAAGTTGAGGAGATGAAGGAGTTCATAAGTAGCCATAAGATGTTATAGAAGAAGGATGGTTGTTCCATCATGACGGATGCTTGGACAGATATGAGGGGTAGGAGCATCATGAATTTTTGTGTGAATTATAAGTTGGGCACATGCTTCTTAAAGTTTGTTGACTCATCATCTGAGTCCCACACTGCAGAGTATATATACAAGTTGGTGGATGAAACTATTCAAGAGGTTGGAGTTGATGATGTTGTTCAGGTCGTCACTGATAGTGCATCGAACAATTTAGCTGATGGAAGGATACCTAGGACTAAGTATCCAAGGATATTTTGGTCTTCATGTGCAGCTCATTGCATAGGCCTTATGCTGGAAGAATTTGGGAAAGAACCCAAGGTCAAAAATACAATTGCCAAGGCAAGATCTCTCACTACATTCATCTATAGCCATGCGAGGACCTTGAGATTGATGAGGCAATTCACACAAACGGGAGAGATTGTACGGCCAGAACAAACAAGGTTTGCTACCACATTTATCACACTACAGAGCGTGATGGACAAAAAAGAGAAGTTGAGATTGATGTTCTCGTCTGATGAATGGAGGCAACGCAAGTGGTCAAGGACAAAGAAAGGAGAAATGTCTTCATCTATTGTTTTCAGTGCTGCATTTTGGAACCAAGTGTCTATGACGTTGAAGATCTTCTCTTCCTTGGTTTATGTTTTGCATATTGTCGGTGGGGATCAAAGACCATCCATGTGATTTGTATACGGTGCATTATTGGATGCCAGAAAGGCAATAATGTCAGTGTTCAAAGACATTGAAGCACAATACAAACCCTTTATCGATGGCATTGACTCAAAATCAAAGGGTAGGTTGGATAGCCCTCTTCATCTTGCTGCTTATTTTCTTAATCCATATTACTACTACAGAGATAGTAAAGGGGGACTATGTTGTGGAGGGCTTCATGCAATGCATGGAAATCTTTTATCCTGATTGGGAAATTCAAGATGTAATCACATCAAAGGAGTTGATCTTGTACAAGAATGCACAAGGATCTTTTGGCAAGTCGTTAGCCGTGGAACAAAGATCGACACTTGACGACCGCTCTAGGTCGGGTATTGTGATTATTTCGTATCAATTAACATCATTAATTTAGTTTTTTATAGGACAATTTAATCCCAAAGTTCTTATACGTAGATAATTGGTGGATGCTATATGGTGGAGAGTGTCCTCATCTAACGACTATGGCAATGAGGATTTTGAAGTTGACATCCTCCTCTTCTGGATGTGAACGAAATTGGAGTATTTTCTCATCGCTAATTCAAAGTCTATTGCTAATACTTGTCATTTATAGATAGTGAATGTAATGATATACTGTTTTAATTGTAGATTCATACAAAGGAGATGAATAAACTTGAAATCAAGAGGTTGAATGATTTGGTATTTGTTAAATTTAACTCGATATTGAGAAATCGTCAGATAGGAAAAGTAAAGGATCCATTAGTTTGCAAGGATCGTAATAATGTAAACGAGTGGATTGCAGAAGGAGAAGGAGAGGAAGATGTGTTTCCAGGATCATGATTAACATGGAACTTGGTAGCTGAGGCAACTGGTGCAGAAGATCTTGTGCTACATAGACAGAGTCAAAGAATTGTTGATGTATCAAGGTCTACTACATTGTAAGATAATGATGAAGATGATGAATTTGCAACTGATGAAGAGAGCGACGGGGATCCTAGTCCTCAAGTGGATTTTGAAGATGAATGGCAATCGGAATGAAGCTTTTCGATGCTTTTTTTTGATGCTATATGTTTTTGACATCATTTTGAATGTCAATGTTTTGAGAGCATATTTGTATTTATTGATAACACTTGGAGGAAGGTATGTTGCCTTTTGCTCTTTCAATTGATGTTTTTGCTCATTTGACTCTAAATTACTTTTTTATCCCAGTAGTTTTGTTCCTAGCACCTTCACTTGTTTATTATTATAATCAAGAGATATGATATTTAGAGGATATTAACATAATATTAAATATTTATTTATATTTTTAAAAATAAAAAATACCAAACTGCATAAAACCGCATACTCCCCTCGTACTCTCTCGCATACTGCATACTCTCTATGCAGTGACCCCTCCGACTGAATACCGCATACCGCCTTCCTGAACATTGATGCAGTTTAGATGACTTTCATCCCGACCGTCTTGTGATGTATGATGTTGTTTAGGTTTCTGAAATTGTGGCGGAGTGGCAGAGAAAGAAGACAAAGGGATTCATGTGGAAGATGGATTTCTCAAAGGCCTATTATTGCGTAGATTGGAGGTTCATTTGGGCTTCCCTTCATCATAGGAGCTTCCCAAGTGAATGGATTGCTTGATGAAGATATGCGTTACATCTTCTTACACGATTTTGTTGAATGGAAAGTAGGTTGGTGGCTTTTTCCAGCCTCAGTGTGGGTGGGATGAGACTGGGGTGCCCACTGGCTCCATTGCCATTTGTTGTGGTTGCGGATGCTCTGATGAGGATGGCGTCGAAGTCTACGGAGGGGGACCTTTTGGCGGGATTCAGCTCGGGCGAGATTTCCATCTCCATGCTCCAATATGTAGATGATATCATTTTTTGTGTGGAGGTGCGATCGACATCTGCGGAAGAGATGGGCTTGTTCTTGAGCTGTTCTTCGAACTTCGTATCAATCATGTGAAGTTTACTTTTGTTCCTTTCAGGGTGAATGATGGGGTGGTGGCTTTCTGTGAGGCAGCTTTGCAGACGTTGAGGGGGTACTTCCGATCATGTACCTCGGGATGCTGCTGGTGGGTGGTAAACTAAGGTAAGCGGACTGGGCTCCTGTTG
This sequence comes from Ottelia alismoides, assembly GCA_037367405.1. Classification (NCBI taxonomy): domain Eukaryota; kingdom Viridiplantae; phylum Streptophyta; class Magnoliopsida; order Alismatales; family Hydrocharitaceae; genus Ottelia; species Ottelia alismoides. The sequence continues at coordinate 91,153 of JAZKJV010005122.1, read as the reverse complement.
TTGAGAGGACGGAGAAGAAGCTGGCAGGTTGGCATGCAACTTGTTTGTCTAGAGGTGGACGTCTTATTCTATTGAAGGCGGTTCTCTCAGCTATTCCTGTGTTCTTGTCCACACGCTCTTACTTGTTGGGGTGAACGTGAAGTTGGATGCGATCATGCGGAGATTTTTTGGGTCCACCTCTAGGGAATGTCAGGGGGTACCTTTGGTCGGAAGGAAGACTCTGGTCCTTAGGGAGGAGAATGGTGGGCTAGGGATCCGAAGATTGGGGGTGACGAACAACTCCCTTTTGGCAAAGAGGGTGACTAGAATTTGGGGAGGATGCACCAATCTGCTCTGTAGGATGTTGCGGTCGATTATGGTGTCTCTTGGGACCCTGCTTCGCATGTTACTGCTATTCCTTGGCCTTCCAACTTTTGGAAGGGGATATACATGGTGCTTCCACGGATGATCTCGATCTTGTGGCCGGTTCTTGGTGACAGCCATGGCTTTCGAGTCTGGATGATGACTGGACTAGATACCCGGATTGTTAGCTTCGACAAGACAACTCATGTTGGGACCTCCGTAAGGGATTGCCGGGAGACCGGGAGCTTTTTGACCAACGTTTTGCAGAGTTTCTTGTCCACTGAAGACTATTCTGATATGCAAGGGATTTCATGATGTTAGGAACCACTGGACTTGGGTTGATGGTCAATTTTCTATTCGGAAGGGCATACATGACCTTTTATTGAACGATGGTTTTTGATCTGACGAGCACTTCGGACATGTTTACTGGCATTTGGAGGTGGAAGGCCCCTCTGAGAGTGATGATTTTTGTTTGGTTGCTACGCAGGTCTGGGGCCCGGGAGAAGATCTCGTCTGCATGGTGGTTTGAAGCATATATGGAGTGAAGGGAGCGCCCCAGTCGCAGTTAAGTAATCTGTCAGCCATGACGCCTTTTTGGAGGGGCGTGGTGAAGGCTTTCGTGAAAAATTTAGCTCTATTCAGACCAGTTATTGGGAGGGGGGAGACCTCTTTTTGGGTGGATGATTGGACGGAGACGGGAGCTATGTGCTTTCGGTTCCCCCGATTATATGCCTTGGCGGAGAATAAGCTGTGCTCGGTGAAGGACTGCTGGGTGGATGGGACTTGATGGCCAACTTTTGCCGCTAACTTCTCGGATCAGAGATTTGATGAATTCTTGGAGTTGCTTGACGCCTTGAAGGAGGTGGGGGCTCCTAGCGGGGGAAGAGATCACTGGTGTTGGAAGGATGGACCGTTCTCGGTCAGGGGGGCTTACGGGGCCATCTCCAGGCCGTCACCGGCAAACTCGAAGCTGCTGAGCAGGGACTGTGCAAATATTTGGGCCAATAACCTTCCTGAGAGAATTGGGATCTTCCTGTGGCTTCTTAGGAGGAAGAGGTTGATGACGCGTGATCGGTGCGTCAGGCTCCTGGGCTTCATTGCGAACAGATGCCTGATTTGTGATAGTGCGATTGAATCTGTAGAACATTTATTTTTTTCTTGTCCCGTGGTGTATCAAGTTTGGCAAGAGGCTGATGTTGTTTGGTGCTGCTTCGACGACTTTCAGGCCTTCTGGAATTTGATCTACACAAATAGGGCTAGACCAAGGAGGGAGCGGCTGTATCCCATGGCTATTCTCTGGGCGATCTGGCGTGGAAGGAATGACTTGTTGTTCTCGGGACAAAGGTTTTATAAAGAGAACGTAGGGATTTTTGCAAAGAGGCTGTTAGATGACTGGATGTTGTAGTGTTCTTTTTGGTGCGTCTTGGGCGCTGTAATTTCTGTCCTTTTGTAGTGTCTCTTTTGTTTTATGAATAAATTTTGATGAGGCGGACACCACCGAGTGTTTCACCCTACCTTGCAGACTTTCAAAAAAAATGAATCACATGTTGACTGCGGAGCGACGAGCTAGGTTTTTCCCTAGTGCTGGTGGCACATGCCAACGATGTCTTGTACCGAGCGAGGATGTTGAGCACCTCTTCTTTCTTTGCCCGATTGCGAAGGAGGTGTGGGCGCCATCACATGTGGAGCTGGAGCCTGGAGTCAACAATTGACTGGGCATGCTTTTGGGACTCAATGGATAATTTAGGAAACACAAGTGATCATACTAAAGTGTGAGCGACGGCTATTATTTGGTCCATATGGCTTGCAAGGAACGGGAATATTTTCCGTGGAGAGAGAATGTATATGGAAAATGTTATTCATCATCAGAAAAATCTAAAGACTTCTTGGTCATTGTAACTCCTTTCTGATACTTAGTGCCTGCAGTTACTAAGGATTGCGTCCAAACGTTCCATAAACGGGACAAAATGTTCTGCCACATCCCCCTCTGAATCGTCGACGACCTCATCCTTGATTGTGAGTATCATGATTGTCCACGGGAATATCTCTGATCCACGTTAGCAGTGGGTGTGGGGATTTCGGAGCATGTTGTGTTGCATGCCTATCTCATATGCTTGAAGAATAGTTGTAACTCATGAAAAGAGGAATATCACTGCCAAATGCCAACTGCTGAGAACTTTTATCTAAAAAAAGCCAACTGCTGAGCCAATTTCACTAAGATAAGTACACGATTATTAAAAGTAATAGCATTAAAATCCACCGGTGCAAGAGGTTATCCAACAACAACTTCACCGGCAAGATACTTGGCCTTCATTATACAAGCAGAAATAGATTCTGGCCATATGCTTTGTAAAGGGCATTCTGGACTTTAGGACCTGTGCTATGGTCAATGACCAATGACAGAAGGGAGTACCTTCTCAGGGAGATAGGATACTAACCAGTTGGGTAGTCGTTGGCTGAGGGTGTAATTCTCTTTCAGAAACCACAGAATCTGTAACAGATGCTGTTGATTCTGCAGGTCATCTATCCTGCCATCTGTAAGACCAACGTAAGGGGAACAAATTAAGCTTTACACAACAGATACTTTAAGGCAGTGATCTTGATAGAGTAGTAGTACAAGCACCAGAGATATGGGGTGATCAAATGTGCTAAGTTATGTACTAAGAACCAACTAATGCGAATGAGTCGGAGTGGTCGATTGACAGAATGAATTTCAACATGAGAATTCAAGGGAGAAATTTTAGTAATGTATGGCTCAACGATAGGATGCAAACACCGGTGATACAAAAGGAATGGAGGGTAAATAGGGCAAGCAGTTGGTAGTATGCTAACTATAGGTATGGCTAGTTGGATATGTGGTGAAGGTGCAATATTAGGGGTGCCTAAAAGGGTTGGGAAACACAAGTGGGGGTGGAGGGAACTATTCTCTTTTGGAGGGACAGTAAATGGCACAGCTCTCCCGATGCTGTTGGTGTCAGTAGGCAATTGGAAAATCTTTGAGCATTTGGATTTGTCCAATGACCCAAAATATGGAGGTCACAGCATGGGATTTTGGTCGGTGAAGTGGTGGTGCAGATTTAGTTTCATTCATCGGTGCGTGATGACTCCTGAGAGCCGATGTCTGGTGAGTGTGATGAAGAGATGAACTATTCTGCTAACAAAGATAGCTCATTGGTCGAACACTGTGGTGACCTACCTGATCGTGTGTACCATGTGAAGAATAAGAGAAGAGCGAAGATAGTTTATCTGCACGCTCCTTTCCATTGCGTTTCTCAAATGGAGTTTTCAAGATGGGATCTGTATAAGAATGGAGGCTACACAAGACCTGATCATACTTAACCATACAAGTTACCTGCTGGTGAAGTTGTATCTTGACAGGAAACGGATCCTCTGCTGTAACAGCCTCTGCTGTAACACAGGGGATCCGTTGGATGAGGATCGGAAATCCCTCATAGGGGTCTAGGGATGATCGGCTCGCATCCCTGGGTTGTTCAATTCTCATCCAACGGATCCCCTGCCTTACAGCAGGTGCTGTAACAGCAGATGATAGGGTTTTTTTCCCGTACGTATGAATCAGTAATGTTGACATAGATTAACTGAAATGGGGATGACTATAAGATAAGGTGCTGTTAATGATGCGGTTGATTTGGATACGGTGTATACACTGTGGAAGAGGAATTGAGGATGTACATCATCAAAATTTTTGGGAGCCCTTTGGATACCTTGGTTTTGGAACACCACCAACTTTGATGCTTTCCGGAGAGGCTTTGGAGAAGAAGAATGGATGGTTGAATCCTCAGTTACCGAAGAAAGCGAAAATAGATGTCGACCTTTGGCTATGTCGTGGGCAGATATGGTCCCTAAGACATGCTGTGGGTTATAAAAAAAACAGTGTTTTTACGTTGAAAATGTGGTCCACAGTGCGAAGTTGATGTATGTGGAGTAGGCGTGTTCTGTGTCATCATATTGTCATAGTGGGTGGTGGTCATTAGTGAAATTTGGATGACTATCCAACTTAGATGGTTGGTCATTCTTTGGCATTTAATGAGAAATACATGTATCTGCATCCTTATTCTTCATGTCATCATCCAATTTCCATTTCTTGGTACACAAATATTTGAGTAATCCCTACCACTTATAATCCAAAATGCTCAAGCTTAAGTTGTCAAGCAGTAATCCCGACCACTTATAATCCACTCTCACACTTATAATTGAGTAAGGAATGCTTGAGTTTCTGATGTGGAATGTTGGAGTGTTACAACCTCCCATACTTATATTCGTGATATCTTCGTTGCGACATGATCCATCACTTATTACCATTGACAATAGTGGCTACACGCTTTGGATAACCTTTTCCCTCACATCTCTTTGTAGGGGTGACTTCACAACTCAGGTGGACATTTCTACTTTCAGAGAGAAATTGGATCTGATACCATTTGTGATGCCTCGCTCCCTCGTGACCTATTATGATGAGGGAGACTAGACATTTGGTAGCGGCATGTCTATGGAACAATGATCATGAAAGATGGGGTAAAGAAAGTTGATTCATGATCGGTTGTTTTGTGAAAATCAACCCATTGGGGAAGATATTGACTAGCAGATTAGCAATGAGGACACTCATGCATCAATGCCACCTTCTAGCCTTTACGATGGTCGCTAACCTTGCTCCCCTCACATCAGGTCACTTCGATGTGTCCTTAGTTGTTCGAGCACCTCCCTTATTCTTGAACGTGGGGTCTTTGCGCAATCTCCATGGGGCTGACGATGTTCTAAGACAGGCAAACATGTCTTGTCTTCCCTCCTTTTTTTGTGTGCTCTGCACCTTCTAACGACTTAGCAACGCATTCAGTATGCTCATGGCCTGAGTGGTGGTCGCTAACCCCTCTCCCCATCACTTGGGCCTAGGGACACAAACAGATGCGGTAATATTCATATTTGTATTCATTTTTAAGAAGACATGGTTCTTGTTTTTTTAAAACAGTCGAATACAAATATAAATATTCTAAACGATTTTTTTGCGGATACGAATCCAGATACGCATATTGAGTTAACGAATACGAATACGAATATGAAAAAAATGAATCTGATTACGAATACGAATATTCATATTATATATTTAATATTCTAAAATAAAATTAGGTTTAATATCCCCTCTTTACCCCGAAATCCCCTCCCCCTACCTTGATGCCTTCTTTCTTCCTCTGCCAGTCCGCCCACCCTCGCTTCCCCCTAACCTCCTCCTCCTACTGGTTGTCGCCCACTGCCTCCCCCTGCCGACCTCCGCCTCCCTTGTGCCCTTCGCCTCCCCCGCCTCCCCCCTGCAGCCTCGCCCCCCTGCGCCCTCCGCCTCCACCGCCACGCTCGCCTCCCCTTGCTGCCCCGCCTCCCCATGCGCCCTTCGCCTCCCCTGCCACCCTTACCCCCTGTCGCCCCGCCTCCCCTTGCGCCCTCTACCACTCCCTCTGACCTCCGCCTCCCTCGCCACCCCCGCCTCCCCCTACCGCTCCGACTCCCCATGCGTCCTCCACCTCTCTCTTCACGCCTGCCCCCCTGCCGTCTCACCTCCCCATGCGGCCCTCCGCCCCTTGCATCCTCCCCCTGCGCCCTCTGCCTCCCCTTACCCAACGCCCCTCCACCACCACACCATCCAACCTCCCTCCGCCTCCCCCGACCTCCGCCTCCCTCACCGCCCCCACATAACCACCCTCCAACGACTCTCGGTCTTTTTGTTGACATTCTCAAGAATCTTGTTTAGGAAATCCATCATTCATCACTGTTATTTTCTGTATGGCTATCGTTTCCATTCTAAGCTCTATGTGGAGTTTTCATCTAATTGGTGCATATTAAATTTTACATCGCAGCCAATCTCACTCCGCCGCAGCTGCAACCTTCCTTCGCCGCAACCGCAACCTCCCTCTCAGTTGCAACCACAGTCGATCTGGTTTAACATCTTAAATTCATAATCTTTTAATATTAATTCTAAGGAATCAAATCTAATTTTTTTGTATAAAGGAAATTGGAATGTGAAATGTTTTTTTGCAAATGGATGTTATTTTTAGAAATATTCGTATTTGCTCATAAAAGGTCTGTATTCGTATTCATATTTTGAGGATATGGATCTTGATTTTTTACGTTCGTGTAACATTTGTATTCGTCTTCATATTCATAAAATAATATGAATATGGTTATGGTATGACATGAATTCACATTCTTATTCGTTCGTTCGCATCCCTACTTAGGCCACTTCGCCTCCCACTTGATCGGTCAAGTCAGCATTAATTGTGAAAGTAATAATGTTAAAATAAGCTTTTCCATTTTTTAATCAGAATCTTTTTATTTTATAAGGAAGATGAAAAAATAATTAATAATCAATCAAATATGATAGTCAGAAATAAAAAAGATTATCATCCTTATATATTTTTTACTTATTACATAGTGTTTAAAGATAAATGCATAATATATTATTTATTAATATAATAATATATATCATGCTTAATCAGGCCGATTTGGGCTCCAAAATAAAATTTTGATACCCATGCATTAAAGTGGGAGTTTTCCCAGTCCCCACGGGCCTGTTTGGTTGCTGAGTTGGGTTGGAGTATACCGGTGTAGTCCTCCTTCCAACCCTCCCAACCCTCCTCACAGTTTACTATTCACAGGGGTACTCCAACCCAATCCAATCCAACCCAACCCAGCAACCAAACAGGCCCCACGAGTGTGGTTGAAGACATGCCAACCTACCTCTCGTGTCCCCCTTTCTATCATGGGTCGATGGCAGGCTCGCTTTATTACATCACCCATGACTCTCCCTGCTTGCCACTAATTCGGTCATCTCAGAACCCGGTTTATTCCTCTAAAGGAAGGAGAATAACTATTCACGAACAATTGTGTAATAAAGAAGTGGATAGCTATTACAGGAATAAGAAAAATCATGGAATAAGGGGAAAGAATCCTATTTATCTTTCGTTAGTTTCACTCGTGACTTGTAGACAATGGGTGTTGGTTCAAATTCAGACAATATGCATTAACAAGTAAGGTGGTTGGGTTGTGTTCATATGAGCTATGCATAATTAAAAGCCGGTTAGAATAAAACTATATTCTCTTCGTAAATTTAGAGAGCTATGAAGGGGTAAACCACCGAAGCCTTCTTTATAACTTAATTGCTCTTGGAGTTCCTCCTGCCTCTTGGTGTACATCTTGATTTTGGAATAAAGCCGTGGAGAAGAAAACAGTGATAAATGGCAATTTCGTTAGCCCAATAGTATCATGTAGTAAATGATTTGTAGTTTCAGTTATCTACGTATCTAAGTGAGCAGATCCTCAGCAGTTACAACAGGTGCTGTAATGCAGGGGAGCCGCACGATCACTCTCGGGATACACACCAGCCATCTCCGGCTCCCTCCGAGGGCGTCTGATGATGATCGAGTGACTCCCTACGTTAACAGCAGAGGATCCCCTCCCGTATTTAAACACATGACTACGAGGTCCAAAATGTTGAGAAAATAGCTCAAGGGTGTTGGCCTTTTTGGATGATGATAGGATCCTTTCATTTGTCTCTGTTTCGAATGCTTATCTCTTCGTTATCCCTCTCATCAACCAAACAAAAGTGAATGATGAACACCGCTTATCCCTTATTCTTCCTTACCTTATCCCTCACGCAAGTGAGCCATGAGAGAATGTGCTGAGCTGAAATTGGCATTTTGGAGGAAGAACATGAGTTGAATGCTGGAGAGCGACGAGAAAGCAACTCCCACCTGCTTCTCCAATCATCCGTAGGCCTTGGACGAGGCATCGGAGGCGGTAAAAAAAATATTCATCGCTAATTATAAGTATAAAATATCATTTCACAATGAATAATATTGGTCTTATATATATCCAACGATGTAGCGATGAATTTCAAAAAGTGACCATTGCTTCGTCTTGGTGTGCTTCTGTTCCTATTTTTATTTTTAATGTAACCTTAACATCCATCTTTAATTTTCTTTTTCTCATATATGAAAATGGTATTTTAATACTTTGTGATTTAAGCAAAAATCTGAAACACAACTATTTTTTGTTTGTGATATTTATATATTATATAAATATCTTATTTTTAAAAATATTTATTTATGTAGATTTCCTATATTTTGTAAAATGTAGGAATGCCATTGCCTCTTGTGTTTAGGTATCTTGACTTTCATGAATATATTATTATTTTTTCGTTTTTATTGACTTTTACACTCGTGTATTTTGATCCATTATGTCAATCGATTTAGTTTAACGAATTCTAATGCAATTTCTCTAACACGAGCTATCAATTGGTACACACTAGAGGTTTTTTAAAAAATATAAAAAACATATTTTCCGCATGTATAATAGAAAGCCCTCATTTTATGCTGTAAAGAGCCCAATGTGGAATTCAGATTATCTAGATTTTACATGTCATCGAAATTGGATCTTAGGAATATGTCTAAATGTACATATCTGATACATTTTCGATATTCAAATGGACTGTCTATTCATCTCGACGTATAAATCTGTAAATTCCTGCATTTTGATATAAATAATATTAAAAATAAATCTATACGTAGTAACTTTTTTAAGTAACAACCTTTTTTTCGTGTCTCAGTATAAATCGGAAAAGATGGATTGATGATATAAATCTTGACTTCAGAAAAGAGATTTTTAAACCAGGATATCTATTTTTTCTCAATCACTTGACAATCCAAGTAATATTTATCGGTCGAGTCACTAATTAAGAATTAATTTGTAATTGGACGATTAATCGAATTTAGTCAGTTTAGTACATTTAATTATTTAATTATATAAATTATCTTTATACGTATGTTCTTGTATATCTAAGTAGATTAATACATTTTCAATTCTATCATACCGAATTAAAGAAATAATTAAATTCAAGTATAATGTTAAGCATCTTAGATTTAGTTTGCTTTAAAAAAATCCAGAAAAAAATGCAAATAACTGTCAGAAAAAAGTTGTTGGACTATTGGACTGACTAGTTGGTTGAGTATTCAGGTCGACCAATAACAGTTGGTCCAATCAATCGACTAGCCATGTTTGGTTTAGGTATCCCCTTGACCCAACTGGTGGATTCCACTAGTCGACTTAATCGGCTGACCAGCTTGATTAGTGATATGCTTCTAGAGCATCTCAATTGGACTCCATATTTCCTTGAAATAGGACATTTACACCCATAATCCTTAATAGTTGTATTTTGTTGGGGATAATCTCATATGCAACCTAGCAATATTAATATTCAAACTTTGTTCTTGAACTCCTAAGAGGTATAATCACCACTCTAGTAAAGATTAATAAGTTAATAAAATATAATCTGTATTGTTTATTTTCGGTAACTACATGCATGGGCGGATAAATATAGTGGTGGTGTTGCTGTTTACTAGTGCACCGACCCAAGTTTGAAAACCACCAAAATCAACTAATTTTAGAATATCAAAATTTAGATAATATTAATACAGAATGATATTTAAACTCATTTATCTCTCCCATTATTTCTAGTACTCCTTATAGATGATTTAATTTTGTCATTTTCTTTTCATCATGAATTATTTTGTTTCAAAATTTAACTTGATAAGTTACCCTTAGGGATGGATGAATTTAGAAAGGTTTAAATTATTATATTTATTAAAAATAAATTAAAAATTACGTATTGTTGATATAAAATGAGATTTAAACTCATTTATCTCTCCCATTATTTCAAGTACTCCTTATAGATGATTTAATATTGTTGTTTTCTTTTGACCATGATTTTTTTTCTTTCAAAATTTAACTTCATAAGTTACCCTTAGGGACAAGTTTGGAAATATTTAAATTATTATATTTATTGAAAATAAATTTAAACTTAATTATTATCGATAAGAATGAGATTTAAATTCATTATCTCTCCCATTATTTCTAGTACTCCTTAAAAAATGATTTAATTTTGTTGTTTTCTTTTTGACCATGATTTTTTCGTTTCATAACTTAACTTGATACATTACCCTTAGGGATGGATTTAGAAAGTTCACATTATTAGACTTATCAAAAATAAATTAAATATCATCATCGAAGTTAATGGTTTATTTGAAAGTTCAACCAATCACTTTTAAAACATTAAGATTAGAAGTATAATTTGACATGAAATGACATTCAAGCTCACTTATTTGTCTCATTGTTTCCAGAATTCCTTATAAATGATTTAAACTTTATTGTTTTTTTAACCATGAAATTTTGTGTTTGAATTTTTACTTGATAATTTAGGCTAAAGGATGGATTTAGAAGGTTTAAATTATTAGATTTATCAAAAATAAATTAAAAATCATCATCAAATTTAATAATTTATTGAAAATTCAGCCCATCACTTTTTAAAATTTTAAGATTGTAAGTATAATGGTAGATGAAATGTTATTGAAGCTCAATGGTTTAAAATTTGTTGTTTTCTTTCAACCACGAAATTTTGTGTTTGAAAATTCTGCTTGACAAATTAGCCTCATGGACATATTTAGAAAGGTTTAAATCATTAGACTTATTGAAAGTTAAAAACCACCATTAAAGTTAATAGTCTATTTGAAAATTTCAACTTACTAATAGATTTAAATAAGATTTATGCAAGTTTTAAGTTTATAACAAAATGAATATATATATATATATATATAATTATATTAGTTTAAACTATTAATTCTATTTAAAAATATCATTTGAAATGCAATGATTTTTCATTTTTGAAGATACATGATAACTCATTTAAAGCAATCAATCTTAAAATATTAACATTATATATATAAATTGATAAAATAGGATCCAAGCTCATTTATCTCTTCCATTATATCTAGAACTCCTTAATGATGAATTAAATTATGTGATTTCTTTTCAAATTTTCAGTTAATAAGTTAACCTTAGCGACGTATTCAGAAAAGTTTAAATCACTAGTTTATCAAAAATAAAAAATTACCATCGAAGTAAATAATCTATTTAAAAATTCAACTTATTACTAGATTTAAAGCAGTTTTAAATTTTAAGTTATATTAAAATTATAAAGAAATCAGTTTAAATATTAACTATATTAAAAAACAAAATTTGAAATACAACTTTTCTTATTTGTTAACATATATGGTAAGGCATTTAAACCAATATATTTTAAAATATAAAAACTATAAGTGTAATTTGATATAAAATGAGTTTCAAGGTCATTTATATCTTCCATTAATTCTAATACTCCTTACAGATGAATTAAATTGATTATTTTCTTTAACCATGATTTTTTTTTCAAAAACTCACATAAATCCTTAGGGCCCGTTCGGTAGGAGAATAAGCATGAATAAGGATGGGGAATAAGGAGAATAAGGGTCTATTCTCCGTTCGGCTAAGGAGAATAAGGTGAAATAAAGGTAGGTAAGGTGGGATAAAGATAAGAATAAGAGTGAAATAACATGAAATAATGGGGAATAGTCGTACCACGGGGAAGCGTGTTGGGGTCTTATTTCCCTTATTACATTCCTCCTTATACCCCAAACGAACAGGGCCTTAGAGACCGATTTAAAAAGGTTTAAACTGTTAGATTTATCAAAAAATGTCATGATGGAAGTCATTAATCTATTTGAAAATTCAAGATACTAATAGATTTAAATAATATTTAAATTTTAAGTATATCAAAATTGAAAAATATCATTTTAAAATATTAACTCTATTAAAAATATCTTCTAATATAATATTTTTTTATTTTTGAACATACATCATTGTTGTATCCTCTTTGATAGATTTCTGGTTCCGCCCGTGACTATATGTAAAGTTTCTTTTCGTACATCATATTTTATTTTAAAAATCAAAGTTCTCCCTTTGATTTGACACTTTTGAATCTAAGATCACAACCACATAAGCAACATGATGGAGACAGAGAACCCCTTAAGAGAAAAAAACAAGTGATGATGGTGAAGATCAGATGGCCACAACTCACCAACTGCCAACAACCTCCAACCTTATCCCAACCGTCATCCCACTAGGATGTAAATTTAAGATAGTAAATTAAAGTATTCATCACACCTTATAACACCTGACTGAATGCTTACAAAAGTTATTCTAAGGGAAAACTGTCAAGAAAACCCTTTGAAGAATAAATGGTCATATGGTAAATGGTCATGTCATGATTACGTTATCCATTATGTATTCGTCTTTAGTCACCATCTCTTCTTTATCCCTCAAATCAATTGTTCAGACAAGGGATAAAGATATATTAAACTTGTGCATCCTATTTTCATAGGCGAAGTAAATGACTTTTGATGAAACAACAAGAACTAGGATGGATGCAGACATCAAATAACTTTGGTTGGAGAGAGTCAATTTAGAGAACTAACAAAAGACTCATATCTTACTATCTAGACGGCTACGAGTATTCAACGAATGCCAGATCTCATGTAGGGTTTCGAGATCAAGGAAGAACAACAAAGTCTAATCCAAGATAGACTTTGCTTCTTGTTGGTTTTTTACGTATCGAAGGTGAAGGCGAGGAGGTTGAGTTGAAATACCAACTGAACATGACCTTCGACGCGAAACTCGCCTCTCTGGTCATGTGCTCTCAACCTGCCATGGCTTTCATAAGCTCCGCCTCTTCGACTCGATGCTCGAGCAAAAGCCATCTCATGCGTACCCCTCCATGCTTGTTTTGCCTTTGTGGATGGGTTCATATGCCTTCTCCGTGAGCTCCATTGTCCTTCAAGGGGTAAACTAAACAAAAGGTCCCAAAATTTGGAGTATGTTGAGGAGGGTCCCGATAAATAAGATATGCCATTTTGCGACTCGAATCTTAATAGCACAACACTTTGTTAAGGACATTTTATTCTTTCAATAAAATGACAACTAATCTTACGAATTCGATTCATGTAGTTCCAAAGTTTTGATAAACAATTTCTGATTAAGTACATTTATTATACTTATGAATCTATGATAGTAATACAATGACAAATACATAATCATGCACTGCTTACTGTAATTTTTAAGTATGTAGATGATATCGATAAGGTTAATTTTGTCATTTTCCTGAAAAACAAACAAAAGTTCTCATTTTTTGGGACACTTTTTTATATTTATCCTTAACTTTTCATTTAGCCTAGCTACCATGTTAATTTGGAGAGCATTTTGGCATAGGATTGATAGAGACATGACACAATGACAACTCTAATAGGAGAAAAATAAGGGAGGCAGAGATAAGATAAACTCAATAGTGATTGATATATGTGTGACTTCACTTGGTAGTTATCCACAGTGATGAGGAGAGTAGATGGGAGTGATGGTGACATTTGAGGTCCGCATATAACTAATCAATGTGGTTATATATCATGTAATTAAGGTATATTATTGTTAGGGGACCAATCTATTAGGCCTTTGGACTTTTCTCCTTTTGATCATCACCCCTCACCAACCCTCACCAACCTCTCAATCTCCACTCTATTATAATTTTTGGAGAATATTACACAAGACCTCCTTCGAAAATATCCTAATAGATGTTTTGCCATATATTAGAGTCGTCTATTAAAGTGTGTTGGGTAGATTTAAAAATAACCCAAATTTGAGATTATTGTCAAGGATAACCCGATAGATAAAATGCCATTTTGAAGCATGAAGACATTCTATTTTCCCCATAATGATAAAATTAACCTTATGTATATATCCTTTTCGATATAAATTTTGATATGTTGAATGAATCTGATCGTTTTTCACATATACACACACATACAATTATATATGGGTAAAATGGCTCCCTCGCCACATTTTTCTTTTTCTTTTTGATTTTTTTTTGAAAAAATGAATATGTAGAAATTCATCACTATATCCCTATATTATGTCATTCAAGTTTCGTACGAAACAGAGAAACCTCGTACGACCTCCATCTGGATAGTCATTTTTAACAGTCGCAGAATTGTTGAAATCGACCCCGTTTGGATGGAAGCTTTAGAAGTCCTTGTTTCACACGAAACTTGAAGGATATAATATATGGATATAGTTACGAAAATCAACGGAAGTATTTTTCAAAAAACTAAAAAAATAGAGAAAATGAAGCGAAAGAAGCTAAGTTAATTCCCTGCAGCCCCATTTTACCCATACATTAAACAATCCACATCAACATATGACGTCTGTTGTTACTATTGTCATCAAAGTCTTTCATGACAATAATCATGATATATACCTAACCAGACATCACTTATCATAAATTTGGACCACCAAACAGGCAGAAATATTTTTTAAACACTGGCTTTAGTTTTTAGGAAATGATAATCATAAGATTTGAACACTAATATGGTAATCACAAACTTTTATTCTAGAACATGAAGACATTGCTTATGCAGAGGTATTTGAGATTTTCACTAATCACCAGTGTTTGAGAGATTTATTTGATATAAGCTTCATATAAGTGATAGTTGGAGTTGTTATGAATCGAGTAAAAAGCTTACCTAAAAATAGTATGCATTAATGAGAAGAAACGTCTCAATAATTAGATGGGACTTTAATGGAAGGCTTCCTTTGCATACCTAACCTATGGAATATGGTTTCAAGTTAATTATGTGCAAGACAATGACCTAAACTTTATTTAATAGACTTCTTTCTAGCAGAGCATAAAGATATATCATCACACCATTTCATATGATTTCAAAGCTATGCTCAGTTTGGATGACCAACTCACGAGGTAATTGTATAAGAAAAACGTATATAGATGGCATCACTATTTACAACAAAATACACCTGAGTCGAATTGCAAGTTTCAAAATCTTTCTGGAATGATTTTGAGAAATACGTATTCCAATCAAATAGTGTATTAATATGAAATAGACGATGTTGACGGTATGTATCATTGTGATACTATAGTTGTTGTATAAGACATCGATCACTATCGCTCAAGGAATGTTGTTTTTTTTTGTCTAAGACACCTTACGATCACTATCATTCAAGGGCTGCAATGCTTTTGTCTAAGACATGTAAGGTTATAGATGGAACCCATGCCTTTTTGAGCCAGCATATGATTAAATATTCAACATCAAAGAAAGAAGGGTGTGGATGTTTCTCTTCCCTCCTATTATTCTTTCTACCCATCTTCATTCTCTTATTCCTTTGCGCTTTCATCCGTCTCTTCCCTCTAGTAAGCTTTCTGAAAATGAGTTGCAAAAGATTTATACAAAGGAAAGAGTGAAATATGCTCAATAAATCGATCAAATGGCAATAGTTTAACATCCCCTCCTCATTAACGAAAAATCACCCAAGTCGTAGAGGAGTAGGAATATGTATTCTTATCCCTCTTAAAGGTCGCTACCAAAAGAAGGAAGAATCATAGGAGCAAGATGCTTACACTAAACCAAGAAAAGATGCTTACACTTGGACCCCTAGCTAAATGACAAACCCAAATCAATCCTATCAGTGGGTGATGATGGACACATAAAACTATTAAGAATTATGAATGCAAGGACTCTCTCTCAAGCAATCAATTATACCCCTATTACAATAATATCTTCCATAAATTGGGCAATATATCATAAGCCCAGTAATTTCGAAGGGAGACTACCATCTATTCGTTGTTGGATGCTAGTGGAATCAAAGTTAAGGTTTACTGTGCAGGGCAGTCCATGCCCATGACAGTGAAACCCACTGGGAATTTCAATCCCCCCACAATCATGACAATATTTTAAATGTGCACCCCATGGTTGCTTTATTGATCGATAAGCAAATTGAAGGATCACGTGTGATTCGTGAAGCGGTCCCAACTCGAGCATGTCGAGAAGCGAGGATGGTATCATGTTAATGGAAGAACTGTTTGCCAACAAGGTCTGATCGAATGCCTTTGCTGCAATCTGGCATTTGATGTAATGTATGCTGGAATCATTCTTCTTGGACAGAAAGCCATTCTCAATTGCACATGATGCGACTTTTGTAAGTATGTGACACTCGATTCAGGATTTCATCTTCCTGCGTTGTGATGTGCTTCTCACCTTTGGATCTTTCATTAAGGCAGGAAAGTACTCCAATGCTCCTTTTAAAGAGAGTTTTTTGTACATAATCCCTCCATCTCGAATGTAGTGTTGTTATTTTTGGTATTTTTTTTGCTTTTTTTCTTTCCTCTTAATAATGCATCAGGGAAAGGAATAACAGTAGAAATACTTCCACATTCATTGCATCTGAAAGAGTTTTTTTTTTACAAAAATAGGCGATACCACTCTCCTCGTAGCTAGGGTCTCTAACCACCTAAGCGATCATCGAGGTCTCTCGCAAGAAAAATACAAGAGAAGTGATTAGCACAGTTAAGTAATTATCTCAAATAAATAAGGAAAATAATGAAGGAAAAATAAAGCCCGAAATTTATCGTGTGTTTGCTCCCTATCAACGGTGACATTTGATGACAAGGATTCTGCGATGGTCTAAAATATCCCCGCATGGCGAGAATATATTGTCGCTTAGGTGACTGCTCACAAAATCCAAAAGCGATCAACAATTAACATACAAATAGATCAAGCAAAGAAGAGCAAAAACGTGGAGTTAAAATTTATTATAACTATAAAAATATGTGTATAAAGCAAGTAGTGTAGAGGTCGAACACATGAAGCACGGGAAATAAACAACAAAATTGTCCAAAAGTCAACAATTGTTTTTGGTATTTTTTATGAAGATTTTTTTATTTTAGTGGGGTTTTAATTATTTAATTTATTTGAAATTTTATTTTTTTAATTTCTGTGTTTTTAATTTTATAAATTTTCTATTTCTTTTTATATTTTCTGATTTTTTATTTTCTTATTTTCATTTGTATATATAAGAAAAGTATATAATATATAGATATAGTATATATAAAAATATACAAACAAAGAGAAAAAAATTTAAAAATATCCTAAAGTGCAATCCTTTTTATTTTTTAAGGGTATTGAAAATATTTTTGGGATTTTCAATAATAATATTAATAATAGTAAATAAATTGATATAAGTAGAATAAGGCTTTTATATTTATCGATAGAGATATAAATACTCAAACTTCTCAAAATAAAATGTTTTTGCCTTTTTTATGTTATACTCTATTTCTGATATTTTTCTTTAATTTTTTGCTAATTTGTATATGTTTTTAAATGGTTAAAAATGTTAAAACAATGACATATATTAACGGATCGAGTTGTGTTGGATTTCAAAAATAGCTAACTAGACTAAAAACTTCCTAAACCAATTTTAATATGTCGTAAATACAATAAAAAATACAAAATAGAAAATACAATTTTTGGATTTTTAATGATTTTTTTTATAAATTTTCTAGGTTTTTCTATTTTTCTGTTTTTCTTTCGAATTTTTTAGTGATTTTTAGTCTGTATGTGCAAAACACATTAATAAACACCCCTAATTTTTTTAGAATTTTTCAAAACAATTTTATATTTTTTTATATTTTTAAATGCAAACATGGATTAAATGCACGATTTTAATTTTTAAATATAGAAAATTAATATTAAATTCCCTACAAGAAATGTATGTGATGAAATATGATATAAGTCACTTATATTAATTTTCATAGAATTTTTAGATGCAATATGGTATTTTTAATATAAATAATAAACAAAATAAAAATACAATGCTCGTACGGAGTAAAATGCAAAAAAAATAAATAAAATTTCAATCCAGAACCACTTTCCAAAGTATAAAGGCCTCTACATAATTTACCCATGAATATTTAATTCATTCCACACTAGTAGGATATAAATGCAATTTATAAAACATAGCAGGGAGTACATGCAATTATAACAAAAAGTTTTGAACTGAAATACAAAGTTTATGGATTAAACAATAACACACGAATACAGGGGGTCCTTGCAAAAAGCCCAACATTTCACGTGTATGGGCACGTAAGGTGACGTGGCGAAGGACCTAAGTGCAAATCTAGGAAGTACAGGGGCCTACTTGCAAAATATCCAAAACATTTTACACTATATACAAAAGTTTATGTATTGAAAATAAAATACAAAAAGATAGGGGGTATAGTGCAAAATTACCCCCGAAAGGCACTGGCGGATGGTAGAGATGGATCCACTTATACGCATGGAGCATGATGGACGATGGATACCCCTTTGACGACAGAATGCTGAGATTAGATCTCAGCAACCGAATCAACGATCGAGAGCTTCTAGATCATACGGTTGTTGTTACACCTAGAGCGAGTTCTTCATCCAATGGCTAGGATGTGCTCAGGAAGAACAACAGAAGAACACCTCCTCGTCGAGCTTCGATCCACAAAATCTCGCTTCTCAGTCCTTCTCCTTCACTTCTGAGGGGTTCTAACTTGTTCTTGGAAGGATTCCAAAATGGCTGGATAGCTCAGATTGGCCTGGGGCATGCCGGAGGAGCCTTTAAGGTCAGAGACACCTGGAGCTGCTCTTAGGATTCAAAATCGCCTCATTCAAGGCTTTGGGCCTTCAGGACCTTCACGGTTAGCTTAAATACAAAAAGGTGGCGGATCCCGAGGCATCAACAGGTGCGAAAGAGCGAGAATGTGCCAAGGCGATGCTCTCCGGCAAACGACGGAGATGGGAGAGCTAATCTCCAGATTCGTGTGTGGTCTGGGGGAGTGGAGATGATTTGGGCATAAAGAAGCGGAAGGGGAAGAAAATGAGGGTATTATGTGAGACGAAGAACCGTCGGGGTACGGTAAAGAATGTTGTCGGAGCTTAGCTCCAACGAACTTTGAATTTTTGATTTTATGTAATAAAAGGCGAAATCAATTAAAAATAAAATCTACTCTACTCTACTCTAATCTGCTCTAAGTTCTAGGAACAGAAAAATGCAAAGAGATAGGAGCTCACCTGACATGGGCAATAAGAAGCAGAAGCTCGTGGTAGAGATGGCGGCGGAGCTGGATCGGCTCAATTATGGCCCTTCCTTGCTCGAGAACCCCTAGAGAGGAGCATGCTATCACCAGATCCTTTAATCCGGCTCGAGGTTAGGGTTTTGATGGGAGAATAGTGATCAAGTTTGAAATGAAGTCCAGGCTGGGTTTATGTACAGGGTCTCTTTGACTTGGTACAAATGTGTGGTTCAGTGATCCTAAGATCGAGGTATCATGTGGGCGTGAAAGTGCATTCAAGGAAGAATAAATCAAAGAAGGATTTGAGTTGAAATAATGAAAGAATCTTTGGGAAGAAATCGATGAAGTCAAAGTAGTAGGCCTACCAGACATAGATCTAGGGAGGGGCGGGGAGTTTACCGAGGTCAACTCAGACACCCTCCCATGGTCCACGTAGGTGGGCTACACGACAAAACAAATTGAAAACTCATTATTAATCAAATAATAATAATAAATGATTTTATTAATTTTAAGTTGAAACATGAAAAAATATTTATTATTTAATGTAGTGTTTTATGGTGATGTATACCCGTTAATTTATTGTGTGCTACTTTTTAGAAGTATAAATATAGGTCTATTTAACTATATAGTATGTATTTTATTTCTATTTCTATTTTAGATTTTATTATTTGATACACATAATTTGTATATTTATATTTTATTTAGGTATACATAAATATAATTTTATTGCATTTTTCTGAAGTTGTTTGTATACTTAAATAAATGTGCATTTATTACATAGGTATAAGTACACATAATTCATTTATACATTTTAATATATGTATATATTTTGATGCATTTTCATGGCTTTTTATTTTTTTAAATTATGTATACGTGTTATAAAAAATATTTACAAAATTATAAAAATATAAAAGTGTGAAAATTTTAAAGAACAAATAAATTGATTATTTTATTCAGATATGTTATACAATAGGGGTCTAAACCCAACTTTTACGTCTTAACTTCAAATTGAATGAAACAACCTTCATTAAGTAGGTAATTAAAAGTTATATACAATTAAAGTGATTTTGGTGGGAGTTCATATGGAGAAGATACAGGTATGTGAAGTTTGGATTTTATCTTTTTATTATGAATATATAGGGCACATTGTGCATTATTTTTGCATGAAGTAAATTTTTTATTTTTTTATGTATTTTTATCTACAACTTTCATGTACAAAGTTTATTGATTTGAGGTATGAATAATAAAGAATAAAATAGGTCCCAAGATGGGCTTATTGATGAATTTACAAACTTGTGTTTTATCGTATTTATTGACCCTTATCTCCCCCTACTTTATTCTTTGTCGACCCAGTCATGATGATGCCTAGGTCTTGAGGTTTAATAAGGTAATTCAATACCTATGGTATTTCATTTCTTTTTATTTCTTTTCTTTATTCTTTTATTTTAGCTTTAAATGTAGTATTTTATTATTTACATCATAAACAATGAAGGTTGTTTTATGCAAAGTAATGTTATTTATATGCATTTAGCTAGGATTTAAAGGTCAAAATGAAAGAATAAAGGCGATGGAATAGAAATTCAACAGATGATTGTCAAAAAGAGGCTCTCATGTTGTCTTAACTACTTCTTTCGTCAAGAAACCAAAAAATGAAGAATAACAAAAAGAACAAAAAAACCTAGGACGATGCCAAATGAGAGGAAGCAACTGGATGTGAAACAGATTTTGTAGCACATGATGATGACTCTAAAACTATGGAGAGTTTGATTCTATTTCTATTGGTAGTCATGTAAATACACATTTTGGGACCGGACTCTTGGATTGAAGACCGGGGACCGACTTGTGGTTCTTCACGCTAGCAATTGCCTGCTTAGGATGATTTACGTGTGCATATCGGCATATAGATTAGGTTTATAAATTCCTGTTTTGCATCCCACATGTAGAGAGCTGGGAGGCGCTGTAAGTATTTTATCTTTGCATTCATCATTTAGGCACAAAGGTGAGATTTCCATCTTGGTGCCGCCTTGCATTGCTTTTCCGACTCTTCTCTCTCTGTTTTTGGATCAAGTAGGAATCAAGAAAATACAAAAACGTTAGGCGCTTGTATTGAATAGACTCAAAATAAGTGATAACACCAAAAAAATTAAAAAAGGACTGCTAAAAAAAACTTGACCTAAATAAAATTGATTAATTGGACTCATTACCTTGGGATGAGCAAAGCCCTCATTTGTTTTCAGGTTGCATAGGAAGGTTTCCTTCCCAGTGAGGTGAGCGTCGTCGTAAGGATTAGAGCCCCAAACCCAGTCTGTGGCTGCCTTGTGCATCGCCTGGATTTCCGAAGTATTGGCGCTTCTATCGTACGTAGACGAGTAGGGCTTGGTCGCCATTGATGACTCTCTATTGTGTAGAACATTGACTTTATCCGAAGTATCGAGCATAGGCCACGCCTTCACGGGTGTGTCATCGTCTCGCGTTCGAGTAGGTTCTCGCACGCTCACGGTGATTCCATTGCGAGAGAGATCCGAAGTATTGGTTTCGCCTATCATCTTCCTCTCTCTATTTCTTTGGCTGAGTAGTTCAAAATGTTTCTATATTTTTTTGTATTTCATAAATCAAACAGGAACTTTTTGTGCACTTTTTGAATTTTATAAAATAGGAAAATTCCTAATTTACAAAATAAAAAATGTGAATTAAAAGTATGTGCAAACATGAACATAACCTTATTTTTGTGGATTTTTTGAAGCACAGATACTATTTTTAATAAATAGAAAACAACCACAAAGATTAATGTCCTAGCAAGGGCATATTAAAATTAAAGTGCATGGGTTTACATACAAATATTCCAAAATATTACAACTAATATTGAAATTTAAAAGACTGAAGTGAAATACAAGAACCTGTGAGGGTATCTTTGCAAAATGCCCACTTTACGTGGGACAACACGCGATGTGAGCTGGCAAGGGACCAATAATAAATTACAATAAAATCCAAGATTCAACATGCAAAATTTTCAAAATATTTAAATGGTAGATGAAAGTTTGTATACTAAATATTAAAATATAAAAGCAAGGGGCGAATAATGCAAAATACCCGCAAAGAGGCACGATACAACGAGAGTGATTCACCCACTTATCCACGTGGCAGGCTGAGGATGCGCGATGCTATTTCACTGATCTACAGTAGAGATCAGATATGGTGCTCGATCGAACGGACGAGACGGGCAGAGATCGGATGGTTGCTGGAGCTTATGGAGATGAAGCTCGATCCAAAGGTTGGGAACTTCCCTGGAAGTACATGGAAGAACATGGACATGGACGAACTTTAATTGATGATGCTGCATGGCTCCGGCAGTCTCAGGTCCTCCTCTGAGGTACAAAACATTCCTGGCGACATCCTATGTATGCTGGAGGGTTAGAAAAGGTGTAAGGATCATCAGAGTTCTCCCGAGAGGTCGGAGAAGCGAGGGTTGTCCAAGTGCCTCTGACGAACTGCAAAATCGCCTCCAGTTGACTTTGGGCTTGAGGTTCCTGCTCAAGAAGCACGCTGGGTCGAGGGCAAATTGCATCGATCCATCAGGTGGGGGAATGGAGGCGTGGTGGTGTGTGACGGAGGTGCTCTGGTGAGGTGAAGAGGTGGAGCACCCAACTCCAGATCCACGAAGGATCTGGGGGAATGAAGTGGATGCGTGCATAGGAGAAGCGTCTGGGACTGAAATGAGGTGGTTGCCGAAGTCGGAAAACAAGCATCGCACGGTGGCAAGTTCGCGGGAGCGGAGTTCCTGGGAACTACGAATTGGGTTTTTAAGCTAATGCGAAGCATTTAAAATCTAATCTAAATATAGTAAATGAAACCTAACACTACAAGAAACATAGAAGCAATAAAAAGGTACCTTGACTGGCCAGAGCCAGGAGATGGAGGACCTCACGGCCAAGATGGCCAGGGATGGCTGGACTCGACCTAAGACCACATCTTGCTTCGCTACACTCAACTAGAGAACACTCCAGTCACGAGCTTTAATCCGGAGCACGGGAGAGAGAGTCAAAATGGGGACCAAAAGGGATTAATAAAAATGGAAGAAGCTCGAGTGGAGAATTATGTACAGGTGACAAAACAACTAGAAGATCAAGGTCGTCAGAGTGAGGCATTTATCCTCGTCCAAGAAATCAAGCATGCGTGATAGAGGGATGATCGAGGAAGAGAAGTCGTAGAGGAACCATTCCGAATCGATGCTTGCATCGATGGAAGAAAAAGGGAGAAGATAGATCGAAGGCTAGGTCTGTCAGGTCTTGGCACCAAGGAAGAAGAGTTGACCGGGGTCAACTCTTGATTTCCCCTGGTTGGTCCATGTGGACCAACCAGAAAAAGGCAGCCCAAAATTATCTGGAAATTCATTAACAAATAATAAATGATTTTATTAAAATAAAGTTATAAAATAAAAAATGTATATATTTTCTATAGTATTTTAATATGATTTTTTTTATTTTTATAGGCATATTTATTATAAGTTACTTTTTGGGTGTATATTTTTAGATATATTCATCTATTTTTTGAGTCTTTTATTTTTATTTTGTATTTTAGTTTTATTATTTTATTTTATCTTGATATAATTATAACTTATTTTTATACACATAAATATATTAATATTATATTTTTGATATATTATGTGCACTTAAATAAATAGGGGTATTAAATATATATGTATAAGTATATGTATTTCATCTATGTATGTTGTATACTTATTTTATTTTAGTGTTTTATTTAGGGTTTATTTTATTCTGATTATGATCATATACTGTAAATAATATTTACAAATTTATAGAAATATAAAATTATAAAAATAATAAAGAATAAATAAAATAAATAGTTTATTCAAGTAGGTTATATAATAGGGGTCCAAAAACTAACTTTCATACCTTAAATCCAACTTAAATGAATCTGCCTTCATTAAATAGCTTACTAAAAGTTATATATAATTAAAGTATTTCTGATACCTTTTGAGTTTTTATCCAGGAGATATGGGTCTGAGAAGTTGAGATTTTAGCTTTTTATTTAGAGTATAAAATGAATATTGTATATTATTTTTGTATGAAATTAATTTTGTATTTTTCTTTGTATTTTATATACAACTTTCATGTACAAAGTTTCTTCATTGGAGTTAAAATAATAAAAAAATAGGTCCCAAAGTTGATTATTGATGAATAAAAGAATGGAATTTTAATAGATTTTTGTCCCTTATCTCCCCGTACTTTATTCCTTGTTAATCCAATCATCAAGATGCCTAGGTCTCGGGGTTTATGATCATAAACTACCTTTGACATTTTATTCTTTTTCTTTTCTTTTCCCTATTCTATAATTTTAGCATTAAAAACTATATTTTGGACACAATAAATGGAATAAATAAAGAATTTTAATGTATACAAAATTGTGCTATTTACATGCATTAGCTAAGGTTTTTAATGCCAAAATGATAGAATAAAGGTGATGAAATGGGGATTTATCAGACAGCTGCACAGTCTCTCGCTTCCTGAAGGATAACATCATATCACCGTTCAGGATACCCAAAATTCTCATTTCTGAGGGGGGGCACTTTATCAACAAAGAGGTCAAGAAGTTGACCAAAGAATATGGCATCGAACATCGTGTTGAAGCGCCGTACCACCCTCAATCAAATGGCTTGGCTGAATGTTCTAACAAGGAGATCAAAACCATACTGCAGAAACTTGTACGTTCGGATCATAAGAATTGGTCACAGCTGCTTGATTCAGTTCTTTGGGCATATCGCATGTCATATAAGTCTCCTCTCGGCGTGTCTCCCTACCACCTCATCTATGGCAAGCTTTTCCACCTGCCCATGGAATTAATTCATAAATCCTTATGGGCATTGAACATATGCAACCTAGATTCCAAGAGAGGAGGCAAGGATCACAAAGTTTTTCTAAACAGATTACTTGAGTTCCGAGACTACGCATACGATGACAATTTTATATACAAAGAGGAAATAAAAAAATGGCACGACAAGCACATTCTTAGGAAGACTTTCGAATCTGGACAAAAGGTGTGGTTGTTTGATGCGAAGTTGAAGATTTTTACAGGCAAGTTAAAGAGCAAGTTGACCGGGCCATTCATAGTAAAAATTGTGCATGACAATGAAAGCCTTCTCATATCATAATTTTCACATGACACAGAACTCTTTGTAGTCAACAGATAGTTGTTGAAGCCACACATAGAGCATGACACATTCATGTCCGTTGTCGATTCAATCGAAGTTGTGTTTCAAGATGAGCTCAACGAATAAGAAGGATCTGACATTTGAGCAGATTAATCACAAAAATATTTTCTGTTTTCTTCTTTTCTTCCTTTCTTATTTTCCTTTTCATTTTTCTAATTCTTCCAAAAATAGGGTGACCCCCCTGAGTTGTTCATTCCTTGATCCTCCACATGTCCCCTCAACTCTTGATATTATGTCTATACTTAGGGATATTTTACCCTAAGTATAGGGGGGACAGGTTGAGCCGATGAGTTCGTATATTACCACCCTTGACCCTCCCTGCCTTGTGTACAATCTGCTATACTTATGATTATTTCATCCTAATTATAGGGGGGACGACCAACTTCTCATTCGTTGATTCTTTAGTCATTGTAGTACAGGTTGTTCTATACTTAGTACGAGTTATGTATTCCTGTTTTCTCTTTGATCTATGAGGACATAGTCCAAGCTAAGTATATGGGTGTCGTATATACATTATATATAATTTAGCCATAACACGTACTTTCGTATTATCAATTATATGGATAATTAATAAAATATACAATAATTCTTTGAAAACACTTGTAATTAAGTGGTTAAAAATGTTTTGCAAAATGATTTGAAAATGGTTGAAAAATTATTTGACAAAATCATTTGAAAACTGTCTAGTAAACTTTTGCAAAATATTTTCAAACCTTTGAAAAATCTTTTATTTGCTGAAATTTCTTTTATTTGTGAAAATAAATTCTTTTGAAAATCTGCTTACAAATGGATTGAAAATTGGTTGCAAAAATCTTTTGAAAAATATTTACAAAATAATTTTCAAAGCTTATAAATGTTTATAAAAAATGTTTGTCAAAATTATTTGCAAAAATAAATTTTTCCACAGATTTGCGAAAATGTTTTCAAAAAATGTTTTGAAAGCTTGTGTAAATAACAACTCGAATAAAAGTCTTACAACAATGTATAGAACCTATATGTAAGTCTTATAAATACTCACTGACATTCAACTTATAAAATCCTTTGTATAAAATTCACCTACACTACCATCCTTGTAAATATGGATGCACTCCTATATAAATAATTGTACATATTCCTTTTTATTAAACTTATTCAAAATCCCTAAAATTTACAAAATTCAAAAATTCAAAAACATTTGCAAAATCTTTTCAAAAACCTACATAAAAATTTGCACAATTTTCCCCCCAAAATCCATAAAAAGTTCAAAACCAGAAAGCTGCATCTTAAAAATATTTTCCTTGCATTACACCTACCATTTGCATTTTTCGGATTGATGTTGATAATTGAACTAGTCTAAATAAAATCTGAAGATTGGAGCTTGGTTGGGCCTTAATCCACTTAATCACATGAACTTTATAGGAACTGGAATTAAGGCACTTCAGGTATGCTAGACTTAATTCTTTGAGACCACCAGACTTGGTTCAGTTTTGTCTTGATTGCCTAGGCATAATTTTTCGGAACACACACATGACTCTTGTCGATAGTGACCTAACTTGCACAACTACACCTTACACCTTGCTCAACTCAATTGAAGTGGTAGAAGGCTAGATTTTCTAGCATGAGACGCAAGCCAATGGAAACACCGGAAGTCACACATATGTGGCCATTGTACCCCAAACCGATCTAGTAGTGAAGAGGTCTAAAGACAGAATATCATGGGTTGCAATAATACTTCAAAAAAGGGATAGTCTACTGGCTCAAGTGGGAAAAGTTCTTATCTAAATGTTCTTGTATATAATATAAAAAAATACATATTCATAAATTCCAAAAAGAATGGACGGGCAAAATTCCAAGAAAAATCAATTCTCGTCGGAGAGTCAATAAGCAAGCTTGAGCTTCAAAGTTAAATACATGTAAGCCTGCAGCCGAGTGACTTGGACACACTGGTCAACATCCTAGGATAGGTAGCGACACAGGATACTGTTCATTCTCTTCTCCACCTCCTCTTCTTGATATGGTTGTACTTGAACTTAGAAGGGAATACCCTGCTTCTCGAGGAAAGAGTTATTGGATTGAGAAATTAAGGTCACCATGTTGGAGAAGACTATCTTTTACCGCTAGAGCCGAGAGGGGCTACATATCACTGACACTGTACAAGATGGAATCATTGACCTGACTTTTGAGGAGACTTGGACAGAGTTTTGTGGGTTTTAAAGATTGCTGTGTTTCAAGTCTGATTCCCAATAATGTTTCGACCACACCTAATTTTTCAAAGATCTGATTGAGCTCCAAACTTTGATTTTATGAAGACAAGTTTGAGAGTTAAAATCAATCCAAGTTCTTTCTTTTTCTTTTCTTTATTTCCTTATCTACACTTATAGTCATAAGTGTTTGCTAGGGACTAGTAAAGGCAAGCATAGGGGGTGATGAGTCTCCATTTCATCACCT
This sequence comes from Ottelia alismoides, assembly GCA_037367405.1. Taxonomy (NCBI): domain Eukaryota; kingdom Viridiplantae; phylum Streptophyta; class Magnoliopsida; order Alismatales; family Hydrocharitaceae; genus Ottelia; species Ottelia alismoides. The sequence continues at coordinate 63,347 of JAZKJV010005122.1, read as the reverse complement.
TTATTCATTCATTTTAGACTTTAAACGCTAACTAAATGTATATAATAACATTACTTTGTATAAAATAACATCCATTATTTATGATGAAAATATTGTATAAAATACTGCATTTAAAGCCAAAATGAAAGAATAAAGAAAAGAAAAGAAAAATAAATGAAACACAATATGTATTGAATGACCCTAAACCCATAAACCTAGGCATCACGATGATTGGGTCGACAATGAATAAAGTTGGGGGAGACAAGGGCCAATAAGTACAATAAAACCCTAGTTTGTAAATTCATCAACAAGACCACTTCGGAACCTATTTTATTCCTTATTATTTATATCTCAATCAATAAACTTTGTACATGAAAGTTGTAGATAAAAATACATAGAAAATTACAACATTTATTTCATATAAAAATAGTGCACAATGTTCACATATCTATATTTTCTCCATAAGAACTCAAAATTAACAAAGTCACCTTTAATTATATAGAACTTTCAATTAGCTATTTAATGAAGGTAGTTCCATTCAATTTGATGTTAAGATGTAAAAGTTAGGTTTTGGACCCCTGTTGTATAACATACATGAATAAAATAATCAATTTATTTATTCTTTGAACTTGTCATACTTTTATATTTTTTATAATGTTATAAATATTATTTATAACACATGTACATAATTAAAATAAAATAAAACCACGAAAAATACATTAAAATAAATACATATACAAAAATATATAGATGAATTATACATACTTATATATATAATAAAAATACATATTTATTTGTGTACAAACAACTTCAGAAAAATACAATACAAATATATTTATGTATACTTAAATAAACTATAAATAAATAAATAAATTAGTTGCATCAAATAATAAAATATAAAATAGAAACAAAAATAAGATACATACTATATAGGTAAATACTTGTTAAAAGTAGCACACAATAAATTAACTTTTAAAATCAATAAAAATAACCATAAAATACTATATTAAATAATAAATATTTTCATGTTTTAATTTAAAATTAATAAAATCATTTATTTTATTTGGAATTAATAATGTTTTTTCAGTCTGGTTTGTCGTATAGCCCACCTACGTGGACCAATGGGAGAGCAGTCTGAGTCGACCTCGGTCAACTCCTTGCTCCTCCCTAGGTCTACGTCTGGTAGGCCTACACATTTGACTTCATCGATTTCTTCATTCGTTATTTCAACTCGATTCCTTCTTTGATTTCATTCCTTGTTGAATGCACTTTTATGCCCACATGATTCCTCGATCTTAGGATGGCTGAACCATGCACTTGTCCCGAGTCAAAGAGCTTATGTACATAAACCCAACCTGGACTTCATTTCAAACTCGATCCCTCTTCTCCCATCCAAACCCTAACCTCGAGCCAGATTGAAAGACATGGTGACAACAGGTTCCTCTCTAGGGGTTCAACGAGCAAGGAAGGGCCAGAATCGAGCCGATCTAGCTCTGCTGCCATCTCCATCGCGAGCTTCTGCTCCCTGCAGCCCAGATCATGTGAGTTCCTATCTCTTTGCATTTTTTATTCCTAGAACTTAGAGTAGAGTAGCTTAATTTCTTTCAGTTCATTTCATCTTTTATTCCATAAAATCAAAATTTTGAAATCCACTCCCCAGATCATGCACATATCTGGAGATCAGCTCTGCCATCTCTACAGTTATCCGGAGAGCGTCTCCCCGACGCATCCTCACTCTTTTGCACCCGTTGATGCCTCAGGATCCATCGCCTTTTTGTCTTTAAGCTAACTGTACAGGTCCTGATGGCTTAGATTCTTGAATGAGATGATTTTGAACTCCAAGAGAAGCTCCAGGTGTCTCCGGCCTCCAGGTCTCCTTCGGCAAGCCCCATGCCTATCTGAGCCGTCTAGTCGCTGCCGAACCCTTCCAGGAACAAGTAGAGCCCCTCAGAAGCAAAGGAGAAGGACTGAGAAACGAGGTTTTGTGGATCAAAGCTCGATTAGGAGGTGTTCTTCTGCTATTGTTCCTGAGCACCTCCTAGCCGTCTGATGAAGAACTCGCTCCAAGTGTAGCAGCATCCATCCGATCCAGATGGCCTCGATCGTTGATTCAGCTGTTGAGATCTAATCTCAGCCATCTGTCGTCGAAGGGGTATCCAATATCCATCAGGCGCTACATGTATAAGTGGATCCATCTCTATCGTCCTCCAGTGCCTTTGGGGGGTAATTTTGCACTATACCCCCCTGGTTTTTTGTATTTTATTTTTAATCAATAAACTTTCGTATGTAGTGTAAACGTTTTGGTTATTTTGTAAGTAGGCCCTTGTACTTCTTAGATTTGCACTTAGGTCCTTCGCCATGTCACCTCACGTGCCCATACACGTGAGATGGTGGGCTTTTTGCAAGGACCCTCTTGTAATTGTGTGTTATTGTTTAGTCTAGAAACTTTGTATTTCAGTTGAAAACTATTTAGGATAATTGCATGTATGACCTACCGTGTTTTATAAATTGCATTTATACCCCTACCAAAGTGGAGTGAATTAAATATTCATGGGTAAATTTTATAGAGGCCCTTATATTTTGGAAAGTGGTTTTGGATTAAATTTTTGTTTATTTTTATTTGCATTTTAGTCTATGCCAACATAATATTTTCATTTTGTTTATTCTTTGCATTAAAAATACCATACTGTATCTAAAAATTCTAAGAAAATTAATATAAGTGCCTTATCATATTTAAAAATTCAAAAATCATGCATTTAATCCTTGTTTGCATTAAAAAATATAAAATTATTTTGAAAAATTCTAAAAAGATAGGGGTATTTATTATTATGTTTTGCACATACAAACCAAAAATCACTAAAAGATTCAAAAGAAAACAAAAATAGCGAAACCTCTCTAATCCTAGAAAAAATAAAAAATTCATTAAAAATTTTCAAAAAATTTATTTTCTATTTTATATTTTCTTTATTATATTTATTATATATTACAACTAGTTTTGGAAATTTTTGAGCTAGTTAGCTATTTTTGAAATCCAACACAACTCGACCCATTACTATAAGTTACAGTTTTGAAATTTTTATCCATTGAAAAACACGTAAAAAATTAGTAAAATTATAAGAAAAATATAAAAATAAAGAAAAACATAAAAATGCAAAAAACATTTTATTTTGAGATTTTTGAGTATTTATATCTATATATATAAATAAAAAAGCCTTATTCTACTTATATAGCTATATTTACTTATATTATTATTATTAAAAAACTCAAAAATATTTAATACCCTTAAAAAAATAAAAAGAGTTGCACTATAGGGTATTTTTCTAATTGTTTTCTCTTTATTTTGTATACTTTTTATCTTATATTACCTATACTATATCTATATATTATATACTTTTCTTATATATAAAAAATTTAAAAATAAAATTAAAAATTGGAAATTATAAAAAGAAATTCAAAAATTATGAAATTTAAAAATATAAAAAATATAAAAAAATAAATTTCAAAAAAATAAAAGAAAAAAACCACTAAAATAAAAATCTTCACAAAAAAAACACCAAAAATAATTGTTGACTTTTGGTTAATTTTTGTTGTCTATTCCCTGTGCTCCCTATGTTGGACCTCTACATTACTTTCCTTATACACATACTTTGTGGAGTTATAATAAATTTTTTACTCCACATTTTGCTTTTCTTTGCTTGATCTATTTGTGGGTTAATTGTTTATTGATTTTGGATTTCATGAGTGGTCGCCTCAACAATAATATATTCTCGCCTTGTGAGGATATTTTAGACACTCACAGAATCCTTGTCATCCTCCTTCATTGTTAGTGGAGTCGCATCATGCATGCGAGTAGATTTTTCCCTCAACCCTCGAACTTTTGTCAGCTTCCTACCACTCCTGAAAGAAACATCATCAAATACATAATGTGACACATGTTTCTTACCAGGTTCAGTCAATCGAACGTAGTTCTTATGCACCTACTTGAATGATCGACGTTTGTTGTTCTAGAATGTTACATTGTTTGGATTTTTTGGGTTGACCACTATTTGGCCTTGGTAACTGTAAGTTCATCAATATGTGGACGTAGTTTCTCCGTCTCAGCTTTGTGGCCGATCTGCATAACATCAATGAGGGATGCAATTTTGTCCAATGAGATATGAGAATTGGAAGGTGTCTCTCGAGATCTACTCATAGGTGGATTGCCTCTAATACTTGTACCAAGGTTGTTGGTGTTGCTAGAAATGGCTCAGTTGGATAGGATTGTGTTGATGTGGTAATGCCGCTAGTATGACTATTGAGACTGTTGATAATATGGTTTCTAGTATTATGGTAGATGTTTATATGCATCTTTGTTTAGTTGAGGTTTCTTGGATTGTCGATAACTCTGTGGCTGGAGCTGGTTGTGGTATAGAGGATCCATGCTAGTGAGGAGGGTCATCAGGATAATAAGACCAATAGCGAGAACCATAGTGGTTTTCCCATCCTGACTGATTCAGTACACAATCATATAACACTCTCTTTACTTCTTGCACTGGTGGCTCAAAATCTCATTTTCTAGCTTGGACTAGGGACTCGGTGTGTAGAAAACAATGGCTTGCTCCTCGGTATCAGACATCGATTGGCATCTCAACTTGGACCTTATTATACTCAACCGATAATTGCTAAATGTAGATCTCTTGGGAGTAGGGGGATCGATCACAAACTTCTGAGTCTTGATCCTAAGAGGTGGCTTCTGTGCATTGAGCTATAGCTTATCCACCTTGGCATGCAAGCCCTCAATTTATTAGAATAATGAATTGAGATTCTCCCTTCTTTCAACGTTGCGGGTCTTATAGATGCTTCACGATCATACCTACTTTAGCCAACTGATCATAAACGAGGTTCATGTCAATAGCTCGTAGATCTTGATCCGGTTCCACAACTACTTGGGATACCTTTTGATGGTTAGCCCATCTCTTTTGGTAGGTGAGAGTCATAGAGATGGTTCGGGAATTCTCTTCCATTTCCTCAAAGATGGCCGATACTTCTTCTCCACCCTTGTTCAAATAGCAATCTCTGCATGAGGCGCTAACCAGTCCTTAGATCCCCATATTCAATCCTCCAAAAAAGCTTTGTATTAGGACATGATGGCAGTGTGTACACTTTTCTATGAAGTCTTTGAATCTATCCTACATCTCATGAAATGACTCATGAGATAAATGTGAGAAGGATGAGTTGAGCGAATGCATTTGATTTGTTTGCTCAAGTGAGTAAATATTATAGTGGAAGATACGTCTCAAATCTGCCCATTGGGTAATGATTATTTTCAAATTATTAAACTAATGAATGACTTTATCTGCTAATGCGCATGGGAATACATGTAATTTGGTAACATTGTGGTTGGCATTATGGATGTGTAGTGTGTCGCATATGAGCTCAAATTGATGTGGATTAGGAATGGGTTCCTGTAAAGCATTTCCTAAGTGTTTGGGCAACAGTTGAAGGAATTGGGTTTTCAACTCAAAATTTCCCTGAAATGCAGGAGTATCTTGATTGCATATTAATTGCATGATTGTTTTGATGATGGCAACACTTTGTGAGTACATATATCTTTACAGATTTCATGACAAATCGCTACAAGTTTGAAGCATAAAAGCACAAGCCGAAAGCTATGTATAAAGTGAAGAAGAAGAGAAGAAAGAATACTATTGTAATAGGCATATGAAAAGTCTCAAAAATATATGCACGTGTATAATGTAGGCACATTAAGTTCAAATCCTATTGATCGATCATCCTTCCTGATCTAATCGATCAACTATCTCTGATCAACCAACCTAATTGATTTGATCGATTATTATGGATCGACCAACCCATTTAACCTGAATGATCACACTTGATCGACCATCTGCCTTTTATGATCTATCACAATTTGAATGGAAATCTCTAACAAACTATATTACGATCGACCTCCTTAATCTACACGATCAATAAACTTGAGATGACCGATCACTTTCCTTATATGATCAATCATGTGTATTTAGTTTTGATGATTTCTTTCCGGATTTGTTTCCAGCGAAAAATATTTTTGATAGATCGTCCCCCACCATTATAAATAGGATCCTAGACCCATTGTTGAGAATACAAATCCAGGGCAAAACTCCTCTCTCTCTTTCTCTCAAAGCTCTATTCGAGACCATCTCTCTCATTCTCTACTTCAATATCACGTTTTGAGAGCCAATCTTCTACATGCTCGATTTGTAATTCAATTATTTATTACGTTGTGTATTTTCATGTTCGATTTGCAATTCAATTATTTATTACATCGTGTATTTTTTTGGTGTCATTATTTATATTGTATATTTATATTTGAGGCTTTGTAGATTGTTGTAATCTTTACATTAATGTAACACCTTATTTGATTGAAGGTGTAGAAAGGACTTGATGTTTGATCCAAGTTGTGGGAAAGACTTTGATGTGATCCAAAGCACCTATAAATGGTTAGCTATCCCTGAGGAAATAACTAGAAATAGTGGAATAGTTGATTGACTCATCAATCAGAAATCCTAAGTCAGGGGACTTGAGTCGTGGTTTTTACCCTGCAGGGTTTCCACGTTAAAATACCTCTTGTGGCAATACAAGCAGAGTACTCAGAGGGGAAGGTCAATGACCGTCCTCATTCCGGACGGGACAGGCACGGAACCGTCCCCTTTAACACCGTCTCATTTCACCAGAAGGGATGCTAATTACGAACGTCCCCATTCTCCAACAATTGGGGACGGTTACGACCGTCACGTCTGCACTGAACAATAGGGACGGTGCTGCCTGTCCCTTATAGACCATCCTCTACGTGCATACAATGTGACGGTTTAAGTCATCGCATCCAAAGCTAGAGGGGACGGTCGCAACCGTCCCCTATGCTCAAATGTCTTTTCGCGACGCCCACAGAATCGTTTCGAGGATGGTCTCAGCCATCCCCTTTAGGCCCCGTGGGACATAACGAGAGACAACAAGGCGCTGTCAAACAGAGGTGACGGTCGTAATCGTCTCGTCTAAGTATCAACAGGGACGGTCACGACCGTCCACGACGCTCAAAATATCTTTTCGCGACACCCACAGAATCATTTCAGGGATGGTCTAAACCGTCCTCTTTAGCTCTCGTGGGTCGTAACGGGAGATAGCGAGGCGTTATCAAACAGATGCGACGGTCATAACTGTCTCGTCTAAGAATCAACGGGGACGGTCACGACATTCCCCTACGCTTAATATTTTTTCGCGATGCCCACAGAACCGTTTCGGGAACGGTCTAAACCGTCCCATTTAGTCCCTGAGGGCCAAAACAAGAGACCGTGAACTATTTTGTTGCATAGGGGACGGTTTTCGAGAACAAGATGCGACGCTTAAAACCGTCCCCTCTACTTTTATGTTTTTTCGTGATGCCCATAGAATGGTTTCAGAGACGGTTTAGACCGTCCCCTTTAGTCCTTGAAGGCCAATGAGAGATCGTGAACTATTTTGTTACATAAGGGACGATTTTAGAGAATAAGAGGAGACAGTTACAACCGCCCTCGATACCCTCTGAAAGCAAAAAAATAGGGATTTTTACCCGGCAGACCCTCTAAACTTTGCCAATCACCTCCACGACCTTTGAAACAATCTAATTCCTCCCTCGACCCCGTAAACTTACCAACTCTTACCCCATGAACCCTCCGGGTAATATGTTTTAAGCACGTAAGGGTTCTTGGGGTAATTTACAGGGTCGATGGGGTAATTGCGTTGTGCAAAAGATCGTGGAGGCATTTTAAAATGTTTATAGGGTCTGCTGGGTAAAAATCCCATTAATGACTTGATTGGTGTTTATATCCTATTCCTGCTACAAAACCACATAAATAATACAACACACTTAAAAGACATTAAATTTATTACTTAATACTTAACAATAAAATAGTTTTTCAGTTCTACATATTGTAAATTACAATAACTTAAATATTCAAGATACTACTAAAATATATCATACATATTCTACATCGCACGTAATATACCCCGATTCGTCACTTTCATTGCTCTCTTCTTCACTTTCCTCATCATCACCGAGTTGTACAGGTTCCAATGGTTGCTCGGCCTGACTTTGAAGATGGCTAATATATGCCATGACATTCACCATGTCCGTATGCATCTTAGCCATCTCTTCATCATGTGCGGACATCTTTGCCTTGACGTCGCACAACTCCCTCTCAATCTCTCTCCCCCTCTGGCTCCCTTGCAATGAGGTCCGAGACCTACTTGCACCACCCATTCCGTACCATATACGGATCGTTTCTCCACGTCCTCCGCAACATATGCATCTACTGTTTCTGGACCTGTTGCTTGGAGGAAGGCTTCATCGGCAGATAAAGGGAGTGTGCTCGTCCCCGTGCTATCTAGTGAGGTGGTGGTAGAGAGCCTAATCATTTCTTCCTGCATGCATGGATACATATATTATTTTAAAAATTAATATAAGACATTGTCAGAATTAACAATATAAATTACATACATGAATTGGTGCGTAGGCGTCATCAACCCACTGCACTTCTCCTCCTACGTCTCTGCTCTTTAACCCCGTAAAAATCTCTATTCGGGTCATTTCTCTATCGTTATCCCTCAACTAAAAAAACATAAATAAAATATTTTTTAAATTTAATTCCAAAATTAGTCACATTTATAAATTTGTGGATGCTTACAAAGTCATCCTTCAACTGGTTTATGTTCTTTCTCTCCATCTTGTGGGTGGACCTAAAACCTTTGAAGCAGTTCGAAGTATTTTTTATAGCTATCGCCTATTATTAATCAAAGTTAGTACAAACATAAAATAATTAATTAGAAAAAAATTTACATACCACGAATTCCTCACCGGATCAAAAATTGATCAAGTCCTCCTCTGATCTGATGTAACACCTGGTGGGACGTTCTACACAAGTTGCTCATATGGAATCTAGGGATTGTATTACTAATAACGGAAAAAAATATCGTAAGTGTTCAAATTTTCCTTAAGTATATATACAGATCTTGTTACCTTCGCCTTTATGCGTCCCTTATATCGACGTAACATCTCAGCCGCATGAGAAAGAATATGAGAATCGACGTTGGCATTTCATTCCTATGTAAAAATATCCTTGTACAAGATGAATAAAAAAGTTGAGTATTTTAAAATAGTGTAAATAAAAATTTAATTGTAGAATACCTCCAAATTAGATAGTATGGCAGCCTTGACAGCATAAGGAAGCTGTCGAAAGTCATGCGTCGTGATGGGGACACGTGCACGAGCAATCTGACCAAGGTAGCTCTGAAACTCCGTATAGTTCTCCCCACTACATCTCCTCCAACGATACGAACATGTAATGTCTGCCCGGGTGCAAGACGATCCAGGAACCTACACTGAGACGGTCCTCATCGTCTCTGAGATCCGCCACTTCCAGCATCAGAAGATCCTCCTTGTGGTTGCTAATCGGGTTCAGGAACTTTTCGAATACGCTTGGGTCTAGGAGCCATATTTGCATTTCAATAGCATATAATTTAAAAAATACATTTAGATCGATTACGAGATATCAATTATTTGAACATAAAATAAAAAAATAACATTACCTCGCGTTGTTAGTAGCAATGTCGTTGTCTACTACATCATGAAAAAATCATTTGAAATATTCTGGTATGCAACATCATTATCCAATGCATCTTCCTCTTCGTTAACATCAAAGAAGTCTCTCGGTGTTGTCCTAACAGGTATAATCCACCCACTAACAGAGTTGTCTGGTACATAGAAGACCTGTTCTACCTGACTGGCAAGCGCATACGGCTCATTTGTTTGTAACTCGTACTCATATTTCCAATTGGATTAAAACCGTCGGAAGTGAGACCTAATCTTACATTTCTTACTTCTTTAGAGAACGATGGATATCTTTCACCGAATTCCGTTCACTCCTCGGTATCTGACGGATGTCGTATAACACCAGTTATATCTTTTTTAAATATTACTGTGCCATATCATCATTCTAGTTGTTCTTTCATATGAATATAATCGCTGTAATCGGGGAATCAAAGAAAAGGACCGTAAAATCTTCTCTGATTTTTTCCTCTTTGAATCATGATTCATAGTCTTATATCTGCTAGTTTTGCAGTCAGAACATGTATCTAAATTTGAATATTCCTTCCAATATAAAATGCAGTCGTTTGGACATGCATCAATTTTCTCGTAATTTAGTCCAAGTGAGCGTAATCTTGACTTAGCGTACTTCCAATCTTTTGGAAAACCTTTAGGATTATTTAATAATGTCCTAATTAACTGCAAGACATCTGTCATCATAACCGTTGTACATCAATTCTTCACTTTTATCTTAAACAACTCCAAAAGAAAACACAAATGAGATATTTTGATTTCTGAGCATATAGGATTTTCTACATCTTTTATCTTTTCATGTAAAGTATCCTGAAGTGATTCCATCCCTTCATCAGCGTTATGCCCTCAAATATTTTCTAACATCTCAAACATACCACTACAGTCATCTGTTTCAGACAAATCTCTTTCATTATCAACAGAGGCATTATTGACTTCTGCAAATATGACTCCTTCATCATGATACGTTCAATTCGTATAATGAAGCCAAAAATCATTTAATATAAGATGCTCGTAAACTAAAGTTCGATTTTGACTCAGAGTGTTCTTGCATCTTATGTAAGGACAATGGATCATATCTCCTTCACCTCCTACAATATGATAAAGTGACTCCCACCGAAATGTCCAATCTAAGAATATGATAACACCTTTGTTATATGTCCGATAATCATCGAACCTTTTGTTCATCCAACTTTTATCCATTTCCTTAAGGTAAAGATCCAAAGATAATAACAATGTTAATATATGTTATGAATCTCTTGTACACTATCTTTCCTATAGTATAAAAATTTTAATTACAACAACATATTTAATCTTGTGCACTATCCAAAGATAACAACAAGGTCAAAAACTAAACATAGTTGAAAACAAGCATATTTCAAGTAATAATGTATTACATTACTAGTCCTAAAGACTAAGCTATTAGTCCTAAAGACTAATATATTACATTCTTTTCATTAATCTTAAAGACTAAGCTATTAATTTTAAAAAACTAAACATAGTTAAAAACAAGCATTTTTCAAGTAGTAATGTATTACAACTAAAAATAGTTGGAAAAAACTCAAAACCAAAGAAGAGGACTCTGGATGTCGTCAAATGAGAGCCGAAAAAGGACTCGACATTGTCGATGGAGGCTTCAAAAGGGAGGAGGAGCTCGGGCAGAGGCGGTAGGGGAGAAGGAGGCTGTGGCGGCGACTATGAGAAGTTTTGAGCGGAATGAGGAAAGGACTTGAGCGAGAGGGATATAAGACAATCGGGGACGGTCGTATGACCATCCCCTATAATAATGATTGGGGACGGTTATAAGCGAACTGTCCCCTTTGGGTACATATATTTCTAAATGTCCCGTCAGTACAGACACATCGGCGACGGTTATGCAACTGTCTCTTATACCTATGTATAAGAGACGATTGCGACCATCCCCTAAAGATAGGTATATGCGACATCAACAGTGACATATAGGGGACGGTTATGACCGTCCGCTAAAAACCCATGTATAGAAGAAACAAACAGAAGTTGTACTCGTAAGGGACGGCTATTTAACCGTCGCCAGCGAGTCTATCATCCGAGACGGTCAACAACGATCGTCCCTAATACTTACCAGAGGGGACGGTTGTTCTCTGACCGTCCCCTCCGATTCTATAGGAGACGGTTGTTTTCCGACCGTCCCTAGTTAGTGTCCCAAAAGATAGGCAAGTTTGTAGTGTGGTTGTCCCTATTATGTTGCTTACTTGCCTTATTTGTGGTGATTATTATTTGTTATATCTATTTACTGGCAAGAACCATTTAGTGATTCAGAGTAACTCACGTTTGGTATCAGCACCAGGATCACACATAGGACAAAACTAAAATCAGTGCATATAGCCACCACATTACCAACACCATCAGAGGACAATTCACAGTAAGACCTCTATTGTTTGATGGTACTAACTTTTATTTTTGTAAGATCCGCATGCAAATAAATTTAGAAAGCATGGGATACGAGATATGGGACGCCATTAAGAGTAAATATCAAACACCCAAAGAAGACATGACCACCATCAAGGAGAAGAAGATGACAATGAACAACTCCAAGGCGGTGAACCATTTATTCTGCGGATTGAGCATGAAAGAATTTCATAGAGTATCTACGTGCAGATCCACCTACGAAATCTAGAACCGACTCATTGTAACATATGAAGGTATGTCAAAGTTGAAAGAAAGTAAAATCAATCTATTACAATAAAGATATGATATTTTCAAGATGAAAGAAGAAGAAAGTATCATGGAGATGTGTACTCATTTTATGGAAATTGTGAACTCACTTCAAAATTTAGTTGTGAAGATAAAGGAAGCAATACTTGTCAAGAAGCTCCTTAGATCTCTTACTGCCGAGTGGAGAACCACAACCATGGTGATCAATGAAGCAAACGACACGGATACACTTCCTTTAGATGAAGCAAGCGAAAATCTCCTTACCTGTGAAGTTGAGAAGGAATAGAAAATAGAAGCCAATGCATATTCAAATAATTTAGCATTTTCAACCTTCAATGAAGATAGAGAGGAAGAAATAGCTTCATCATTCTCCATTTTGAGAATTATTTGAAGACTCAAAGTGAATTGAAGAGAAAAAGGATGGGTGCAAAATCAATTGATTATTACCACTGTGACGAAAAAGGACATATCAGATGAGAATGTCCCCTCAAGACAACAAAAAGAGATGTTCGTACAAAGGATAAGTCTCTCATAGTATTTCAAGAGAACTCTGATACATGCAATGAATAAACCCATGTTGGATTTGTTACCAATCACCATTACAATGAAGAGGTAGACACACAAGATTATAATGAGATAGACTTATCTTATGATGAATTATTTATTTCTTTTCAAGAATCGTGTGACATTGTAGAAAAATTGATTTATTAAACATAAAATTTTAAAGAAATCTAATAAAAAAGAAAAGGAATCTCAGCAGAAAGAAATTAGTTCTCTAAAATATCAAATTAGAATGCTTGAAGATGATCAAAAAAATTAATGGAAAATCTTGTCAAGTTCACCAAAGGAAAAGAAAACTTAGATAATCATGTGGATGTTGAAGAAGAAGAGATAGAAGAATTGCCATCGTCATCAAAAGAAGAATCTGATCTCATCTTTGATTATATTTCAGTTGTTTAACTTGTGCTCGCAACATCAAAGCGCACTCGCCCGACTTCCTCTAGAGCATCGGACTCGAACTATGATACATATGCCTAGTTATCCTTTTGTTTTTCTTCAAGTATGAGAGGAGAGCATATCATAATGTTTTTCTACTTTGCTACCTTCTGTATTCCTTTTACTTATGCAATGACTACTTTCTATCAATGAAATTTCAAGTTTTGTATGTTCTTTTTAATTATGACAAAATACGGAGAAGAAAAAAATTATTGCAATCTTTAGTTGTTTATTGAGTTGTTTTACTCAAGAGGAGAGTTTTACAAATTTAAGTTTGACTATCTTTTATTAAAAGTTTTATTCTTTAAAAGTTCAAGTCTAAAAGTTTGTCATCTTTAAAAGGAGGGAGATTTTTAGAATCATGTTCCTCCTCTTAAAAGATTGTTTTAAAGCTAACACATACACATATTGAATCTACTTGCATTTGTGTATTGTTTTGTAGAAATCTTCATCAAGCTCAAAATCTCAAGTGAAGCTCCTTAGAAGTTTTTAGTTCATTATTTTATGTTGCTAAATCTTAAGTTACGTATCATTATTGTTTAAACACCAATATATGCTATAGTATGTCAAAGATTTATATCCATGTACTATCAAATTAGAGTTAATTTTGTTTCTCTCAAAGTCAACTTCAATGAACAAGTCAAAAACTAAGTCAACTTTCAAATTCTCAGGTTGATCAATCATACATTTCTTGTTGATGGATCAAAGGTTGATCGATCAAGCCTATGATATGATTGATCATTTCAAGCACCTAAGATTCCGTATTTTGATCGATCATACTTCAAACTCATATAGGTAAATATTTTCTATTCGATAAGATTTTTCTGTTAATTGATCTTTATTTGAATGTTTTCTTCATTTGAACGTTACACTTGATTGATCAGTAAGACCCATCATGTGATCGATCAATCTTTGAACATTTGAACCTCTTAACCGACTAAATTGATCGATCATAGCTCTTGAGTGGCCAAAAAATGCTTGATTGAACAATCACAACTTTCCACCTGATCCATTTTCCAATTTTGAAATTGAATTTTAGTATTTTTGCCCTTGATAGTTACACCCTTGAAACCCTATAAAAGGAGACCACTAACCACGTATTTCAACACACAACTCAACTTGATTCTCTAGAGCTATCTGAGCATCTCTCTCTATCGTTTTTGAGTGTTCTCCATTCTTTAGAGAGTGTGTTGAAAGTTTTTCAAGAAAGGTCTCTCGCAGCATCGGGTTGGGTTGGCAAGGGAAAGGTCTCTCGCAACTATCGGGCGAGGATGCAGAGGAGTTGGTTCGACCGATTACTATGGAGGAAGCTAAGAGCGCTCTTTTTCATCTTAAAGCGGATGAAGCACTGGGGCCTGACGGTTTCCCGATTTGCTTCTATAGAGAATTGTGGGAGGTGATTAAAGAGGATATCATGGAGGTACTGAAGGAGTTCCAGGACGACAACAGAGGGTTTGAAAGACTGGATAAGGCACTCATTTTCCTGCTACCCAAGAAAAATGTGCCACTCAGGGCTGATGATTTTAGGCCTATTGCATTGTTGAATGCCATATATCTTTTGGTTTCTAATATTTTGGCTAACCGTTTGAGGATGGTGTTGCACAGCCTCATATCGTCTGAGCAGTGTGCATTCATGCCTGGGAGAGCTATGGCGGAGGGGCTAGTTTTGGCCTCGGAGATGGTGTCGGAGTGGAAAAGGAGGGGGGGGGGGGGGTAAAGGGGTACTCTGGAAGGTCGACTTTTCCAAGGCATATGATTGTGTGGATTGGAGATTCTTGTAGGCGCCATTGGAAAAAATAGGATTCCCTGGGACGTGGATTATTTGGATCAAGCGATGTGTTACTTCTTCTTCTTATGCTGTGTTGGTTAATGGCAGGAGGAGGGTTTCTTTCAACCGCAACGGGGAATCAGGAAGGGATGCCTGTTGGCTCCCATGCTCTTTGTTCTGGTGTCGGATGCTCTGGCTATTCTTATGAGGTTGGAGGTGGCTGACAACTGGTGTTCTGGATTTTTGAAGGACGACATCTCCATCCCTCTTCTTCAATACATTGATGATACTGATATCACGGAATCCCGAACAACTGAGGTGAAGGTATGGAAATGAGGTCGTTGCGACCTCAGTC
Source organism: Ottelia alismoides (assembly GCA_037367405.1). Lineage (NCBI taxonomy): Eukaryota > Viridiplantae > Streptophyta > Magnoliopsida > Alismatales > Hydrocharitaceae > Ottelia > Ottelia alismoides. The sequence continues at coordinate 47,930 of JAZKJV010005122.1, read as the reverse complement.
ACTCGAATGCGTGTATCAAGAAAAATCAACCACTCAAACAGATAAAAATAATCAAGCACGAAAGCGAGCGGTCTAGCTATAAGATTAACCTGGTATAGCTCCCAGGGTCGAACACAAGGAGCACGGGTTGGCCTAGGGCCTACGAAGTAGTAAAAAGAAAATAAAATGAACAACAAGGATTTTTAATGGTTTTTAATAATTTTTATATTTTTTTGGATTTTTAAAAGGTGAAGAAAATAAAAGAAAACAAATATCAACACATTTTGGCAATTTATTTAACACACCAAAAATCAAGCAAAAATTAAAGAAAAATTGTTTTTATCTTTTTTAGGTTTTTAAGTGTTTTTGGTGAATTTTTGGTATTTTTCGAATGTATATTTTATTCTATAAAAATCAAACAGTGCTCAAAGGCCTAGGTACTGTCCAGCAAGGCTTGAAACCCAAAAATAAAATATTTATGGATCTCAGCAAGCCCTGGAGGTAATTTTCCTGTAATCTAGAAAGAATAAGGAAAATTTGGGCACCTAAATTATTGTTTTTGGATTTTTATATTATTTATTATAATTTTTATGAGTTTTTAGGGGTTTTTAGATTTTTAGGGTTTTTAAGCAATGAAAAATAGCCAAAATTGGCTAGAAAATCAAACAACACACAAGAAACAGTAACTAATTTTTTTGGAATTTTTGAAGGTGTTTTTATATTTTTTTGGTATTTTTAAACCTAGACAGTAGCTAAAAAGGATGTTTTTGAATTTTTAAAAATACTAAATGAAATCAAAAATGTCCTCAAAAATTCTCAAAAATCCAACAACATGGCAGGAGCCATGTGTCAAATTTTCATCGAATTTGGAGGTGGTTTGATATTTATTCAAAAATCAACAAGGGGGCACAGTGCACATGGACGTAAGTGCAAATACCCAAAGCTCTGGGGGCCAAGGAGCAAAAATCCCAGCAACTCACGCGCGTGGCGCGTGCCTGGGGCACTCAGGGGCCTTTTGGTAAGAAAAACCAAGTTCCTGGACCTTTTGGTAACTCGTACCAAAAGTCCAGGGGCTTGGATGCAAAAATCCCACTAAAATCCGCACATGCGTGAATAAAATGCTCACAGGGGCATAAATGCAATTACCAAAAAGTTTCTTTTCATTCAATAACCCAACAGAACTACAGGATAAAAGATGTAAATAGCCCAGACAAGGCACGTGGCGAAGCACGTGAGATCACATACACAGGGGCATAAAAGCAAATAAAAACAAGCACGAGGTCCCAGTTGCAATTTACCCTACGTAAATAAAGTTACTCAAATATTTACAGGACCAAGACTAAAAAGACAAACTAAGAGGGGGCCCTAAGTAATTTACCCCTTTATTCGTCGACGGCTGGATGCGCGCCACGTGGAAGATCGGGCGGTCCTGGATGGCTGGCGCTCCTCTTCGTCTGCCCTTGAGCCGGATCGACGGTGCAGGAGAGGACACGTGGGAGATCGAACGGCCTCAGGTGCTGATGGTTCCTCTCTCTGCTGCTAACGGTCTTGATCACGCCTCGAATCAATCAACGGCTGCTGCTCCTCGAAGATCGGACGATCAAGATCAAAACTGGGAGCGGAGGCTGATCGGACGGTGCTGAAGGATGGTGGAAGAACACTCAGCCGGCGAGCTTCGCCGGCCTCGTGCGTGAGCTGTAGACCTCCTCAGCTGCTCCTGATGATCGGAGAAGATCCGCGGTGATGCCCCGCGGCTGGTGGTAGCCTCCGATGGCCCACCCGAGCCCTGGAGGGGCTCCGGCGAGCTCGGCGGCGGTAAGCTCCTGGACCTGATGTGAGGGGGGCTCAGATGCCCTCCTTCTGACCTGCAAAGCAAACCAGAAGCTTCGCGGGTCGAGGGCAAAGTGCCTCGACCCAAGGAAGCGGCGTGAGGGTGAACGGGGCGTCGGGGCGAATGAGCTCTGGCGAGCGGAAGGTGGTGGAGCTCAACTCCCAGCTCCGGGGCGAGCTGGGTTGAATGACTGGGCGAAGAACGTGCGGGGGTAGATGGCGAAGATGATGGTGTGTCCTGATGATCGAAATGGTACTCGATATGGCCGGAATCAGAGGAACACGTCGGAGAGTCGATTTGGGCGAAATCAGAAATTACACTAAGTGGAAGGGCTAATCGACTACCTGGGTGATGCGGGAGACTATGCTGGAGCTTGGCTAGCTCCTGGTCGTCGCCTCGAAGGTCGTCACTGCCTGAGGCTCGAGCTCCGATCGAGTGGCGGAGCACGGCGGCGTGAAGCTGCCGGATCAGTGACCGGCCACCTTCTCCTCGCTGCAACAAGGGCCAACGCGAGCTGTCACCTCGGTGGTTACGATGGAGGTCACGGGAGTGGAGGTAGGGAGCCAAAGATGGAAAGAGGAGGCGGCTGAGCTCAGGCTTTATATGGGTGCAGGTCCGGGAAGGATCGGTTGGGTCCGGCTCGATGAAGCACGGACCCCTAGGCAAGGAGTCGGGCGTGGTTCCCGGATGCACGAGGAAGGATCGGAGCGCGAGATTTGCGGGTTTGGAAGCCGGGTCGGGCGTCACGACCCGTGTGAAGTGGTCCACAGGGGGAGTTGACCGGGCGGTCAACAATCCCCGTGGACCAATGGGGAAGGGCCACGTCATAAAGATTTAGAAATTCAAAATAAAATAGGAAATGGCCGATTCATGAAAAACTCAAAACATAAAAAATGTTTGTTTTAATTTTTTCTATTTTTTGTGATTTTTAATTAATTTTTGGAAATAAAAATAAGGTATATACAATATAGGTCTATACATAGGTATATATACAATATAAGATTTTTAATTTTGATTTTTAATTAGTTATTTTTATACATTTTTATTCCTATTTTATATTTTATTTATTTATAGAATAAAATGAGGAATAAAAAGCTATTTTTATTTTATTTTTATTAATTATATACATAGGTGAAATAAATAGTTATTTACAACTATATACATGGCATATGTACAATATGTTTTTGCATTTTTAATTTTGTAATTTTTATTTGATTTTTGTTTTGTTTCTTTTTATTTATTTTATTTACAATATATACCATAGATTATTTACAAAAAGTTTTGGAAAAATAATTTTATTTATTTATAAGGGTAAATAAATAGGGAAGGTGGTTTATGTACATGGTGTAAGGGTATTTTTGGTCTTTTTGATTTTTAAATTTTTATTTTGTTTTTAATAGTTCTAAATATATACAGAATATATACAAGCATATTTTTGGTTGAGGAAAATATAATTTTATTTATTTACAAATATATACATGTGTGAGCCCCTATCTCCCTCTACTTGGCTTTTATGCGGTCAGGCCCATACTGAGCCCTCCCTTGGGTTAGGTTGCTCAATATTTATTCTAAATATTTCCCTCTTTTTCTTTTTCATCTTTATGCTTTTATTTTTGCACAAAAACATGCTAATTATCTATATTTACAAACATGCATGCTTTTGCTAACTTTTCCTAGTTACACATATCTACATGCATTTGCATAGGTTTTTGTAGCTAAAATATAAGAATAAAGAGTGATGAATGGGTATTCATCACCCCCCTATACTATACTTTGCTAGTCCCTTAGCAAACACTTATTTGAAAAAGAAGTGAAAAAGAAAGAAAGAAAAAGAAAAAGAGAATGTACATGGATCAAGATTGATTATTAAACTTGCCTTCATTAAATTGAGGTATGGAGCTCAATCAGATCTTTGGATTATTGATGTGTCGGAACCTTATTCAGACTTAAGCTTAAAACCTAACAGCCTCTAAGTTCCACTATCCTATAACCAAGACTCCTCAATGCTCCAGATCAGAACAAGTCATCAATCACAAACCCTGAAGACCATGAATCCTTTCTTGTCCTGTGAAAGTGAGGTCTAAGCTCTCCACCTCAGAAATGGCAACTTGACAACCCTCCCTAACAAGGTAACTCTATGACCTCAATCTGGCCACTCTTTCCTCGAGGAGCGGGGTATTCCCTTCTAAGTTCAAGTACAACCGGCTCAATAAGAGGGGGAAGAAGAGAACGGGTCAAGGCCAGTGTAGCCAAGTACCCTTGGGAGCTTGACCAGTGTAGCCAAGTCTCCCTGCTGCAAGCTACAACAGGTGGATCATGAAACCAAGCTTTGCTTATTGCACTTATATACATACTCCGGTGGGATTATCATTTTCTCTCAGACCCACCACTTTTTTGGAGTTCTTTTCTTTTTGCATTTTTTTTCGAGTGCATCTATACAACATGTACATGTGCAGCATATATACAAGGAGTTTTTCCTCTTGAGCCAGTAGACTATCCCTCTTTTGAAGCTTTATTGCAACCCACAACTCCCGTCGTTAGACTTCATGGCAACCAGACCAAGTTGAGACGCACTTCCTTCACTAAATGAAGAAGAGAGGTTCCGCCTAGAAGTACTACCCTCATATGCTACCCCAAGCCAAGGAAGACTGCCTCCTCACCATCTCATCCGTAGAGAGCTCGGTGCATAGTGCGGTTGTCCAAGTAAAGCCATAATCTATATGAGTCATGTGTTGTTGTTAAGTGCTCTACTTAGGCTCATTGAGATGACATGTGATCATAGCCTAGTGGACTCAAAGAATTAAGTCTCCATGGACCTGAAAAGCCTTAAACCTAAGCCCTATAAGGTTCCTCTTAGAAATTAGGTGGATTAAGATCTTAATCAAGTTCCATTTCTCAATTTGATTCCAGGCTAGTTTAAATGTCAACTATCATCCAGAAAAACTATATACATATGTACAAAAAGATGCATATTTACACACTATTTTACAATCATGCAAAATTTTTGAAAAATGTTTTGAAATCATGAATGATGATGCATGAAGTGCAAGATTTGCAAAAAGATATTTACACACATTTACACAAGATTTTTGCAAACTTTTGATTTTCAAAACATTTTGGAAAAATTTTGTACTATATACATAATTTTGATACAAAAATATTTACACAAGCTTTACACAAAAGATTTTTGAAATCATTTTTACAAAAATAATTTGTACACTAGCTATGTATGTGCAAATAAAAGAAGATTATGTACATGAAAATTTTTTTAATTTTTGTGGTTTTTAGCCATTTTTATTTATTAACACACTCACACAAAGTACGAGTTATGGCTAAAGTATATATGAAATATATACACACCCCCCTATACTTAGCTCGAACGATGTCCTCAGAGTCAAGAGCGATGAAGAAGACATAACTCGTGCTATGTATAGGGAAGTGAAAAGGAAGGCTATACAAAAGGAGAATAAAAAGTCAAGAGGGACTCGGGTCTTCCCCCTATACTTAGGATCAAGTAATCCTAAGTATAGCAGGCTGTACACGAAGGGAAAACCGAGTGGAGAATGTACAGGGTCTACCCCCCCTATACTTAGGGTGAAATGCCCCTAAGTATAGGCAGCAAAACAGGGGTAGACGGAAACAAAAGAAATACCCAAAATGTCTCACATCCCCCCTATACTTAGGGTAAAGTGCACCCTAAGTATAGCATAATCACAAGATGAAGAAAGGGATGTGGGACTAAGGAATGTGGTGATATGGACATCTGGATCTATGTACATCGGAGGATCAGTAAAGCTCAGGCGTGAGATGCATTAGATGTGAGTCAAAGACCACATCTCACGCAAAATGAATAGGGGCAATATCAACGACCCGCGGCTCATGATCTAGAAATGGCTTGAGCCGCTGGCCGTTCACTCGGAAGGTACTCTCAGAAGACAACTCAAATATGTCGATGCTACCGTTGTCGTGTACCTTCCGAACCAGATAAGGTCCTTTCCATTTGCTCTGTAGCTTCCCTGGAAATAATCTAAGCCTCGCATCAAACAACCATACTCTTTGTCCAATCTCAAAATGCTTGTGGCTAATATGGGAATCATGCCACTCCTTGACTCTCTCCTTATAATGTAGGCTGCTTGAGAAAGCTGAATCTCTAAGCTCCTCCAGGGCAGCTAGCTCTGCCCTCCTCTGGTCTCCTATACCATCTGGATCTATAAGAATGTCTGTAACTGCCCAGAGTGACTTGTGCCTCAGCTCAACTGGTAGGTGACAGGGCTTGCCATATACGAGGTGAAAGGGAGATGTGCCCAAAGGTGTCTTGAAAGACGTCCTATATGCCCATAAGACCGAGTCCAATAGCTGTGACCAATCCTTTCGGTCAGGGCGGACGACTTTCTGCAGAATAGTCTTGATCTCCCTATTCGACACTTCGGCTAGACCATTCGTCTGTGGATGGTATGGTGTAGCAACGCGATGGTCTATGCCGAACTCGCTAGCAAGTGCCTTCACCTGGTCGTTGATGAAGTGAGATCCCCCATCAGAAATAAGAACTCGTGGAACCCCGAACCACGTGATGATATGCTTCCTCAAAAATCTGCAAACTGTCCTCGCATCAGCGGCTCGGGCGGGGATAGCCTCCACCCAACGACTCACATAATCTACGGCCAACAGAATGTACTCAAATCCCTGACTCTTAGGGAATGGACCCATGAAATCGATGTCCCATGCGTCAAAAACCTCACAGAAATGAATGGGCTGCATCGGCATCATATCACGCTGTCCACAAGTGCCCATCCTCTGACAATCAGTACACCTCTTCACGAACTCATCTGAGTCCTTGAAGAGGGTAGGCCACCACAAACCGGATTGGAGCACTTTCTGTGCCGTTCTCCTCCCAGAATGATGTCCTCCTGCCTCAAGCTTGTGGCAGTAAGTGAGGACGCTATGGTGTTCCTCCTGAGGAATACACCGACGCCAGACGCTATCCCCTCCTTCGTGGTAAAGGATGGGATCCTCCCAATGGTAGGACTTGGCCTTCGCTAGGAAGGTCTCAAGCCTCTGCCTGGGCCAATCTTGTGGGACTTTCCCAGCAACGAGAAAGTTCACAATATCGGCATACCATGGGAGTGAGGCGATAGCAAGGATCGCCTCATCTGGGAAGGTATCTCTGATAGGATCAATCTGCTCAGTCTCCTCAGGCTGCTCTAATCGGGAGAGGTGATCCGCCACCACATTCTTGACTCTAGGCTTATCCTTAATCTCAATGTCGAACTCCTGGAGTAGAAGGATCCATCTAGTCAGTCTAGCCTTGGCATCCTTCTTTGCCATGAGGTGCCTGATGGCGGTATATTCTGTAAACAAAGTCACTCTAGATCCAATGATATATGATCTAAACTTATCCAGGGCAAACACTACGGCTAGCATCTCCTTCTCTGTGACTGTATAATTCCGCTGGGCGGAATCCAATGTGCGGCTAGCATAGTGTATAGCAAATGGTACTCCATCCCTCCTCTGTCCCAGCACTGCCCCTACGGCAAAATTGGAGGCGTCCGTCATGATCTCGAATGGGAGAGACCAATCAGGTGGCTGGAGGACAGGAGCCTCAATCACGCACTGCTGGAGAGTAGCAAATGACGAAAGACACTTGTCATCGACAAGGAACTCGGTGTCTTTCGTCAAGAGGTCAGTCAACGGTCGGGCAATCCTGCTAAAATCATGAATGAATCTCCTGTAAAATCCAACGTGCCCCAGGAATGACCGTAACTGCCTCAAATTGGACGGCGGTGTGAGTTTCCTAATGACATCAACCTTGGCCGGATCAACCTCCATGCCCCTGTTGGAGATGATATGGCCAAGCACCGTCCCTTGAGTCACCATGAAGTGACTCTTCTCCCAAGATAGCACCAAGTGATACTCAATACATCGCTGAAGTACTCGATCTAGGCAGTCAAGACAAGAATCAAATCCGTCGCCGTAGATCGAGAAATCATCCATGAAGACCTCTAAGCACTCCCCTACCATGTCCGAAAAGATCGACAGCATGCACCTCTGAAAAGTCGCAGGGGCATTGCATAGCCCAAATGGCATGCGTCGAAAAGCGTATGTGCCGAAGGGACAGGTAAAGGTGATCTTCTCCTGATCCTCAGGAGCGATGGCCACTTGGTTGTAGCCCGAGTACCCATCCAGGAAGCAATAATGGCTCTTCCCTGCCAGTCTCTCAATGATCTGGTCAATAAAAGGCAGGGGGAAATGGTCCTTCTTGGTGGCTTGGTTGAGTCTCCTGTAGTCAACACAAACCCTCCAAGAGGTGGGTACTCGTGTAGCAATCTCCTCCCCCGACTCACTGATCACAGTCGTGATGCCCGTCTTCTTGGGCACCACATGCAAGGGGCTGACCCACTTGGAGTCGGAAATGGGATAAATAAAACCTGCACCCCACCACTTCGATATTTCCTTCATGACAACCTCTCTCAGGTTGGGGTTCAGACGCCGCTGGAACTCACGCGACGGCTTCGCCCCATCCTCGAGATAGATGTGGTGGGAGCACACTGATGGACTAATCCCATGGAGATCTGCTACGCTCCATCCGATCGCCTTGCGGTTCTTTTCAAGAACCCCCATCAAACGGGATTCCTGCTCTCCAGTCAACTCGGTGGAGATGATGACTGGGTACATCTCTGGATCGCCCGCAAGGAATCGATACTTCAGCGAAGTAGGGAGCGGCTTCCGCTCTGGAATGCTGGGTGCCGGCAAATCTGGCTGTGGAAGAAACTGAGTGAAAGCTGCAAGATCGGCCAAATCTGCCTGGGAAAGTGAAAGTGTACTCTCGCAAATTGGATCGGGAGAAGGCGGCTCAACTGCACTGTCTCTGGTCTGCTCTGCCTCTACCTCCTCCTCATCAATAGGCTCAACTGGACTCAAGTCTGGCATCTGATCATAGCAATCGGCCCAATCTGACTCTGAATCCGAGGGATCTGTATCAGAAACGGTGGCATCAGTACCACCGGAAAACAAGGTGGCATCAGCACCACCATCACAAATCATAGTGCTGCGATCAAGGACCGGCTCCGCTGCCGCAATGGTATCCTGAACCAGGTCTGTGCTCTCCAGACTCTCCTCTGCTGTCATCTCTGCATCAGCTGTGTCTGAAAGTGAGAGGGTGGTCTGTGTCTCAAGGTCTGCCCAAGCTGCCTCATCATCTGTGATCACAAAATCACAGTCCTGGTGGATGTCTGGCGCTGCGTCTGTCAGCTGCTCTGAATCGGTACTCGCATCTGAGCGGGATCTGAATCTGGCTCTATAGTCCTCGACCGTCTCTATTTGTATACTCTCGCCCTGGACGCGAAAGTACACCTTCCCACTATCATGATCAGTCACCGCCTTGGCTGTGGCCAAGAACAGACGACCAAGGATGATGGGGGTATCGGTCACTGACTCAGGGATCTCCATGTCCAACACTACGAAGTCCACGGGGAATTGCAGACCCTGAATCGTGACGATAACGTCTCGTAATAACCCCTTCGGCCTCTTGACAGATCGATCAGCGAACTGAAGGACTGTCCTGCTCTGTCGAAGAGTGCCCAACTCGAAGCGGTCGAGAAGGGCTGCCGGAAGTAGGTTGATTGACGATCCGCTATCTAAAAGAGTACGGTCGAACCACTGCTCACTAATCTGGCATCTGACATACGGGGCCCCTGAATCTGGCCTCTTGGCTGGCAGTCGGTTCTGGATCGCAAAGCACGTGGCTTTGGTCAGCACATGTATCTCTGAAGTGTGGTTCCTCCTCCTCCTCCTGACTGTAGTCCTCTCTCTCAAAGATCTCTGGAGAAGGGGGATGTGCTGCAAAGCCTCCTGGAGGGTCAGCTGAATGTGAAACCGATCTATCATGCTCTGGCTGAACTCCTCAAGCTCTCTCTTTTTTGGATCATTTTTCTTCCCCTTCCCCATCTGAAGGGCTCTAGGGAAGGGGATCACTGGGTCCTTCTCAGATGAAGGACTAGGAAAAGGTCTAAGCGGTTCAAGGACCGGATCCACACATACATCATGCACCACAGTGGGACCAGAAGAAAATAAACCTTTTCCTTTATTCATAACAGAATTCTGAGATACATGGACACGAGGAAAAACATCAGATCTCTCTCTACAAACACCGGTGGCCTCAGTACCACCACGGGCTGGCTGCTCTGCTGCTGCTGACGGAAGACGTCGCGCGGCATCAGTACCGCGGGCTGGCTCGGCTGCATGGGTGGCATCAGTACCACCTCCTAGCTCTGGTGAAGTGGCGGCCTCAGTACCGCCGGTGGGATCAGCATCCTTGGTGGCCTCAGTACCACCGTCATCATCTGGAGCGGTCTCAGTACCGCTCTCCTCCTCCTCCTGTGGCGCCTCGGGATGGTGCTCAGATGAGGCGCCGCCGTCTGCTGGGGTCCTACCGCTCCTAAGTGTGACAAAATCAGCATCAAATAAATCCGAAGATGTATCATCAAATGGGTCACTAGGAGTGGCTGACTCAGTATGTACTACCTGCTCAGACTTCCGCTTGAGGCTGTTCGGATTGGGCTCTATCTGGGCTGGTATGGCGGCCTTCCCTCTCACCAGGTCCCGCATCTCCTGGCGGAACTCGTCCATCTCCCGTCTGAATGTGGCCTGCTGGTCCGTGAGGAGGCGGGCGATGTCATCCAAAGCGGGGCTCTCGTGGGAGCCTGACGGGTGGCCTCTCTGTGGATGAGGCTGTGGCTGCTGGTAAGGGTAAGAGGGGTAGGAAGGAGGGTGCTGCTGGTGCTGGTATCCCTGGTGAGCCTGCTGCTCACGTCTCCAAGGCTGTCCCTGCTGCTGATAGGGACGAGGACCGTAGGCTGACTGCTGCTGATACACTGGGGGCTGCTGCTGCGGCTGGTGATGGTCTCTCTGCTGGGAGTACTGCCCTCCCTGACCTGACGGCTGCTGCTGGGGCTGGGCACCACCACTCCCCCACCTGAATCCGGGATGGTCTCGTCGGATCCCAGGCTGGGGACGGTCGTACCAGATCCCGTTGACATCCATTAACGACTCTGCATCCAGGGGGGCTGGCGGGAGTATTGCCAGAGGCTGGTCCGGCTGGTAAACCACCATCTGCATCTCTGGAGATGGTGGAGACTGGTAGGTGGGCTGCGGCTGCTGGTACGGCTCCGCCTGTACAAGGTGAACCTGTCTAGGCTGCACTGGGGTGCTGGAGCGCTGGGACGAGCTGCTGCTGCTGCCGGCGTCGCCTCGCGACTGAAGACGGGGCTGAGAAGCCGTCTGTGTCTCCTGGAGACCCATGAGCTGTGTCTTCAGGTCGCTCAAGACCTGTGCCATCTGATCCATCTGTGCTATGCTCTGGCACTGCTTCTTCTCTATCAGCTCCATGCGGTCCAACTTCTCGCTGATGATGCCCATGTCCGCAGCTGACGACTCTAACTGTGCTGCTGCTGTGGCTGCGGACGAACTGGAAGGACCTGCATCTACCCGTGCTATCCTCTGGTACTGCACGGGTCCTGGCTGATGTGGCTGAGTCTTCTGAGTGTAGAGCCGGGTCTGGGACATGACCATGTAGTTCTCTGCCATCTCCTCAAAAATAGCCCAGACCTGGTCGTGGTCCTTGGCGAAGTAGGATCCGCCACAAGAAGCATTCACCAGGCCCTGTAGCTCTGGTGACAGTCCGCTGAAGAAGCTCTGAACTAGGTTCGGCTTCGTGATATCATGGTGCGGGCATCTGTCCAAAAGCTCTCTGAACCTCTCCCAAGCCTCGTGGAACTGCTCGTTGGGGAACATGGAGAAGTTGCTGATCAGGGCCCTCGCTGCATTCGTCCGCCCGAGTGGATAGTACTTGTTCAAGTACTCGGTGCGGAGCTGCTCCCAGGTATATACAAATCTCCCCAAATGCTTCAGCCATGTGGCTGCTCTATCTGCCAGTGAGAAGGGGAATGCGATCATCCTGATCGTGTCCTGGTCCACATGTCTGTCGTGGACAGTGCTGCATATCATCAGAAACTCCTGGAGGTGGAGGTGGGGCTCCTCTGTAGCGAGTCCGTGGAACCGAGGAAGCATCTGCAAGGTGTTCGGGGGGAACTTGAAGTCCCCCACGATGGCTGGAACCACCACCCAATGGTGCATCAAAGTAGATCCGGGGTTGTGCCACTCCCGCATCGGTCTAGGTGGTCCTGCTCCTCCTGCGGCTGCTGCCGCTGCGGCGGCGGCCGCGGCTGCTGCTGCTGCTGCGGCTCGTGCCTGTGCATCTGCATCCGGGATCTCCTCGGGCTCGCTCTGCTGGTCTCTCTCTACTCTGAGCCTCTCCAACTCACGCCTCATCTCCATCATGAAAGCTCCCTGATCGCGGAGCTGCTGCTGAACTGTATCAAGTGATGCGATCAGGGTGGAGTTGATTGCTCCCTGGTCTAGTACAATATGCTCTGGTCTGCGGGAGTGATCATCAGAACTGCCTGCTCCGGCCATCTCGACGTCTGCAAAACCAAATGAGCCCAACTCAGGTGCCGTCAAATGAATCAGTCTCTCCTCGGGCTCATGTCTCTCAGGAAGGTCAGAAAGGGGATCGAGGGGGAACAGGGTGGAGTCGTACTCGGGCTCGGAGAGCTGGTCTGAGCTCTCGCGAGCCAACCTAGATGATGAGGTAGACGCGCCCGAAAGTGGTGCAGCCAGAGGCTGCCTAAGAGATCGTCTACCCATCATCTCGATCTGGCGAGTAGGGTGGATGAGATCTGGAAAAACTATGATCTGAAAACAAACCCCCGGTTCACCAACGCAACGCGAGCTGAAGACCGTGAAAGTTCGGTCAAATTATCTTGTCGATTTTATTTTGGTGAACACACAAATATCAGAGCGCTTACGTGACCTGTCGGGATATCCGCTGCTAACCCCAACCGACTGTCCCGCACGGAAGAGTCGGTAGTCAGTCGAGTTTAGCAACGGGGGGCTCTACCTAGTGTGCGGGGTCACTCTCTCGCGCATACAAACCAAGCAATGAGGGGGTTGCTCTCCCCAAGACAGAATTTTTAGGGTGAGCGAGTTTTAAGGTCAATAGTCTTAGCAGTCCCAATTTTATGGTTACACTTTTTTTAGGTATTTTTCAAATCAAACAAAATCGCCTAACGAATTTTTCGGTTCTCCTGGTTATTAAGTCCAAAATCGGGGGGAAGAAGTCGAAAAAGCCGATGCACGAAAAATCAATGATGCATGCAAAGTCAGAAATGCGTACCTGCCTCCAGCTCTCTACATGCAAAATGATCCGCGCATAAAATAAAGACAGAAATGTAAACTAAGCTATATGATGCAACGGTGAAAGCCGAGTCCTAGACGAGCAACTTCTAGCGAAGAACCGTCTAACCGGTCACCGACCTCCAAGCCAAAGGGTCCGGTCTTGGCTCGTCCCTCCCCTGCCCGACAAATCGGGGGTAGGAGTAAGCGCTTTACAGGACGAGCTACGGCACGTAGGCTACGGAAGCTAGCGAGTCGGTTATTTTTATTATTTATTTTAAGTAGGTCCAATACGGTCTATAGGAACAGATAAGCCTTAGGTGTGTGGATCCTACTCAGTTATGTCACAGTCACCAGAAAGTCCTAAGTCTAGGGGCTCGAGCAAAAACCACGAAAAATCCGGAAAATGACAGTAAGAAAGGAAAAAGAAATCTGCGAGAAAAAGCCGCGAAAAAGCCGCAGGTCCTAATAGGTCCCCCGAGCACGCCGGTGCTCGGCGAAACAGACCCGCTACGGTCTCAAGTCCACAAAGAGTCCAAAAGTTCAAGTCCCTGAATTATTACAAATAATAATGAATAAAACTATCCTACTACCTCACCCACTCAACTCTCTCTCTCTCGCACACTCCTGCGGCTTCGTAGAGAAAGAAGCCACCTCCGAACTCCGCGGCTGCACCGGCTCCTCGAAAGTAGCCTCCGCGGTCCTCGGGCCCTCGCAAAAAACAGAGAAGAGAGTGGTCAGACCAATAAAATAATCAAATAATGAATGAAAATAACAGCAAGGGTCTATGTGCAAAAATGGAAACAAAATAATCACACAAAATAAAACAAAAATAAAAATAAGAGAAAATCGAAATAAAACAAAATAAAACAAAAAAGAAACTAAATACAAAAGTCGCGAAAAGCCGCGAGCTCCGAAGAGCCGCGAAAAGCCGCGAAAACAAAAATGAAAAGAAAATCAAAAATAACTACTAAGCCGTGCTCCCCGGCAACGGCGCCATTCTGATATCACGGAATCCCGAACAACTGAGGTGAAGGTATGGAAATGAGGTCGTTGCGACCTCAGTCACTCGAATACGTGTATCAAGAAAAATCAACCACTCAAACAGATAAAAATAATCAAGCACGAAAGCGAGCGGTCTAGCTATAAGATTAACCTGGTATAGCTCCCAGGGTCGAACACAAGGAGCACGGGTTGGCCTAGGGCCTACGAAGTAGTAAAAAGAAAATAAAATGAACAACAAGGATTTTTAATGGTTTTTAATAATTTTTATATTTTTTTGGATTTTTAAAAGGTGAAGAAAATAAAAGAAAACAAATATCAACACACTTTGGCAATTTATTTAACACACCAAAAATCAAGCAAAAATTAAAGAAAAATTGTTTTTATGTTTTTTAGGTTTTTAAGTGTTTTTGGTGAATTTTTGGTATTTTTCGAATGTATATTTTATTCTATAAAAATCAAACAGTGCTCAAAGGCCTAGGTACTGTCCAGCAAGGCTTGAAACCCAAAAATAAAATATTTATGGATCTCAGCAAGCCCTGGAGGTAATTTTCCTGTAATCTAGAAAGAATAAGGAAAATTTGGGCACCTAAATTATTGTTTTTGGATTTTTATATTATTTATTATAATTTTTATGAGTTTTTAGGGGTTTTTAGATTTTTAGGGTTTTTAAGCAATAAAAAATAGCCAAAATTGGCTAGAAAATCAAACAACACACAAGAAACAGTAACTAATTTTTTTGGAATTTTTGAAGGTGTTTTTATATTTTTTTGGTATTTTTAAACCTAGACAGTAGCTAAAAAGGATGTTTTTGAATTTTTAAAAATACTAAATGAAATCAAAAATGTCCTAAAAAATTCTCAAAAATCCAACAACATGGCAGGAGCCATGTGTCAAATTTTCATCGAATTTGGAGGTGGTTTGATATTTATTCAAAAATCAACAAGGGGGCACAGTGCACAGGGACGTAAGTGCAAATACCCAAAGCTCTGGGGGTCAAGGTGCAAAAATCCCAGCAACTCACGCGCGTGGCGCGTGCCTGGGGCACTCAGGGGACTTTTGGTAAGAAAAACCAAGTTCCTGGACCTTTTGGTAACTCGTACCAAAAGTCCGGGGGCTTGGATGCAAAAATCCCACTAAAATCCGCACATGCGTGAATAAAATGCTCACAGGGGCATAAATGCAATTACCAAAAAGTTTCTTTTCATTCAATAACCCAACAGAACTACAGGATAAAAGATGTAAATAGCCCAGACAAGGCACGTGGCGAAGCACGTGAGATCACATACACAGGGGCATAAAAGCAAATAAAAACAAGCACGAGGTCCCAGTTGCAATTTACCCTACGTAAATAAAGTTACTCAAATATTTACAGGACCAAGACTAAAAAGACAAACTAAGAGGGGGCCCTAAGTAATTTACCCCTTTATTCGTCGACGGCTGGATGCGCGCCACGTGGAAGATCGGGCGGTCCTGGATGGCTGGCGCTCCTCTTCGTCTGCCCTTGAGCCGGATCGACGGTGCAGGAGAGGACACGTGGGAGATCGAACGGCCTCAGGTGCTGATGGTTCCTCTCTCTGCTGCTAACGGTCCTGATCACGCCTCGAATCAATCAACGGCTGCTGCTCCTCGAAGATCGGACGATCAAGATCAAAACTGGGAGCGGAGGCTGATCGGACGGCGCTGAAGGATGGTGGAAGAACACTCAGCCGGCGAGCTTCGCCGGCCTCGTGCGTGAGCTGTAGACCTCCTCAGCTGCTCCTGATGATCGGAGAAGATCCGCGGTGATGCCCCGCGGCTGGTGGTAGCCTCCGATGGCCCACCCGAGCCCTGGAGGGGCTCCGGCGAGCTCGGCGGCGGTAAGCTCCTGGACCTGATGTGAGGGGGGCTCAGATGCCCTCCTTCTGACCTGCAAAGCAAACCAGAAGCTTCGCGGGTCGAGGGCAAAGTGCCTCGACCCAAGGAAGCGGCGTGAGGGTGAACGGGGCGTCGGGGCGAATGAGCTTCGGCGAGCGGAAGGTGGTGGAGCTCAACTCCCAGCTCCGGGGCGAGCTGGGTTGAATGACTGGGCGAAGAACGTGTGGGGGTAGATGGCGAAGATGATGGTGTGTCCCGATGATCGAAATGGTACTCGATATGGCCGGAATCAGAGGAACACGTCGGAGAGTCGATTTGGGCGAAATCAGAAATTACACTAAGTGGAAGGGCTAATCGACTACCTGGGTGATGCGGGAGACTATGCTGGAGCTTGGCTAGCTCCTGGTCGTCGCCTCGAAGGTCGTCACTGCCTGAGGCTCGAGCTCCGGTCGAGTGGCGGAGCACGACGGCGTGAAGTTGCCGGATCAGTGACCGGCCACCTTCTCCTCGCTGCAACAAGGGCCAACGCGAGCTTTCACCTCGGTGGTTACGATGGAGGTCACGGGAGTGGAGGTAGGGAGCCAAAGATGGAAAGAGGAGGCGGCTGAGCTCAGGCTTTATATGGGTGCAGGTCCGGGAAGGATCGGTTGGGTCCGGCTCGATGAAGCACGGACCCCTAGGCAAGGAGTCGGGCGTGGTTTCCCGGATGCACGAGGAAGGATCGGAGCGCGAGATTTGCGGGTTTGGAAGCCGGGTCGGGCGTCACGACCCGTGTGAAGTGGTCCACAGGGGGGAGTTGACCGGGCGGTCAACAATCCCCGTGGACCAATGGGGAAGGGCCACGTCATAAAGATTTAGAAATTCAAAATAAAATAGGAAATGGCCGATTCATGAAAAACTCAAAACATAAAAAATGTTTGTTTTAATTTTTTCTATTTTTTTGTGATTTTTAATTAATTTTTGGAAATAAAAATAAGGTATATACAATATAGGTCTATACATAGGTATATATACAATATAAGATTTTTAATTTTGATTTTTAATTAGTTATTTTTATACATTTTTATTCCTATTTTATATTTTATTTATTTAGAGAATAAAATGAGGAATAAAAAGCTATTTTTATTTTATTTTTATTAATTATATACATAGGTGAAATAAATAGTTATTTACAACTATATACATGGCATATGTACAATATGTTTTTGCATTTTTAATTTTGTAATTTTTATTTGATTTTTGTTTTGTTTCTTTTTATTTATTTTATTTACAATATATACCATAGATTATTTACAAAAAGTTTTGGAAAAATAATTTTATTTATTTATAAGGGTAAATAAATAGGGAAGGTGGTTTATGTACATGGTGTAAGGGTATTTTTGGTCTTTTTGATTTTTAAATTTTTATTTTATTTTTAATAGTTCTAAATATATACAGAATATATACAAGCATATTTTTGGTTGAGGAAAATATAATTTTATTTATTTACAAATATATACATGTGTGAGCCCCTATCTCCCTCTACTTGGCTTTTATGCGGTCAGGCCCATAATGAGCCCTCCCTTGGGTTAGGTTGCTCAATATTTATTCTAAATATTTCCCTCTTTTTCTTTTTCATCTTTATTCTTTTATTTTTGCACAAAAACATGCTAATTATCTATATTTACAAACATGCATGCTTTTGCTAACTTTTCCTAGTTACACATATCTACATGCATTTGCATAGGTTTTTGTAGCTAAAATATAAGAATAAAGAGTGATGAATGGGTATTCATCAGATACTATTATATTCTTGGGTGCATAACCAGAAAAGATTAGGAGAGCTTCGTTCATCATGGACATTTTTGGGTTGGTGTTTGGCCTGCGAGTTAACAGAGACAAGTTCGTGGTGGTCCCTTTCGGGCTCTCGGAGTTGGAGTAATGGAATGTGTCTGAGATGTTGGGTTGCTCGTCATCGTCTTTGACGATTACTTACCTTGGGCTTCCTCTTGTGGCGGGGAAGCCAAAGGTCGGGGACTGGAGGATTTTGATAGAGAGGCTGGAAGCTAGGCTGGCTGGATGGAAGGCGACTGTGCCTTCTATGGGGGGAAAGCTGGTACTATTGAAGCATGTCCTATTGGCAATCCCCATCTTCTTTTGCTCCACGAGATCTATACCTGCATGAGTTCGACATAAGATCGAGGTTTTGATTAGAAGATTCTTTTGGGCAGACGGTCGACGGAGCAAGAATGGTATTCACCTCGTGGATTGGGCCAAGGTGACAAGCTCGAAAAAGAAGGGTGGCTTGGGGGTGCTGCGGATGGGGGAGATGAATAAGGCCTTCATGACAAAATGGATGTCTTCGCTTTGTGGCAAGTCAGAGGACTTGGTTTGTTGCTTGATGAGGAAGATCTATGGGGTGAACTTATCTTTGGAGGTTAATCCTGGGTGGTTGCCGTCAGTGCTGTGGAAAGGGATTACTGTGGTGATGTTAGAGATTTCGTCCAAGCTACGGCCGGTGCTCGGGGATGGTGCATGATTTCGTTCTGGTTCGATGACTGAATGTGGGATGGTCTTTGAGTGAGAGGTACACACATTTGTTTAGATTGACGGGAGACGACGCGGTCAAGGTGCAGCAGGTATGGGACAATGGGACGTGGTCTCCGATTTTTAGCTCGACATTCTTGTATCGGAGGATGGAGGAGTTATTAGCGCTTCAGATGGAGTTGTTGCAACGCACGGGGTTGTCCACAGGCATGGATCATTTGGGGTGGAGAGATGGAAAATTTTCAATTAGGAATGCATATCATTTTTTTGGTGGATGATGGGACCGTGGTGCAGGATGAGATGAGGATTGACATGGGATGATTTGGAAGAGTAAGGTACCGAATCGGATTAAGATCTTCCTTTGGTTGTTCATGCTGGGGAGATTCTCTCGAAGGGACGCCGGGGACTTCTGCTAGGCTTGGAGGATGTTTCTTGCGATCGTTGAGGTATGGCAATAGAGGACGTAGAGCACTTGCTCTTTGCTTGTCAATATTCGACGACGGTGTGGGAAAGAGTCAATGTGGCATGGTTGGTGAGCCGGGACTGTGACGCTTTCTGGAGGAGCATAAGATCAGTTTATTGTGGTGGTCAGGAAGACAACTCTTTTCCTTTTATTGTGGTTTGGTCCATCTGGCATGCTAGGAATGAGCTTATATTTAGGGGGCAAAGGTTTTATTCTGAAATATTATTTAGCAGTGTAGGGCATTGTGTTCCGCATGGTAAGTATAACATGATGTAATACCTTTCTTGTGTTATATTTATATTTATATTTATAAACCTTGTGGTGGTTCCCTGCTTGGGAGGCATCCTTTTTACTCTAAAAAAAGAAAGCCACTCTTGATCGATAGCCACCTTTTCAAGTTCTCTGTGTGAAGCTAAAAAACTCCTATGGGCTACTGAAAAATTTGGTGATATTTTTATATGCATTACAAAGTCCAAGTGGCATTCTCTGGAATGCAAATGCGTGGTTACTTACTTGAAAAATTCAAGAGAAGGTGGTTTTCTCTTGATCTGATAGATAGATTTCATTTATATTAGAGATATATTTTCGCGAATCTGTTTTGTGAATTCTTTGCATGATATAATCTCTGTTGTGCTATCCGATAGTAACTTTGATATTGGTACCGCTGATATTCTTTCAAAATTCATCCCTCCCTCTGTTTCCCTCTTCCCATCCATTCCTGATTAGACCCTTAAACCCTAACTCCCTCTCTCCAGCTCTTTTCTGCACCCTCTCCCACAACGGTCAGACCTCTCTTAGGACGGAAACAACAACACACGATGCATAATGACAACATCATCGAAGCCACATCACTTGCACGACAATATGGATCAATATCAAAAACAAATATACGACATTGGAGGCAAAGAGGGCCCCTCGCTGGTCAAATGAAATCAATCTTTCTTAATGGGTTCGCTACACCATTAAGAAATCTACTTTTTGTGGATCTATTCTAATGGGTCCCGTCCACTCGTTAAGAAAAAACAACCATCCTAATGTGTTAGAGGATCTATTAGGAAATCCTATCATCTATGTTGTTGCGAATCACGGAAGCAAATATGCACAAAAAATGATCAATCAAGCAAGCATGCAAAAATACGAATTTATAAGGTTCACACGTAACTGGACCACGTCCGCGGATGGTAGCGATTGTTTTTTCTATGTAGAGAAAATGAATACAGAGGGTATAGATAACCCTAAAGCTAGGGAGTTTACA
The DNA here is from genome assembly GCA_037367405.1 of Ottelia alismoides. Classification (NCBI taxonomy): domain Eukaryota; kingdom Viridiplantae; phylum Streptophyta; class Magnoliopsida; order Alismatales; family Hydrocharitaceae; genus Ottelia; species Ottelia alismoides. The sequence continues at coordinate 27,788 of JAZKJV010005122.1, read as the reverse complement.
AGACATATTAATATATGCCATATTCATACTTCCAGTAGTGTCATCGGATAATGATTCAATGGCATATCAACATCCATGCAAGTGTCACAGAATGGATTTGTTTCAGATTTCCCATCCCACGAACTGATCATAGCTTCTTCAAGATGGAACGGTTGAAAGTGAGATTGGGAAGCATGGTTATGATGACAGAGAGTTTTTCTGGCTTCCGTTTAATTAGGGCATAGTTTTATTTTGATTCTGAGTTTAAACATCAAAGTCTTTGATCGTTTTATCGAAATGAGAAAAGTCTCGGGAGTTAGTTAATTAGATGGAGCATTGACCAGCCTTTATTTGGCCGTCAATAACCATAAAACTAAAAGGAATTTTTACCTGCAGACCCTATAAACTTTGTCAATTACCTCTACGACCTTTGAGACAACCTAATTCCCCCATCGACCCCGTAAACTTGTCAACTCTTACTCCATGAACCCTCCGGTTAATTTGTTTGAAGCCTGTGAGGATTCTTGGGTAATTTTTAGGGTTGACAGGGTAATTACATTGTGCAAAAAGTCGTAGAGGTAAGCAAAGTTTATAGGGTCTGCCGGGTAAAAATCCCAAATTTAAAACACTATATCTAATTAATGACACCGATATACATCTCTTCTGCCCATCTCATTAGAAGTTGCGCACTATTTACACATTTATCACGACAAACGGGACTGTATATATTTTCACACACACATCATATATTTGACTAATATTATTTTTAAAAGACTCGTCAAAGTTCGATATACGTATCTTATTCTGCGGAAGAAGAACATAAACATTTCCGTTTCTTGACCTAATTCCAGTTCCCATGTAGAGCTTCCAATTTCAAATATCATATTATGCTTGATACGTCCACAAACACCAACCTTAATCATCCTCACAGGTCATGTATGCATTCAACTATTATTATTTGACTACTATGATTACCAATTTACAAAATATATCCAAAGCACCAAAGAGGGTTCACCCTTTAACCCTACTAATAACCACTAAATTAATCAACATTACGTTAATATGATTAACACGAACCCTAATCACTTCACTTCATCTGGAGCCCCTTGATGTCCACAAGGACGTGGCTCCCAAACTCAGGAACCCATTGCTGCATCTGCACTCCTTGCTGTCCACCAGCCCCAGCCGGCAGCTGAAGCAGCTCCACGTCCCCGTCCCCTTCGAGCCCGTCACGCCCTCGCTCTCTACCCCACAGCTCGGCAGGCTGATGCTTAGTTCCAAATTCACATCGGTCTGCCGGTGCCCACTCGCCATCGGGCCATCGGCAACTGCACGCATCACGTTGTAAGCCTTGGGAGAGTTTTGCAGCCTCCGACGTATGTGCGTGTTCCAGTAGTTCTTGATCTCGTTGTCGGTCCTCCCCGGCAGCCTCGCGGCTATCAGAGACCACCTGTATCATCAAATTCGATACTGATTAGAGATGGAGATGCTCCGATGGATGTGTGATCAACATGTTTGATAATCCTATCCTACGTACTTGTTCCCAAGGAGGGAGTGGAGTTTGATGATGAGGTCGTCTTCATCGGTTGTGAAGTTGCCGCGCTTGAGGTCGGGCCGGAGGTAGTTGATCCAGCGGAGGCGGCAGCTCTTGCCGCACCGCTGGAGGCCGGCGGCTTGCGGGAGGGAGCGCCAACAGCCCTCACCGTGGGTGCGGATGTACGCGATGAGGCGCTCGTCCTCCTCCTTGGTCCATGCTCCCTTGTTGGTGTGGGCTTTCTCGCAGCATGGAGACCTTCCCATCTCTCTCTTTCTCTATAACTGTCTCTCTTTGGCCAATTCGGTATTATTGGTTCGTGGGCATATATAAATTGTGGGAGCTTGACCTCAGGAAGGAGAGGATGAGATGTGGTTGTTGAACGAATAGGGGAAGGGAAGGAAATATATGTATATATAATAATCACTTGGTCCACGTAATCGCCACGTAATTATCATGTGATCTGTCCCGTGTTCGAAAGAAATTCTTCTAGCAGACATCCCTGTATCAACGTAGGATAAGATTGTCTCAACGGAGATTACTACTTAAGAACTTAAACTTTAATAGCAGCCCGTAATTAAGAATCGGGATGCTGCAAACACAGGGGACCCCCTTATCATTCATGGTTGTGTGGTAGGATAGTATCTAAGACTATAAAATATGGAGGAGAAGGATAAGGAAAAGGGAGTGATTTGGGTGGCTGTTGGCGTCTGCTATCTTGTAATCGCAGTTGCTTCATCTTAGTTATAATTATAAAAATATATTACGTTGTCCAGATAAAAGACCTGCACAGAACCCTAATTTTTTCAGCTCAGTATTGTTAAACATGCGTTTATGGTATTTGTTCCACATCTTTAAGGTAATTTCCATTGATATAGGATTTACGCGCGTGATTATATGAAAACTACGAAGGTGATTATTGGGATTTATACACGCAAAGGGATTGATATATATAGCAGAAGGCTATTCTTAATAGGGATAATATTAACAACATAGGTTAGAGATCTTTTTTTTTTCTGCTGCTTCTTTTCCTTGCCGTTCTCGACTTCTTTAAACACTGATGGAGATGAGATATCTTGGGATTTCCTTGTTTCCATAAAGTCACAGGAAGGAAGAGTTTGAAGGAAGAAAATAAACGTACGTTCAAACATGCAAACACATAAATCACGAGAATCACACGAAATCTGCTGAATATAGTTAGCAGAATCCTCCGTCGGTTAGGTTCGAGTTATTTCTATGTGGAAAAAAAACCTGCGTATTTGGACAAAGGTCGAACAATAGATGGCACCGATGAGCACTCCCGTCGTTGTCACAGGATGGTCCATCCAAACCACGGGAGGCCCCATCGCCTTTGTGTGTAGTTACCGAACACTTGATTCCCACTTGGTAGTTAGGTTGCGGACCTAAATTGCCCATTTGGCTCCACCCACCATGATCGCGACTCCACCTCCACTTTTGGGTTCCTACAGTTTCACTTCTAGTATGCTCGATTTTATCTTTTTTTTTAACTCTTGGGAAGCTATTCCCAACTTACACTCACACTTCGCATCCGACGCAGCACATGGGTGAATATATCTGTATTGGATCGTGTTCGTATCTTTCTCCAAGCATCTGGATATGGATATTCATTTTTTTGTATTCTACACAAGTACGCATGTCGGTTGATTTCTAGAACGCTTCTTCGATTTCTAGGACGCTTCTTTGATTTTTTTATAAGTAGGTATGTTTGTTGGCGAGCAGATCCTCAGCTGTACAGCTGTAAATGGTGATTGTGCCGCTCGATCAAGATCGAGCAATTCCCATGAACATTGGATTTTTGTGGGTCCTTATTATGCAAACCGCTTGATCTTGATCGAGCAGCTCCGATACGATCCCCATTTACAACAGTCCTCTTTTGTACAACAGAGGATATGCTCTCTGTTTGTTGACCACTCGTGCGTCTTAATATAATGAGGCCACATACGTGGTTTCTATCATCAAATCTCATGTCTCGATGGTTGCAACCTATATATTCTAGTTTTTTTGGCCAATTTATGAAGTAAGAAATCGATCGAGGCCTATGACCTCGATCTCCAGTAGGGCAAATAGACCTTGTACGCCTATTTATTCCTTCTCCTTTGGTAAGTTTGTGCCTATATGCATGCATGCATGCATAATTTATTTATGGGTAAATTACAGGAAAGGGACTGATCTTTACAAGGAATCCAAATTAGGGACTGATTTTTAGTTTGTAACAAATAGGGGGACCGGAGTTTAACTTATCGTTCTAGTCCCCAATGCCGTTAATGGACGGATCAATCCTTAGTTTCACTTGACGAAATTACCCCTGACCAGTATGGTTTACTTTTTCAGTTTTCCCCCATTCGAGCCCCAACCAAATTGAGCCAAAGATCCTCCGCCTCCCCTCTATGACGGCTGCTCTGATCATCACTGACTCCAGATCACAACACGGATGTGCATAGGAATGCCTTGGAGGTGATATCGTTTGGTGCGGGGAGAGGGATATGCGTGGGGGTGAGCATGGGGCTAAGAATGGTGCAGCTTCTGGTGGCCACGCTCGCTCACTCGTTCGAGTGGGAGCTCACCGGTGGTGTGTCTAGCGAGAAGCTAAACATGGAGGAGGCGTTTGCAACTGTAGTTGGTATACTTGGCATTATGTTCCATGCCTCTTAGAGAAAAAAATCAAACTTTGTTGGCACTATTGACAAAATGGTATAGTGGTTAGGCATGCGGGCTTTCAATGGGGGAAGTTGAAAAAGTAAAGTGAGGGGAATCAGAGCGATAAGTCATGTGTCGACTGCTCAACTCCTGCATTCTGTTCTTTCCCCTCGCCCCGTCGCCATTCCCGGTGATCGAGCCTTCTGAATCATACAGGAAGCTCTCGACGGCGGCGATCATCGCGATCGCCGTCGCGGGGGGGTCTGCTGCTACTGATCTTGCTTATTGCTCGTGATTTTCCTAGTAACCCGTCGGCGGCGACGGCGGGGCGCGCCACCACCTCCAAAGCAGGCAACGATGACAGCGAGGTTGTTGGGGATGGGCATGGCGGAGACGGTGGCGACGTCGTTGACGTCGAAGGAGGAGATGGGGGGCCTGGACGGGGTGAAGAACAAGCGGGTGTTCTTCGAGAACGGCGGCGGCTACAGTCGATCTGGAGGATCTGCTTCGAGCGTCGGTGGAGGTATTGGGGAAGGGGATCACGGGGACGTCGTACAAGGCGGTGTTGGAGGACGCGACAACAGTGGTGGTGAAGAGGCTCAAGGACGTGGGGGTGCAGAGGAAGGAGTTCGAGGCGCAGATGGAGGTGCCCATTCAGGAGTTCAGGGGTAATTTCGTCAGGTGAAACCATAGATTGAGCCGCCCACTCACGGCGTTGGGGACTAGAATGATAAGTTAAACTTCGGTCCCTTATTTGTTACAAACTAAAAATCAGTCCCTAATTTGGGATTCCATGTAAAGATCAACCCTTTTTTGTAATTTACCCTTTATTTATTTTTGGGGTTTCTTTTGCATATTTTATGTTTTTAGTTAATGTTTGCTTCTTACATGAAGGCACGCATTTCTAAGAATATAATATTAATGCGTGCGTGAGGGTGTTTGTTAAAGTAATTAGCTTAATTTTTTGTATTAGCTAGATGAAATATGCGTTCATCATATACAACTAGGGATAAACATCGGATTGGGCTAGTAGCCCGATCCAACCCACGAACCTGACCCACAAGTTCAATCAGAATAAACCCTACCCAATTTATATTAGGGTGGGCTCGAGCCATATTAAATAAATGGGCTAGACTTGGGCCAACCTTGACCCAAAATCGTTCGCCGACGAGTCCGACTCGATAAGATCCCGATAAGATGTCCCATATAATAATCCATAATTACGAATTACTATAGTGTGGTTCTGTATATTATAGTCAATCTTTACTACCTACATAAACATAATTGTCCATTCTCTTGTCTTCAAACTCATGATCAAGATTTTCTCATTATCTAATTATCGTAACATCACTTTTCTCAATACATGATGAGTATCACTTCTCTCAATATTTATCCTATGTGTATCAGTCTATTTTATTTTTGACTCGTTATTTTTAAATCGATGCTTCAGATACCAATAATCCCCGTATATGCATTCATCTTCATTATTCCATCAATAGCAAAGATACATTCAACCACCCATTTTCCTTCTCCATGCACCCAACCATTTTTTTGTAATGGGTTGGCCTGATCAGAACTCGAGCCCATGTTAGTCGGGATGAGTAGACTGTGGGATGAGAAAGAGAGAAAAAATCGAACCGAGCCCATTGCCCATTACTTTTATTGAGCCTTGGGTCGATCTCTTTGGACCCCAAGGTGCACAGCTCGATGCTCATCCCTATATACAACATAATCCTTTCCATCTAGGTGCTTTTTTGCGCATCCCTCTGTCCACTACCCCGCTCGCGACTCTCCCCTCACAAATTTTGCGATGCAGCATCCAACTAAGAAGTCCCACCGGTTTGCGCCCCCACAACCTTTGTCAATGAGTTGGAAGATCATGAAGTACTACTCAACTGACGATGCACAGATTTTTTGAAGAAATCTCGTTGATATACCTTTCTCTATGAGTTAGGGTAACATTACTAATGTTAGGGTAACATTAGTACCCTTTCTATGAATGAAATGAAATTCGGCCTTTTTTCCAAAAACAAATACACTAATAATGGAAGGAGATCGTAGGTTCTCTCTCTAATACTAAAAATTTTATCTAAAGCAAATCTTTATCTCAGCTTATCCTCAGGTATGGTCGCATATGGAATGCATGGTTAATGTTGCATTATTTCAAACACATAACAGTGTTGTGAACAGTAGAGAATCTCGTTTATCCTTTTTTTATTTAAAAAAAGGTTGGGGATTTCAAAAGGACGCAGTAACGTCAAAGAGTTCTGAGCAATAGAAAGAACGATAAGGAGGTACTCAGTATATATTTAGTACAACTGGGACATTTCGCCTTAATCATCAAGCCAAGATTATAGAGTTCGTCTAGCACCAAAAACCAACCAAGCAAAATCCTTAAACTTTCGAGCCTTTCAGGTCGAGGGCGATCATTTGTTTCCTGATCTTGCAAAGGCGTGTCGTTGGCGGGCGCAGGGGTGCTTGGGAGGGAAGAGGGCTGCTTAATTCTGTTTGTCCCATGCGTCAAATTTACATAATCTTTGGTATCCCCTTCCAATTTCATAACTGAGAAGAGTGTGTGCGTGCACGCACAATAGCAGGTGAGAAACGCTACAACAAAAATTCATAACCTAAGGCAGCAAATAATTTGAATATTCAATACTTTACTTTTCAATATTGATTATATAATAACGAATTATTATTCATTATCAAATTATTTTATTCTTGTAATTAATAGCTAATATTATATTCGTTGTTAAAGGTTCATATAAAGATGATTTTTCCTTTGACTTATTAGTTAAAATTTTAACTAATCGTTGTTAAATTTAACGATAATTAGAAGCAAAAATCAACGAATAAACATCGGTACACGATTTATTGTGAGGAATATGCCAGCAAAGACGATATTTCAAGAATGAAACAATGAATAAAATTGGTTGGTAATTATACGTTTAACTACGTAAGACATGTGAGCGAATATTAAATTATCCGTTGCCTTAAGTAAACATATACTTGCATGTTTGACTTGAAATTGTTAAAAAAACCCAAAGATGCATTCCCCTTTGTTAATTTATCTCTCGTTCATGAGATGGGACCTCCTTTTGGGAGATCATGTTGGTGTACATCTCTTTCACACAATCAATGAGTCAGTGTTATGTGCCATCAATAATGGCATCAAATCCTCTACCCAATCTCTCGGCCCTTATCAACAACATGGAGCCCATTTGCTCGGTTAGGCTACCGGTCTTCATCGTCTACAATCACATCACCACTGCAGTGCATTCATCTCATTATATTATTATTATTATTACAACCTTTTCCTTGATTGCTGTTAAATTACTTCGAAGTTTGGCCGATTGTACGAAGCTTTTGTGAATCCATATTATGAACACCGCAGATCGTGTAAGTTGGATTGTGTATCCGTTAGAGCTCGTCGATTTTCGACTTTAAGTGGTTCGACCCATTTAAAATTGGATCTAATCCGACGCACCGATATAGGAGTTTCGACTTTTAGGGTGTGTTTGGATAGTGGGTTTAGGTGGGTTAACCTGGTAGCAGATAACTCATTATTTGGTTTTGGTGTTTGGATAGAGGGTTAAACTGGGGTGGGTTAGAAGTGGGTTTATTATGATATGATTGTATTTGAGTTTGAAAAAATAAGTAGTTATTGTGATGTGATTGTACTGTAGTTTGAAAAAGTGAGTAAAAGTGGAGTAGTTTATAATTTTTATATGATATGATGGTATAATATATTATTTTTTGATGGAATTGATGATGGAGAATTGATTTATTTATTTTTTTAAAAAGATAAAAAGTGGGGCTCACGTAAGAGTGAGAAGATGTGGGGTAAGGAAGGTAAACCCCTCAAAGAAGGGATTAACCTTGGAGCCGAACGGCACCTTAGGCTCTTGCCGACTAAATTTATTTATATTATTAAATAAAAGTATTTATCAAACTATTTTACTAATTGGATTCTAAAATTTCAAAAGATGAAAATGATGACGTCATGTCGGAAACAGTGAATACGTGCAGTTATCTACAGCTCGCTTCCGATTTACATTCACAATTACACTGCAAAATAAATTTCTCACGGTAAAGGAATATCTAACTTTCGATAATAAAAATTCTGTTCTCACGGACTAGATAAACGTAGTTGTAATCAAGATTCTAAAATCGGATTGGACGTTGAACTACTTTACGTTTGCAATCAAGATTTTAAAATCGAATTGGACGTTGAATCGGTCAGTTTTGGTTTGGTCCAGCCGGGTCGAATCGTCGGTCTAAATCGGTTGGATCATCGATGATATCAACATGACATCATCGTTCCTATCGAGTTGGAAAAAAATCAAATCAGACTTAATTTATTAGTTTGGTCGGTCGAATCAGTATTTTGAACCGATAAAATCGGAAAATATATACATAAGTATGTATGTATGTATCAATGAAATAATCGTTTAAAATATCAAATCTTTCTATATAATAACATGATTGTCTATTTCAAGTGAAACTCTATAAAAGTTAACATTTTCTAGCATTAAATATGAATACTATATTGTAATCATTTATGTATAGTTGTTTCTTGAAACTACTCTAAGGCCATGTTTGGTTGGAGAATAAGCTCTGCAATAAGGTGCCAATTCTCCTCCCGACACGGTTCCCAGTGGTACGACTATTCCCCATTATTCCATCTTATTTCACTCTTATTCATATGCTTATCCCACCTTACCTACCTTTATTTCACCTTATTATTCTTATTCCTATCCTCCAGCCGAACAAAGAATAGACCATTATTCTTCTTATTCCCCATCATTATTCCTGTTTATTCCCGAACCGAACGGGCCCTAAGAATGTAAGGGCACAACTGATAATCCAAACTAGAGAGGGGCATAACTGATATTGCAGAAGTTAGGAAGCACTCAAGTGATAAAAACTTATTATTTAATTATTTAAACCTTTACTTTTTAAAAATTACCAAACCATCAAAACCGGATCAATCCAGATCAACCTTTTTCGACTATCGGTTGGGCCTATTTTTTTATTTTTCATTTTTTTAAAATTAATTACATGAAGCCAGCCGAACCTACAAGATGAGGGCCGGTTCTCGATCTGATTGACCGGTCTGGTCCGATTTTTAAAACCCTAGTGGTAACGAAAACTCGTGTTTTTAATGTAAGTTCAATATAGATTCAATTAGCTTAAATACGCAGTGCAAATACCAATGCAACAAACTGAACCTATAGTGGTACTTAAAAAAATCATCACTATGTCATTCGTTGTAATTTCATTTACAAAATGTTTTCAATCCTAATGGGTTATAAGCATTTGAGGCATAAATCACCAAATCTTCACCGTAATTTGAACTTCTTCTAAACTCACTAGATTTTGTCTTTCTTTCCCATCTTCAACCAATATTTTACCGTTCACAATCTAACAAAGTTTACTATAATACATCAGATGTTACTAAACTTGTATACCTATTTACCAACGGTTGCATCTCGGAATTTATAAAGAAATACTAGACTTTGATATGTCTACATCATTGGTCTTGAGCTAATGGTATACTGACTGTAGGTCAATCTTGGAGGATATGATAACTTATTGTAATGAATCATCCATGCAATGTAGCGAATATTTATTCTTCATGATAACTTTTATCAAAGCTCAATAGTTTAAGAAATCTATTCTTCTTCTTAATTAATAAGAGGAAAGCATTTGAGGGAAAAAAAACAAGACTTATTAGTCACTTATCTATTTGTCCTTCCAAATCTTTTTTCCGCTCATCCAACTCATATGGGTGTTGTAACACCCCAACCCCAAACATAGTGTCATACCTAAAACTCAAGAAGTGTGGGTGTGGTTTATAAGTGGTGGGGATTATTACTTGACAACTTGAACTTAAGCATTTTGGGTGGTTGCCAACGGGTCTAATTGGGCCAGAACCCAATAAGTTGTCAGGGACAGTTTTCCTCAATAAACAGACCGGGGACCTAAGCCCGGGACGTTACAGGTGTAGTACCCAGTATGACATCAATAGTGAAATCGATATCTCTTTTGAGTGGATGGTCATAAAATTATAAAAAAAACTTCATCTAAAAACAAATCTTGTTGGACTTCCAAACCCTCAAGTCGTACATGAGAAACATTTTTTTGCCAAAAAAATCGAACATCTGATGAGCACTCGATATCGAAATAATCGTTTAATTCCCTTTGTTTCGGTGTCTCCACGAATAACCAATTTGGTATTTATCTGATCTACTAAAATCAATTTCTTCTCCTTTGACAATAAGTAATCTCCAATATTGGTTCTATCTCCCTATTGACCAGCTTCTAATACTCATGGTATCTTTTAAAGATATGTTGGTCATGCTAATTTTTCAGTCACCTACCTATATTTTTCTATAGCTAAAAGTCTTATGCAATCTATGATTAAATGTTTTGTGCCCAGAGGAACTATTTCTTTGATACCACCTGTAATAACCTGGATCCTTGATGATCAAGGGAAATGTACCGAATATCATGTCATAATTGAGCACTACTCTTGAACAGCAATGCTATCACAAATAAAGATATGAACCATCTTTAGTTTCCTTATACATCTCTAATACAGAATCAAGATCCTTTGTTCCAGTGGGCACAACAATATCTTTCCATCAGAATAGCAACAAGTCTCGAACTGCAATTAAATTTGTCTTCACCTAAGCATGCAATAAAAACACAATAATATATGGTATGAGCCTAACAAAGGAACCAAGTCTCGAACTACCGAGTTAAGGTCAAACTGACTAGCGCAGAAATCAAGTCTTCATTAAGCTACATCAGACAATTCCATTCATAACATATATAATCATAACAGAAGAACTCCATAATTATTCTTATTTTTCCATGTTTGAATAATATTCACATACACTGTCTATGAGTATAACAATTAACATTGCAATTGATCAAAAAAAGGTAATTTGCGGGTCTCTGTGTTCATTCTCTTGGAATTTTATCATGTATTTTACCTTAAAATATCAAATTTTGTTTAAATAAATATTTTATATACATGCACTTATCATTAACAATATTTACAATAATACCTTTATCTCAATGGGATATTTACACCCATAACCCTGAGTAATATCGTAATTACCCCAGGTACCCAAGATAATCATGAATTACATGAGAAACCCTGAATATTACTCTGTCTCACACCCATAACCTTCTGTTAATTTCAACCGTTAATTTTAACCAAACCATCGAGTTAATCTAACCTACCACCAATCCAACGCTTAAAAATAAATCAAAGTAGCAGCCCCCAACCTCCGACTAGCTCCCCTTTCTCATCCACGAACCCCGACCCGCGCCTACCAGCTCTCCTTCCTCTTCTTCCTCGGCAAGCGGTTTATTGCAGGCGTCCGAGGCTGCATGAGGGCCGACGTGATGGGGAAGGGCGGATTGGGTTCGATCTGAGAGTCAGCCAGGCAGGAGGGAGGAATTCGTCCGGGGGGGTCTCGTCCGGAAGCTGTGCGGGGGGAGGGTTTCCTGGTTGGGAGCTGCGGGGGCATGGACCTGCGAGGTGTCTCGATTGGGAATTGGGGGGGGGGGGGGGGCTGCGCAGGCAGGCGGGGGGAGGGGGGGTCTCATTCGGAAGCTGTGCGGGGGGAGGGTGTCTCGGTTGGGAGCTGCGGGGGCATGGAGCTGCGAGGTGTCTCGATTGGGAACTGGGGGAGCTGCGTAGGAAGGCAGGGAGGGAGGCGTCGGGCAGGGAGAAAAGGTCTCGATCGGAAGCAGGACGTGCGCAGGAAGGGAGGGAGGGGGCGTCGGGATGTCTCGATTGGGAGCAGGAAGGGAGGCGTCGGGCGGGCGGGGGGCAACGCAGGGAGGGAGGGAGTCGTCGGGTGTGGGAGGGGGGGATCTCGATTGGGTTAGCAGGACGTGCGCAGGGGGGGATCTTGAAGACGATGGGGGGAAGGAGGAGGAATTTGTAAATAATTGAAAGTTAAGGGGTACAAAATATAAAATACGGGACTGATATCGTTATTGTTAACGGGAAATTGGATAAAAATTAACATGAGGTTTTGGATGTAAGAGTTAAGCATTACTCAAGGTCTTAGATGTAATTTGTGATTATCGAGGGTTCCTGGGGTAATTACGATATTACTCAGGGTTATGGGTGTAAATATCCCTATCTCAATATATGGAAGTGGGATTTGTATTGGTCATATAACTTAGGGATAATTACACCCATAACCCTGAGTAATTTGGCAATAACATTCATAACCCTATGTAATCGCGAATTACACGAGAAACCCCGAGTAATGCTTAACTCTTACATGACATAACCCCGTGTCATATTCCGTTTGGGGCCACCGTTATATTTGACGGTTTCCATTCAAAAAGACAAAATTACCCGCAAAGTTCATTTTTATTTACAAACACATGCCATCCTCTCTTAGTGCCCGCCTTCCCGTTCATCGGTCGAAGCCTCCCACGCAACCCGCCAAGCTTCCGAGCTTCTCCGACTAACCCCCAACCCCCGACCGAAGCTCGAAGCTCCCCCCTACCGCCGCCCAAGCTGGAGATGAAACCCGAAGCCCCCTTGCCGCCGCCCAGTCGTAACCTCCACCCCCCCCCCCCCCCCGCGCCCTTGCAACGAGACGAAGCTCGAAGCCCCTGCCGCCGCCCAAGCTAGAACACCCCCCAATGCCCTTGCAACGAGACGAAGCCCCCTGCCGCCGCCCAAGGGAGTTCGGATGGGTCTGCTCGGAGCGGGCGGACGGAGGAGAGGAGGGAGGGGAGGCGCTGCCGGATGTCCGAGAGGCGGGAGTAGGCGGAGGACAGGGAGAGGGACTCCGATTTTTCCAGGCTCGACCGGAGGGCCTGCTGTGCTGCGAGAAGGTGCTCGATGCCCCCTGCCACCGCCCAAGATGGAACACCCCCGCGCCCCTGCAGCGACCCTGCGTGACAGAGACCCCCCCCCCCCCCCGCCGCGATGAAGATGACCCCGTGAAGCCCCCAGCGACCCCGCGTCCCCCCCGCGATTCCACCGCGACAGCGGCCAGAGCAGCCGCCGCCCCGAAGCACGGTCCCTTGTCGTTGCACACCAGGAGCTGGGGATTTTTTTATTTAGGTTAATGTCAACCGTTAGATCGTTGATCTGTTAGATTAACTCAATCATCTGGTTGAGTTAATGAGGTCAAGTAACGGAAGGTTATAGATGTAAGACGGCACACTTATTCAGGGTCCTGCACGTAATTTGTGATTATACAGGGTTATGAATGTTATTGCAAGATTACTCAGGGTTATGGGTGTAATTATCCCTATAACTTACTTATAATAATTACCATGCATAAAAGAGTATTCCTACCATATAATATACCATATTTCACATATACACTTACATATTCACTTTATTTTCATATATGTCACATAATCAATTTAATTTTCACATACACACTTAACGTTCACATATGCACTTAGATTTTAGATAAATACTTAACTTTCACATAGGCACTTACCTTCCTCGTAAGCACTGAACTTATTCATTTATGGATTTATCTTATTTCATAAATTATTATGCGGCTTTGCTCACTTTTACCGCCGCCACAAGCTGTCACACAGTCACTATATAGAATATTATGACATTAGTTGAGTCAATTGTGGACTTTCCACTACTACTAAACCCGACACTCCTAAAAGGTATTTCCTTTTAGGCTCCCAATAAACAGACTCTAGAGGCGACTCACATCTTAAATGTAACACTTAACTCGCTTACTATTTATGCTATCTTTCTCTATCTTCCTCTCCTTCACCCTTTCTCATTCTCTCTTCTCATCTTTCCTCTCTCTACGTGTTTCTCCATCTTTCTCTCTCTCTCAAGAAATGAGAGAGAAAGTCTCATTCCAAAAATGGAACTCCCTTGCATGGAATAAGGGGTTGAATTGGTCATCCATAACGGCTAATCTCTCTGACTCTTATTATTTTATTCTTTTTTTCAATTTCTAATAATGGAATATTGTGTCTTTCGTATTCATACCCATCATGAAGGGGAATTTGGAAACAAAATATTTGAGAAGCTTTGAACCACTTTAGAAATTCATCATGAATGTTCTTTTTCCGATAAAAACAACAAAATGAGATACCGAAAAGGAAAAAATCAATTCTCAAAGAATATAATCGATTGATGTTTGTTGCATCAGGTGCAATTAGGCTTTTCTAAACGTAGTCTATTAAAGACTATTATTGTTTAATCAAACTATTATGACCTATCTGAAAGAAAGTTCCTTTCAAACTTCACAATGATGAAATAGCTAAGATCATTTACTTTGAAATCTTTGAAAGCAAGTAGTTTCATCGTTAATACTTGAAGTAATCTTTAAATCAAATAGATCCAAAAAGTTTTGAAACTATTCGTGTAGCATATTCAAGTTATACGAAAGCATATCAAATTATCGATACAAAGCCATCATTTATAAAAAAGAAACTCCGCATCCTGTTTGATAAAGCATAGAAATTGGCACGTTGCTCTATTGCAAACAATGATAACAAAGACAATCAATCATTTCTAGATGTCTCTAATATCAAAACCCTGAGAATGTTCAAAATCCGGGCACTGATCCTCTGTTGTAATGAGAATTACAGAAGAGGTGTTGTAATCGTACTTTTGTGATTTCGATTTCTAAAATGCAACCTTATGTATTATATCTTCGACAAATGTTTTACATATCCTTCAAATTTAGTTCTAATCTGATGGCATTTGTTATTTTTTTTAATAATCAAATGTCTGGTTTTATTTTAAATGGGATTTAGGTTGTTTAAATGTTGACCGGACCTCTAAAATTTAAGACAAAATAGCAAATATCTTTGGATCTGATCGAAATTTTGAGAATATGTAAAACATTAGTCAGACGATATAATGCATAAGGTTGAATTTTGGAAATCTAAATCACAAAAAAAATGCAATTACAACGCCTTTGTTGTAATGGAATTACAGCAGAGGATCCGTGCCCTCAAAATCCATCTAGAAACCTAACATTCATGCAAAATCGCTTGTCAACTCTGATTTTACGCGATGTTTCTCAATGTATTCAAACTCGCAACAATTTGCAACTGCCTTTGTATTAGACGCTTTTAATTCTTAGATGAACAAAATCTATCAACGAAACTTGTAACAACGAGTCTCGAATAGTAACAATGTCGGAGGAACTCAAACGGCTTCAAGGGAATAATAATATCTGCAATCACTAGAACTGAAAGAGCATTTGGTATTGTAACTAAGTAGGTCTTCCCAAATGAAATATAGCATTTGGTTATTGTAACCAACAATAAAGTAAGGCTAGGTGCCGAGAGCAAAAAAAAGAAAAGAAAACGAATTGATGCGACACAATGCTAGATCTCAGTGGATCATGGCAGTAAGGTCACTCTGCCACTTATAACCTCGTTACATATGTGAGTCATCTGCAAAGTATCATGTACGTCTCTAGATTGAAATCGTTTTACAAGGCTGTCGTGCATGGCTACCTCACTGCGACGGCGTGACCAATGACTTGGGTCCATAGGGGGTGCAAGCACACCTACTAAGGGTCCATTATAGAGGGATGAGCAATGACGTCGCATAACTAGTTGGGACTCTGACTTAGAGAAGTTCAGTCATAATCTGGTATACCATAACTTCGTACCACTGGCTTTTCAACCAAGCACGATGACCAATTGTATGAATCAACGATTTTTCTCACATTAGGTTGAATTACTATCGCGATAATTCCATCAGTAAGACACTTCTGTTATTTGATTTTTTTAAGATGATGTTTTCCACATGAAATCTCGTGTCTTGATGTAAGCACTTACAAAATTGTCACATGCTTTTTCGGTCAAATTATGAATTCAACTCTCCGAGAAAACGAAACAAGAAGGGAGGTTGAATTTTGCAAATAAGAATATAAATTTATCCTCTTAAAAACTCAGATATAAGCAAACCGCCAAAATGCTCATTAATTTTTGCAGAAATCCAAATTGACCACCAAATCGTAGTCTTTGTCCATATGAATGGCCAACCTGAGGCTTCCAAAGCTCCATGATTTCCGTTCAGTACCGTCGTTTGGAATTTTCTAATCTACGGGTTCCACGGCACATGAATAAAAAATCTCACGAGTTATCTCACACTCTTGAAACAAATGAGAATAACTTTCCATGTTTTTCTTCTTATCATCGTTAATTAATTTAGAAACTATTGGTGTAAAATTTAACGAATAAGTCGATGAAAAAATCGTCATTATATTAACCTTTAACTATGAATAAGACATGTGCTTCTATTTACAAGAATATAAGATAATTTGGCAACGAATAGCATTCGTTGTTATATATTCATTATCAGAATATATGGCAACAAACATCTGAATTATTTGTTGCCTTAGGTCAATTTTGTTGTATTGTTCTCGGGTTTAGGTTACACTTTCAACTACTCTTGTTCACTTTCCATACTTTCATTCTGGGTTTGAAAAATAGGACCAGACGGTCGGTTGAATCGGTTGGATCGGGAATCAACCTCGATCATGTCGATTCGGCCAATTTCATGTAATTAATTTTAAAAAGAAGGAGAAAATATGGGTCCAACTGGTGGTCGTACCGGGTTGATCCGGATTGACCCATTTTTCATGGTTTGGTATATTTTAAAAATAAAGGTTTAAATAATTAAATAATAGTGTTTTTATCACTAGTACACTTCTTAACTTATGTAATATCAATTATGCCCCTCTCTTTTTTGGAATATTAGTTGTGCACCTATCTTCTTAGAGTAGTTTTCTAGAAGCAACTACACATAAATGATTACAATATTGTATTCATATATAATGTCAGAAAATGTGACTAGGTTTCATAGAGTTTACTCGAAATAAACAATTGTGTTATTCTATTGAAATATTTGACATTTTAAACAATTATTTTATTGATATATACATATGTACTTACGTGTGTGTATCTAGTTTCAAGGTTGGGGATGACGAGTTTGTTTGCGAGGAGGAGGTTGCCATGGAAGTAATGGGATATTTCAAGTCCATGAGCAGACGAGCACCTAGTTGTGGTTCAAGATGGCTGGGACTAGGAGTGACACAAATTTCGGTCCTTGATGCGGAGCTACTGACGAGACCCTTTGAGGTGGAGGAGGTCTGCAATGCAGTTTTTGATTTGAATCTAGATGGGTGCCCAGGGTCAAATGGCTTCCATGTTTTCTTTTTTAGGGAGTTCTGGGATTTAGTATCTAGATAGGTAATGGATGTTGTGTTGGAATTTGTAGAAGAGAACTCTAGTTTTTAACAGCGCAATAGATCATTCATCTTTCTACTAGCAAAGAAGGAGTTTGTCACAAGGGTAGAGGATTATCGTCTCATTGCTCTGTCTAATGTGATCTACCTAATTGTGACCGAGGTGTTGGCTAATAGATTGAGGGGAGTCTTGAACAAGATTATCTCTCTGATTCAGAGAGCCTTCATGCTTGGCAGACAGTTGATGGATAGTTTTGTGATGGCTACGGAGATTTTGACGAACTGGAGGAGGAACAGAACGAAGGGAGTTCTGTGGAAGGTTGATTTCTACAAAGCCTATGATAGTGTATATTGGCGATTCTTGAGGGCATCTCTGTATAGAAGGGGATTCACAGACAAATGGTTCTCATGGATGAGACAGCGTGTCACAACAGCTTCTTCTGTTGTTCTCGCTAACGGCCAGCCAAGATGGGGCTATTTCCATCCGCAACGTGGGGTTCACCAGGTGTGTCCTCTTACGCCCCTACTTTTTGTTCTTGTGGCAGATTCACTGACAATAATGGTTGATCACGCAGCTACATGAGGCTTTTGTAATAGATACTCTAGATGTGAGATATCAATGTCCATTCTTCAATACGTGGATGATACCATTCTATTCGCGGAGGGTGGCCCAGAGAGCTGTAAAGGATTATATGTTGTCCTTGACATATTTGGTGCATTATCAGGTTTGAAACTCAATAGAGGAAAATCAGAATTTGTGCCTTTTGACTTGACAGCGGAAGAGAATGACTTGTGTGCGGGTTGACTAAGGATCCAACGGAGGGAGATGCCTTTTGGCTATCTTGGCGTACTGTTGGCGGTGAGAAGGATGCGTCTGACTGACTGGCTTCCAGTGATTTGGAAGATGGTGCAAAAGTTGGCCGGATGGAAATATGTATGCTTGTCTAGAGACGGTAGGCTAGTGTTGGTGAGATCGATCCTGTCTGTGATTCCTATCTTTTTCTTTTCAGTTAGGATAATGCATGAGAGGTTGAAGAAGAGATTGGAGAGCATTATGAGATGATGTTTTTGGTCGTCCTCTGATAGCTCTAATGGTTGGCCTCTTGAAGACTGGAATATGGTTTCTCGATCAAAGGAAGATGGCGGTCTTGGGGTCCCGAAGTCCGGAGGAGATGAATAAGGCACTGCTTAGTAAATGGATTGAGTGAATCTGGGGAGAATGTGACCGTTTGGTGTGCAATTTAGTTTGGAAAATATATAGCCTAGGGTTCTCCTTGCCGGGACCTAGGGAGGTAGGGAGTTGATGAGCCGAAAAATCCTATCAATCCGGATCAGGTCAAAATAAGCTCTCGGGTTGTTGCGACCCGGATTGAGAGATCAATCAGCTCAACAAGAAAAATATAAGAGCAGACCACCAAACAAAGAGAAAAATCAAATAAAAATAACTAGTGGCCTTGGCTATTGGATTAGCCTGGTATAGCGACCAGGGTCGGACTCAGGGAGCACGTGATGGCCTCACGGCCTACGAAG
This sequence comes from Ottelia alismoides, assembly GCA_037367405.1. Taxonomy (NCBI): domain Eukaryota; kingdom Viridiplantae; phylum Streptophyta; class Magnoliopsida; order Alismatales; family Hydrocharitaceae; genus Ottelia; species Ottelia alismoides. Next base: position 8,849 of record JAZKJV010005122.1, on the reverse strand, counting down.
TAGTCTCAAATCAAATAAAATGAAAACAAATTCTTTTTTGTGGATTTTTAATTTTTTTATATTTTTTGGAATTTTTATTATAAAGAAAATAGTAAAACAAGAAAAACAAGCAACTATCAACAATTATTTAATTACTCTAAAATGCTCAAAAAATCAAATAAAAATATTTTTATGGTTTTTATATTTTTTACTGTTTTTGGTTAATTTTTGAGAATTTTCTGATTTTTTTATAGAATTTTATAAAAATAAAAGAAGGCTGAAATGCAAGAACACTGTCCATCCAAGCTCTTAAGATCAAAATAAAATATAAAATGGTCTCAACGGAGCCTGAAGGTATTTTTCATGTAAAATATAGACAAAAAGGAAAAATCAGAGACTAAGTTTATTATTTTTGGAATTTTCTATTAATTATTAGAATTTTTATGAGATTTTAAAAGTTTTTCAATTTTATATTTTATATAAGTCCAAAAATGACCAAAATTAATTAGAAAATCAAACAAGCAAAAACACACAAAACCTATTTTTTTATAATTTTTAAAAGGGTTTTTATATTTTTTGTGATTTTATATCTGGACAGACAGAAAAAGAGAGGTTTTTGAATTTCTAAAAATAATAAAAGGGCTCCAAAAATTTCCCAAAAATCAGTGAAAATTCTACACAGTGGCAGGAGCCACATGTCAAATTTTCACTTGATTTGGATGAGATTTGATATTTTATTCACAACAAACAATAGCCCACAGTCACAGGGACATATCTTTCATAAAAAATATGTTCTGGGGGCCTAGTAGTAACAAAAAGAGAAACTCAGGGGGTCCATGTGCAAAAATCCCACGTTCTCACGTGCAAGGCACGTGAACTGGGCACTCAGGGACCCTAATGCAAATAAATTAAGTTCCTGGACCTATTAGCAACAGGTTCTAAAAGTCCAGGGGCTCAAGTGTAAAATGCCCACGATATTCAACACATGTGGAATTAAACTACTCACAGGAGCACATGTGCAAATAACTAAAAAGATATTTCAATTAAGAACAAGCAGGAACTACAAGCCCATACATGCAATTTCACCAAAATGCACGTGACGAAGCACGTGTCCCACAACGTACAGGGGTAGAAATGCAAATAACATAAACCAACATGTCCTCTATGCAATTTACCAAACTAAAATAAACTTGATAAAATATTTACATGACTAGAACGTAAATGACAAAGTAGGAGGGGCCTAAGAGCAATTACCCCTTATTATGATCCGAGGGTGGAGAATGCGCCGCGTGGCTGATCTGACGGTGATGGTGCGTTGCGCCTCGCCAAAGAAGCCCTGGCTCTGATCGAACGGGTGAGGGTGTGCCACGTGGGGGAATCAACGGTCGAGAATCGATGCGGCTAACCCTCGCTGGATGGAGGGCGGAGAAGAAGCCACGTGTCTGATCTGACGGTGTCTGCTGGGCCTCTTCTTCGCCTAGATCGAACGGTCCTCCGCAGATCTGGCACAGCAAGGGCAGATGGACGGCTCTGAAGGGTCCAGGACGAACAGGTGGCCGGCGAACTTCGCCGGCCCGCTACGCGTACGATGGACCTCCTCAGGGGCTGCTGAAGATTGGGAACGAATCGCCGGAGCCTCCCGCGTCTGAAGAACTCCTCCGATGGCGCCAAGGAACTTCGAGGAGCGCAGGCTATAGCGGCGGAGCTGAAGCTCCTGTGTTGAATGTGGGGGACCTCAGATGATCCTCCTCTAACCTGCAAAGTAGCACAGAAGACTCCTGGGTCGAGGGAAAAGTGCCTCGACCCGGTTAGAAGCGAAGTGGGTGGTCGGTGCGTCGTGGTGGTCGAAATCCGGCGAAGCGACGGCGAAGGAATTCGAAGACCCTGCTCTGGGGCGAGTCAGGGGGTGCGAGTGGATATAGAAGGTGTGGAGGAGGCTCATGAGCGTGAGGGTCGATTCCGATGATCGAGAAGGTGACTGGTGTGGTCGAATCAATGGTCATCGGCGGAGGATGAAATTGGGCGTAAACTAAAATTGGCGAAAGATAGGAAGAATCGAACGTACCGGATGGTCGAGGTCGACTGTGGTTGAGCTGCTGAAGCTCTAGGTCCTTGCCTCAAGGGCTGTCGATGCCCGAGGCTCGAGCACCACGCAAGGGGCGGCGCACGGCGGCGCTAGGTCGCCGGATCGATGACTGGCGCACTCTCTCCTCACTGCGACACCACCGGTCGCTAGCTGCCACTCAGGCGAAGGTGGTGGAGGTCCTGGGAAGGGGAATGCGGAGCCAAAGATGCTGGAATCGTGTGGCGGAGCTGAGAATTTAAGTAGCTAGGGGTCCGGCTAGATGGGTGTCGGGCGAGGCAATCGGAGCACGGATCCCCATAACCCACCCCGGGCGTGGATCAGGGATGAACGATGATGGATTAGGACCCAGGGTTTCGAGTATTGGTGATCGGATCAAAGCGCAATAAATGGGAGAAGAGACGGGTCGGGCGCAGATCCGCTAGTCTGTGGTCCAGGGGGGAGTTGACCGGGGGGTCAACATCCCCCGTGGACCAATGAGAGTCGGCCACGTCATAAAGAATTGGAAAATCAATATAAAATAGCAAATGGCCTATTTAGGAAAAAGTTTAAATACAAAAAATGTTTATTTATTTATAAACTATTTTTTTGTGATTTTTATTTATTTTTTTGAAATAAAAATTAGGTATTTACAATATAGTATTATATACATAGGTATATACACTATTGTATTTTTTATTTTTATTTTTAATTATTTATTTAAGTACATTTTTATTCCAATTTTAAATTTTATTTATTTACAAAATAAAATTTGGAATAATTAGGTTTTTTAATTTATTTTTATTATTTAATTACAAGGGTGAAATAATTACTTATATGCATTTATATACATGGTAAATATACAATTTTTATTTTGATTTTTATTTTTGTTCTTTTTATTTAATTTTTGTTTTTATGGTTTTTATTTTATTTATTTACATTATGAAGTATAGAATATATATAATTTCAATGGGATTTTTATTTATTTATTTATAGGGATAAATAAATATAGAAGTAAGTCTATGTTCATGATGAATATATACAATGAAGGGTATTTTTATTTTCTTTTTAATTTTCTTATTTTTATTTTGATTTTGTATTTACAAATATTTACATATAAATAGAAACCATTTTTATTTTTATTTTTAGAGGAAAATATTTTTATTTATTTATTTACAGATATATATACATGTGAGCTTCCTTATCTCTCTCTACTTGGGTTTTTATGCGGTCAGGCCCATGCTGAGCCCTCCCTTGGGATTAGATCGCTCAATATTTATTATAAATATTTCCCTCTTTTTCTTTTGACTCTTTATTATTTTATTTTTGCACAAAAACATGCTAATTATGCATATTTACAAAATGCATGCTGATTGACAAGTATTTGTATTTACAGGAATATACATGTGTTTGGCAAAGGTTTTGTAGCTAAAATAAAAGAATAAAGAGTGATGAATGGGTATTCATCACCCCCTATACTTAACTTTGCTAGTCCCTTAGTAAACACTTATTTGAAAAAGAAGTGAAAAAGAAAAAGAAAAAGAGGAGAAAATGCATGGATCAAGGTTGATTATTAAACTTGCCTTCATTAAATTGAAATATGGAGCTCGATCAGATCTTTGGATTATTGATGTATCGGAACCTTATTTGGACTTAAGTTTAAAACTCAACAGCCTCTAAGATCCACTAATCTATAATCAAAACTCCTCAACAATCCAGATCAGAACAAGTCTACATACACAAACCCTGAAGACTATGAGTCTTTCATTGTACTGTGTAAGTGAGGTATAACTCTCCACCTCAGAAGTAGTAACTTGACAACCCTCCCCAACAAGGTAACTCTATGACCCCAGTCTAGCCACTCTTTCCTCGAGGAGCGGGGTATTCCCTTCTAAGTTCAAGTTCAACCGGCTCAAGAAGAGGGGGAAGAAGAGAATGGACCATGGCCAGTGTAGCCATGTATCCTTGGGAGCTCAACCAGTGTAGCTAAGTCTCCCTACAACAAGCTACATAAGATGGAATCCATGAGTCTCAAGCTTTTCTTATTGCACTATATACATACTCCGGTGGGATTATCATTTTCTATCAGACCCACCACTTTTTTGGAGTTATTTTCTTTTTGCATTTTTTTCAAGTGCATCTATACAACATATACATGTGCAGTATATATACATAAGGAGTTTTTCCTCTTGAGCCCGTAGACTATCCCTCTTTTGAAGTATTATTGCAACCCACAACTCCTGTCGTTAGACCTCATGGCAACCAGAGCATGTTGAGACGCGCTTCCTTCACTAAAAGAAGAAGAGAGGTTCCGCCTAAAAGTACTACCCTCATATGCTACCCCAAGTCAAGGAAGACTGCCTCCTCACCACCTCATCCATAGAGAGCTCGGTGTAAAGTGTGGTGTCCAAGTCAAGCCATTGTCTCGATGAGTCATGTGTGTGTTGTTAAGTGCTCTACTTAGGCTCATTGAAATGGCATGTGATCATAGTCTAGTGGACTCAAAGAATTAAGTCATCATGGACCTGAAAAGCCTTAACCCTAAGCCCTATAAGGTTCCTCTTAGAATAGGTGGATTAAGATCTTAATCAAGCTCCATTTCCCACTTTAATTCCAGGCTAGTTTAAATGTCAACTATAATCCAGGAAAAAACTATATACAAGTATATACAAAGATGCTATTTACACAAAGTTTACAAACATGCAAAATTTTTGAAAATATTGTGAAATCATGGATGTATGCATAAATGCAAGTTTTGCAAAATATTTACACAAATTTACACAAGGTTTTTGCAAACTTTTGATTTTCAAACCATTTTGGAAAAATTTTGTACTATATACATAATTTTGATATACACATATTTACACAAACTTTACACAAAAAGTTTTTGAAAACATTTTTACAAAAATACTTTGTACAATAGCTATGTATATGTAATAAAAGAATATTTATTTACAGGGAAATTTTTTTTAATTTTTTATGGATTTTGGGTTTTTACTATTTTTATTTATTTACACACTCACACAAAGTACGAGTTATGGCTAAAGTATATATGAAATATATACACACCCCCCTATACTTAGCTCAAACGATGTCCTCAGAGTCAAGAGCGATGAAGAAGACATAACTCATGCTTAGTATAGGGAAGTGAAAAGGAAGGCTATATACAAAGACGAATCAATGAATAGAAATCAAGAGGGTCTCGGCTTTTCCCCCTATATTTAGGATCAAATAATCCTAAGTATAGCAGGCTGTACACAAAGGGAAAACCGAGTGGAGAATGTACCGGGTCTACCCTCCTCTACTTAGGGTGAAATATCCCTAAGTATAGGCAGCAAAAACAGGGGTAAAATGAATCAAAAGCTTACCCAAAGGTCCTACATCCCCCCTAAACTTAGGGTAAAGTACACCCTAAGTATAGCATAATCAAAAGATGAGGAAAGGGATGTGGACTAAAGAATGGAATGATATGGACATCTGGATCTATACAGGTCGGGAGAACAATGATAATTAGGCGTGAGATGTAATAGATGTGAGTCAAGAGACCGCATCTTACGCAAAATGAATAGGGGCAACATCAACGACCCGCGGCTCATGATCTAGAAATGGCTTGAGCCGCTGGCCGTTCACTCGAAAGGTACTCTCAGAAGACAACTCAGATATATCAATACTCCCATTGTCGTGTACCTTTCTCACTAGATACGGTCCTTTCCATTTTCTCTGTAGCTTCCCTGGAAATAGACGAAGCCTAGCATCAAACAGGCATACTCTCTTTCCAGGCTCAAAATGCTTGTGGCTGGTTGTTGAACAGGATTTTTTACAGGTCTAAAGTAATCCACACAAGGCAGGATCACAATGTCGCTGAGGCGACTCGCGAGAAATCCTGATTCAAACAACAATTAACCCACAACAAATATATCAAGCAAAAAGTAAATGTGCGGAGTTAAAATTTATTACTAACTCTACAACAAGATGTGTATAGTGCAAGTATGTGTAGAGGTCGAACACAGAGAGCAGACAGGTAGAACGGGGTACTAAGGCACCAAAATGTGTGAATGTGATCAAGTTGTCTATTAATGCTATTTTTTGTGGGTTTTTAATTTTATATATTTTTTTATTTAATTTTTGATTTTATATTTTTGTATTTGATTTTTAATTTTCTGATTTTATATTTTCTTTTTTTTTCTTTTATATTTTTAGATTTTCTTTTTCAATATTGGAATGTATATATAATATAAGAAAAGAGGAAAGAGGGTACTTATAAAATAGTGAAAAATACTAAAAAAATTAGGAAATAAAGTCTTTTTGGTCTTTTTATAATTTTCTACTGTTTTTGTGATTTTTGGGGAATTTTCAGATATTTTGGTATTTTTAAAAAAAGAAATACAAGAAAACAGTGAATAAAAGTTGCTGGACGAAATTAATTGAGGATGAAAAATAGTAAACAGTGTCAAAAATTCCTCAAATTAATTTTCCATAAAGAGAATAAAATAGAGAAACAACAGGAACTGAGTTTATATTTTTAGGATTTTCTAGGATTTTTAGATTTTTAGGAAGGTTTTTGGGCTTTTCTAATTTTTAGGAGTTTTGTTTTGTATTTTTAATGATTTTTGGACTGGAGTTAGAACACAATAAGATAAGCAAGATATATTTTTTTGGGAATTTTTGATGTGTTTTATATTTTTTTGGTATTTTATGACGCAAACAGTGCTGAAAATGAGTATTTTTGAATTTTTATAAATAATAAAATGCAATAAAAATGAAAAATAAAAATATGGCATGAATCTACAATGCAACAGGAGCTTATGGCGATTTTTTGGTGATTTTTGGAATTTTATAGATGCATGCAATAAATAGGAGACAACAACAAGAAAATGTACTACTTGCAAGGGCATATATGTAATTAGACAGAAATCCAGGGGGCAACTTGCAAATTTTACAAAAGTTTAAAACAGCCAATGAATGATTCAGTATTAATATAATATTACAAAAGTGGCGAGGGAGGTTTACGCAAAATACCCACGCCCAAGGCGATCCGACGGCTACTGTAGCTCTTCAAGAACAAGGGAGATCGACGGTCCAGAGGAGCGCAGCAAGAAACCGGGGAAGAACAACGGGTGGCTAAGCTTCCTCCGACGACTACCACCTCCCCAGGCGTTCGCGACTCCTCCAAAATGCCCAGAAGGATCCTGGACGCCTTCCCTAGTGACTGGCGGCTTCAAAATGGCGGTTGGACCACCGGAGCACCACCACGGCAATGAAGATGGGAAAGAGCTCCAGAAGGTTAGGCTCTCGTCAAAAACAACCCCAACCGGGGTCCTTCCGCACCTGGGACCTGAAATGAAAGCACCTGGGACTTGAGTGGTGAATGGCGTAAGTAGGGACTCGCCGGAGCGAGCTCCGGCGAGAGGGGGTAGCGGAAGATGAATCAAGCGACAATCAAACCAATGAAAGTATGAACTAAAAGATTACACTACAGCTAATCTACTACAAAAAAATAAAGAAAACAAACAAAGAGACGACCTCGATTGGTTGGGAAAAACCAAGAGATGGACCCTCACGGCCAAGGGCCGGAGATGGGGGTGGATACGCCTCTGCGCCGCTCCTCCGCTCCTCCTAACGGTGAGGTGAGGTCGCTGTCACCTTCCTCTAACCTCAGCACATGAAAGAAGGGAGGAAGAAGGGGCAAAAGGAGTTCAAAATTGAAATGGAGGATTGGAGGTCTTTTTTAAAGAGTGGTTGATGGGGCACAAAGAACGGTGCTTCTGGAGCACACCAGTGATGCACTCCTCAAAAACAACCATGGGCGTGTATCCTCAATATATGGTGAACAAAAGTCAAGAAGGAAGCAATGCAAATGGTGAAAGACGCGCTCTCCAAAATTCGGAGAAAATGCCAAAAAAAACGCAGTCTGACAAGATTCAGAACATTGGGCAGAGAGTGGCCGAGATGGCATGAAGATCGAGGTTTATCGAACAAATCTTCGATCCAAAGACCAAAGAAAGTACTGGGCGTGTATCATGGTTATATGGGGAGAAAAAGTGAAGAAGAGCCCGAGGTCAAAATGTGAACGAAGTGAGTTCTAAAATTCCGAGAAAATGGCTAAAAACGCATCTGACAAGCTGCATGTGCAGACCAGGGAGTTGACCAGCGGGTTAACTTCCACCTGGTTGGTCCACGTGGACCAACCAGGAAAATCCCTGAAAAAAACATTTCTAAAATCAATTAAAAATAGCAAATCAATTTATTATTTTTTGGTTACAAAAAAAATGTTTATTATTTTATAAATTATTTTATTATGATTTTTATTTATTTTTATGAGGCTAATAATTACAGGTTGCCATTTATACCCTTTATAGGTATCTATATCTATATATTCTAATCCTTTATTTTATTTTGGTGTTTTTAATTTCTTTAATTTTGTTTATTATTTTATAAAATTGTAAAATACTTTTATACACATAAATATATTTTTATTTTATTTTATTGATGTGTTTTGTATATTTAATAAAATAGAAGTATGTATCATATAGGTACATTTATATGTATAATACCTATGTATTTTATATAGGTATTTTTATTTTATGTTTTATTTATGTTTATATTCTGATTTTAGTGCACATAATTATTATAAGTAATATTTACAACATTATAAAAATATACAATTATAAAAATAATAAATAAATAATAAATTGAATATTTTAATATGTACAAGTATACAATGAGGGTCCAAAACTCAACTTTCAAACCGTAGCTCCGCCAAATGCGAAACCACCGCCATTTAATAGCTTATTTTGAATTATATACA